>JBAIAA010001308.1:0-160704 GCA_037893245.1 Crossaster papposus
GAAAGAAGTGTGCATAAGAAATAATAAAGGAAAAGAAGTGTGCATAAGAAATATGTAAAGGGAAAGAAGTGTGCATAAGAAATATGCAAAGGGAAAGAAGTGTGCATAAGAAATATGTAAAGGGAAAGAAGTGTGCATAAGAAATATGTAAAGGGAAAGAAGTGTGCATAAGAAATATGTAAAGGGAAAGAAGTGTGCATAAGAAATATGTAAAGGGAAAGAAGTGTGCATAAGAAATATGTAAAGGGAAAGAAGTGTGCATAAGAAATATGTAAAGGGAAAGAAGTGTGCATAAGAAATATGTAAAGGGAAAGAAGTGTGCATAAGAAATATGTAAAGGGAAAGAAGTGTGCATAAGAAATATGTAAAGGGAAAGAAGTGTGCATAAGAAATATGTAAAGGGAAAGAAGTGTGCATAAGAAATATGTAAAGGGAAAGAAGTGTGCATAAGAAATATGTAAAGGGAAAGAAGTGTGCATAAGAAATAAACACATGATGTGGGAACAAGCCCTCGAGTTAAATATGTAAAGGAAAAGAAGTGTGCATAAGAAATATGTAAAGGGAAAGAAGTGTGCATAAGAAATAAACACATGATGTGGGAACAAGCCCTCGAGTTAAATATGTAAAGGGAAAGAAGTGTGCATAAGAAATATGTAAAGGGAAAGAAGTGTGCATAAGAAATATGTAAAGGGAAAGAAGTGTGCATAAGAAATATGTAAAGGGAAAGAAGTGTGCATAAGAAATATGTAAAGGGAAAGAAGTGTGCATAATAAATATGTAAAGGGAAAGAAGTGTGCATAAGAAATATGTAAAGGGAAAGAAGTGTGCATAAGAAATATGTAAAGGGAAAGAAGTGTGCATAAGAAATATGTAAAGGGAAAGAAGTGTGCATAAGAAATATGTAAAGGGAAAGAAGTGTGCATAAGAAATATGTAAAGGGAAAGAAGTGTGCATAAGAAATATGTAAAGGGAAAGAAGTGTGCATAAGAAATATGTAAAGGGAAAGAAGTGTGCATAAGAAATATGTAAAGGGAAAGAAGTGTGCATAAGAAATATGTAAAGGGAAAGAAGTGTGCATAAGAAATATGTAAAGGGAAAGAAGTGTGCATAAGAAATATGTAAAGGGAAAGAAGTGTGCATAAGAAATATGTAAAGGGAAAGAAGTGTGCATAAGAAATATGTAAAGGGAAAGAAGTGTGCATAAGAAATATGTAAAGGGAAAGAAGTGTGCATAAGAAATATGTAAAGGGAAAGAAGTGTGCATAAGAAATATGTAAAGGGAAAGAAGTGTGCATAAGAAATATGTAAAGGGAAAGAAGTGTGCATAAGAAATATGTAAAGGGAAAGAAGTGTGCATAAGAAATAAACACATGATGTGGGAACAAGCCCTCGAGTTAAATATGTAAAGGGAAAGAAGTGTGCATAAGAAATAAACACATGATGTGGGAACAAGCCCTCGAGTTAAATATGTAAAGGGAAAGAAGTGTGCATAAGAAATATGTAAAGGGAAAGAAGTGTGCATAAGAAATATGTAAAGGGAAAGAAGTGTGCATAAGAAATATGTAAAGGGAAAGAAGTGTGCATAAGAAATAATAAAGGGAAAGAAGTGTGCATAAAAAATATGTAAAGGGAAAGAAGTGTGCATAAGAAATATGTAAAGGGAAAGAAGTGTGCATAAGAAATATGTAAAGGGAAAGAAGTGTGCATAAGAAATATGTAAAGGGAAAGAAGTGTGCATAAGAAATATGTAAAGGGAAAGAAGTGTGCATAAGAAATATGTAAAGGGAAAGAAGTGTGCATAAGAAATATGTAAAGGGAAAGAAGTGTGCATAAGAAATATGTAAAGGGAAAGAAGTGTGCATAAGAAATATGTAAAGGGAAAGAAGTGTGCATAAGAAATATGTAAAGGGAAAGAAGTGTGCATAAGAAATATGTAAAGGGAAAGAAGTGTGCATAAGAAATAAACACATGATGTGGGAACAAGCCCTCGAGTTAAATATGTAAAGGGAAAGAAGTGTGCATAAGAAATATGTAAAGGGAAAGAAGTGTGCATAAGAAATAAACACATGATGTGGGAACAAGCCCTCGAGTTAAATATGTAAAGGGAAAGAAGTGTGCATAAGAAATATGTAAAGGGAAAGAAGTGTGCATAAGAAATATGTAAAGGGAAAGAAGTGTGCATAAGAAATATGTAAAGGGAAAGAAGTGTGCATAAGAAATATGTAAAGGGAAAGAAGTGTGCATAATAAATATGTAAAGGGAAAGAAGTGTGCATAAGAAATATGTAAAGGGAAAGAAGTGTGCATAAGAAATATGTAAAGGGAAAGAAGTGTGCATAAGAAATATGTAAAGGGAAAGAAGTGTGCATAAGAAATATGTAAAGGGAAAGAAGTGTGCATAAGAAATATGTAAAGGGAAAGAAGTGTGCATAAGAAATATGTAAAGGGAAAGAAGTGTGCATAAGAAATATGTAAAGGGAAAGAAGTGTGCATAAGAAATATGTAAAGGGAAAGAAGTGTGCATCAGAAATATGTAAAGGGAAAGAAGTGTGCATAAGAAATATGTAAAGGGAAAGAAGTGTGCATAAGAAATATGTAAAGGGAAAGAAGTGTGCATAAGAAATATGTAAAGGGAAAGAAGTGTGCATAAGAAATATGTAAAGGGAAAGAAGTGTGCATAAGAAATATGTAAAGGGAAAGAAGTGTGCATAAGAAATAAACACATGATATCGGGACAAGCCCTCGAGTTAAATATGTAAAGGGAAAGAAGTGTGCATAAGAAATAATAAAGGGAAAGAAGTGTGCATAAGAAATATGTAAAGGGAAAGAAGTGTGCATAAGAAATATGTAAAGGGAAAGAAGTGTGCATAAGAAATATGTAAAGGGAAAGAAGTGTGCATAAGAAATATGTAAAGGGAAAGAAGTGTGCATAAGAAATATGTAAAGGGAAAGAAGTGTGCATAAGAAATAAACACATGATGTCGGGACAAGCCCTCGAGATAAATATGTAAAGGGAAAGAAGTGTGCATAAGAAATAATAAAGGAAAAGAAGTGTGCATAAGAAATATGTAAAGGGAAAGAAGTGTGCATAAGAAATATGCAAAGGGAAAGAAGTGTGCATAAGAAATATGTAAAGGGAAAGAAGTGTGCATAAGAAATATGTAAAGGGAAAGAAGTGTGCATAAGAAATATGTAAAGGGAAAGAAGTGTGCATAAGAAATATGTAAAGGGAAAGAAGTGTGCATAAGAAATATGTAAAGGGAAAGAAGTGTGCATAAGAAATATGTAAAGGGAAAGAAGTGTGCATAAGAAATATGTAAAGGGAAAGAAGTGTGCATAAGAAATATGTAAAGGGAAAGAAGTGTGCATAAGAAATATGTAAAGGGAAAGAAGTGTGCATAAGAAATATGTAAAGGGAAAGAAGTGTGCATAAGAAATATGTAAAGGGAAAGAAGTGTGCATAAGAAATATGTAAAGGGAAAGAAGTGTGCATAAGAAATATGTAAAGGGAAAGAAGTGTGCATAAGAAATATGTAAAGGGAAAGAAGTGTGCATAAGAAATATGTAAAGGGAAAGAAGTGTGCATAAGAAATATGTAAAGGGAAAGAAGTGTGCATAAGAAATATGTAAAGGGAAAGAAGTGTGCATAAGAAATATGTAAAGGGAAAGAAGTGTGCATACGAAATATGTAAAGGGAAAGAAGTGTGCATAAGAAATATGTAAAGGGAAAGAAGTGTGCATAAGAAATATGTAAAGGGAAAGAAGTGTGCATAAGAAATATGTAAAGGGAAAGAAGTGTGCATAAGAAATATGTAAAGGGAAAGAAGTGTGCATAAGAAATATGTAAAGGGAAAGAAGTGTGCATAAGAAATATGTAAAGGGAAAGAAGTGTGCATAAGAAATATGTAAAGGGAAAGAAGTGTGCATAAGAAATATGTAAAGGGAAAGAAGTGTGCATAAGAAATATGTAAAGGGAAAGAAGTGTGCATAAGAAATATGTAAAGGGAAAGAAGTGTGCATAAGAAATATGTAAAGGGAAAGAAGTGTGCATAAGAAATATGTAAAGGGAAAGAAGTGTGCATAAGAAATATGTAAAGGGAAAGAAGTGTGCATAAGAAATATGTAAAGGGAAAGAAGTGTGCATAAGAAATATGTAAAGGGAAAGAAGTGTGCATAAGAAATATGTAAAGGGAAAGAAGTGTGCATAAGAAATATGTAAAGGGAAAGAAGTGTGCATAAGAAATATGTAAAGGGAAAGAAGTGTGCATAAGAAATATGTAAAGGGAAAGAAGTGTGCATAAGAAATATGTAAAGGGAAAGAAGTGTGCATAAGAAATATGTAAAGGGAAAGAAGTGTGCATAAGAAATATGTAAAGGGAAAGAAGTGTGCATAAGAAATATGTAAAGGGAAAGAAGTGTGCATAAGAAATATGTAAAGGGAAAGAAGTGTGCATAAGAAATATGTAAAGGGAAAGAAGTGCTGCATAAGAAATATGTAAAGGGAAAGAAGTGTGCATAAGAAATATGTAAAGGGAAAGAAGTGTGCATAAGAAATATGTAAAGGGAAAGAAGTGTGCATAAGAAATATGTAAAGGGAAAGAAGTGTGCATAAGAAATATGTAAAGAGAAAGAAGTGTGCATAAGAAATATGTAAAGGGAAAGAAGTGTGCATAAGAAATATGTAAAGGGAAAGAAGTGTGCATAAGAAATATGTAAAGGGAAAGAAGTGTGCATAAGAAATATGTAAAGGGAAAAAAGTGTGCATAAGAAATATGTAAAGAGAAAGAAGTGTGCATAAGAAATATGTAAAGGGAAAGAAGTGTGCATAAGAAATATGTAAAGGGAAAGAAGTGTGCATAAGAAATATGTAAAGGGAAAGAAGTGTGCATAAGAAATATGTAAAGGGAAAGAAGTGTGCATAAGAAATATGTAAAGGGAACGAAGTGTGCATAAGAAATATGTAAAGGGAAAGAAGTGTGCATAAGAAATATGTAAAGGGAAAGAAGTGTGCATAAGAAATATGTAAAGGGAAAGAAGTGTGCATAAGAAATATGTAAAGGGAAAGAAGTGTGCATAAGAAATATGTAAAGGGAAAGAAGTGTGCATAAGAAATATGTAAAGGGAAAGAAGTGTGCATAAGAAATATGTAAAGGGAAAGAAGTGTGCATAAGAAATATGTAAAGGGAAAGAAGTGTGCATAAGAAATATGTAAAGGGAAAGAAGTGTGCATAAGAAATATGTAAAGGGAAAGAAGTGTGCATAAGAAATATGTAAAGGGAAAGAAGTGTGCATAAGCAATATGTAAAGGGAAAGAAGTGCTGCATAAGAAATATGTAAAGGGAAAGAAGTGTGCATAAGAAATATGTAAAGGGAAAGAAGTGTGCATAAGAAATATGTAAAGGGAAAGAAGTGTGCATAAGAAATATGTAAAGGGAAAGAAGTGTGCATAAGAAATATGTAAAGGGAAAGAAGTGTGCATAAGAAATATGTAAAGGGAAAGAAGTGTGCATAAGAAATATGTAAAGGGAAAGAAGTGTGCATAAGAAATATGTAAAGGGAAAGAAGTGTGCATAAGAAATATGTAAAGGGAAAGAAGTGTGCATAAGAAATATGTAAAGGGAAAGAAGTGTGCATAAGAAATATGTAAAGGGAAAGAAGTGTGCATAAGAAATATGTAAAGGGAAAAAAGTGTGCATAAGAAATATGTAAAGGGAAAGAAGTGTGCATAAGAAATATGTAAAGGGAAAGAAGTGTGCATAAGAAATATGTAAAGGGAAAGAAGTGTGCATAAGAAATATGTAAAGGGAAAGAAGTGTGCATAAGAAATATGTAAAGGGAAAGAAGTGTGCATAAGAAATATGTAAAGGGAAAGAAGTGTGCATAAGAAATATGTAAAGAGAAAGAAGTGTGCATAAGAAATATGTAAAGGGAAAGAAGTGTGCATAAGAAATATGTAAAGGGAAAGAAGTGTGCATAAGAAATATGTAAAGGGAAAGAAGTGTGCATAAGAAATATGTAAAGGGAAAGAAGTGTGCATAAGAAATATGTAAAGGGAAAGAAGTGTGCATAAGAAATATGTAAAGGGAAAGAAGTGTGCATAAGAAATAAACACATGATGTCGGGACAAGCCCTCGAGTTAAATATGTAAAGGGAAAGAAGTGTGCATAAGAAATAATAAAGGGAAAGAAGTGTGCATAAGAAATATGTAAAGGGAAAGAAGTGTGCATAAGAAATATGTAAAGGGAAAGAAGTGTGCATAAGAAATATGTAAAGGGAAAGAAGTGTGCATAAGAAATAAACACATGATGTCGGGACAAGCCCTCGAGTTAAATATGTAAAGGGAAAGAAGTGTGCATAAGAAATAATAAAGGGAAAGAAGTGTGCATAAGAAATATGTAAAGGGAAAGAAGTGTGCATAAGAAATATGTAAAGGGAAAGAAGTGTGCATAAGAAATATGTAAAGGGAAAGAAGTGTGCATAAGAAATATGTAAAGGGAAAGAAGTGTGCATAAGAAATATGTAAAGGGAAAGAAGTGTGCATAAGAAATAAACACATGATGTCGGGACAAGCCCTCGAGATAAATATGTAAAGGGAAAGAAGTGTGCATAAGAAATAATAAAGGAAAAGAAGTGTGCATAAGAAATATGTAAAGGGAAAGAAGTGTGCATAAGAAATATGTAAAGGGAAAGAAGTGTGCATAAGAAATATGTAAAGGGAAAGAAGTGTGCATAAGAAATATGTAAAGGGAAAGAAGTGTGCATAAGAAATATGTAAAGGGAAAGAAGTGTGCATAAGAAATATGTAAAGGGAAAGAAGTGTGCATAAGAAATATGTAAAGGGAAAAAAGTGTGCATAAGAAATAATAAAGGGAAAGAAGTGTGCATAAGAAATATGTAAAGGGAAAGAAGTGTGCATAAGAAATATGTAAAGGGAAAGAAGTGTGCATAAGAAATAAACACATGATGTGGGAACAAGCCCTCGAGTTAAATATGTAAAGGGAAAGAAGTGTGCATAAGAAATATGTAAAGGGAAAGAAGTGTGCATAAGAAATATGTAAAGGGAAAGAAGTGTGCATAAGAAATATGTAAAGGGAAAGAAGTGTGCATAATAAATATGTAAAGGGAAAGAAGTGTGCATAAGAAATATGTAAAGGGAAAGAAGTGTGCATAATAAATATGTAAAGGGAAAGAAGTGTGCATAAGAAATATGTAAAGGGAAAGAAGTGTGCATAATAAATATGTAAAGGGAAAGAAGTGTGCATAATAAATATGTAAAGGGAAAGAAGTGTGCATAAGAAATATGTAAAGGGAAAGAAGTGTGCATAAGAAATATGTAAAGGGAAAGAAGTGTGCATAAGAAATATGTAAAGGGAAAGAAGTGTGCATAAGAAATATGTAAAGGGAAAGAAGTGTGCATAAGAAATATGTAAAGGGAAAGAAGTGTGCATAAGAAATATGTAAAGGGAAAGAAGTGTGCATAAGAAATATGTAAAGGGAAAGAAGTGTGCATAAGAAATATGTAAAGGGAAAGAAGTGTGCATAAGAAATATGTAAAGGGAAAAAAGTGTGCATAAGAAATAATAAAGGGAAAGAAGTGTGCATAATAAATATGTAAAGGGAAAGAAGTGTGCATAAGAAATATGTAAAGGGAAAGAAGTGTGCATAAGAAATAAACACATGATGTGGGAACAAGCCCTCGAGTTAAATATGTAAAGGGAAAGAAGTGTGCATAAGAAATATGTAAAGGGAAAGAAGTGTGCATAAGAAATATGTAAAGGGAAAGAAGTGTGCATAAGAAATATGTAAAGGGAAAGAAGTGTGCATAAGAAATATGTAAAGGGAAAGAAGTGTGCATAAGAAATATGTAAAGGGAAAGAAGTGTGCATAAGAAATATGTAAAGGGAAAGAAGTGTGCATAAGAAATATGTAAAGGGAAAGAAGTGTGCATAAGAAATATGTAAAGGGAAAGAAGTGTGCATAAGAAATATGTAAAGGGAAAGAAGTGTGCATAAGAAATATGTAAAGGGAAAGAAGTGTGCATAAGAAATATGTAAAGGGAAAGAAGTGTGCATAAGAAATATGAAAAGGGAAAGAAGTGTGCATAAGAAATATGTAAAGGGAAAGAAGTGTGCATAAGAAATATGTAAAGGGAAAGAAGTGTGCATAAGAAATATGTAAAGGGAAAGAAGTGTGCATAAGAAATATGTAAAGGGAAAGAAGTGTGCATAAGAAATATGTAAAGGGAAAGAAGTGTGCATAAGAAATATGTAAAGGGAAAGAAGTGTGCATAAGAAATATGTAAAGGGAAAGAAGTGTGCATAAGCAATATGTAAAGGGAAAGAAGTGCTGCATAAGAAATATGTAAAGGGAAAGAAGTGTGCATAAGAAATATGTAAAGGGAAAGAAGTGTGCATAAGAAATATGTAAAGGGAAAGAAGTGTGCATAAGAAATATGTAAAGGGAAAGAAGTGTGCATAAGAAATATGTAAAGGGAAAGAAGTGTGCATAAGAAATATGTAAAGGGAAAGAAGTGTGCATAAGAAATATGTAAAGGGAAAGAAGTGTGCATAAGAAATATGTAAAGGGAAAGAAGTGTGCATAAGAAATATGTAAAGGGAAAGAAGTGTGCATAAGAAATATGTAAAGGGAAAGAAGTGTGCATAAGAAATATGTAAAGGGAAAGAAGTGTGCATAAGAAATATGTAAAGGGAAAGAAGTGTGCATAAGAAATATGTAAAGAGAAAGAAGTGTGCATAAGAAATATGTAAAGGGAAAGAAGTGTGCATAAGAAATATGTAAAGGGAAAGAAGTGTGCATAAGAAATATGTAAAGGGAAAGAAGTGTGCATAAGAAATATGTAAAGGGAAAGAAGTGTGCATAAGAAATATGTAAAGGGAAAGAAGTGTGCATAAGAAATATGTAAAGGGAAAGAAGTGTGCATAAGAAATAAACACATGATGTCGGGACAAGCCCTCGAGTTAAATATGTAAAGGGAAAGAAGTGTGCATAAGAAATAATAAAGGGAAAGAAGTGTGCATAAGAAATATGTAAAGGGAAAGAAGTGTGCATAAGAAATATGTAAAGGGAAAGAAGTGTGCATAAGAAATATGTAAAGGGAAAGAAGTGTGCATAAGAAATAAACACATGATGTCGGGACAAGCCCTCGAGTTAAATATGTAAAGGGAAAGAAGTGTGCATAAGAAATAATAAAGGGAAAGAAGTGTGCATAAGAAATATGTAAAGGGAAAGAAGTGTGCATAAGAAATATGTAAAGGGAAAAAAGTGTGCATAAGAAATATGTAAAGGGAAAGAAGTGTGCATAAGAAATATGTAAAGGGAAAGAAGTGTGCATAAGAAATATGTAAAGGGAAAGAAGTGTGCATAAGAAATAAACACATGATGTCGGGACAAGCCCTCGAGATAAATATGTAAAGGGAAAGAAGTGTGCATAAGAAATAATAAAGGAAAAGAAGTGTGCATAAGAAATATGTAAAGGGAAAGAAGTGTGCATAAGAAATATGTAAAGGGAAAGAAGTGTGCATAAGAAATATGTAAAGGGAAAGAAGTGTGCATAAGAAATATGTAAAGGGAAAGAAGTGTGCATAAGAAATATGTAAAGGGAAAGAAGTGTGCATAAGAAATATGTAAAGGGAAAGAAGTGTGCATAAGAAATATGTAAAGGGAAAAAAGTGTGCATAAGAAATAATAAAGGGAAAGAAGTGTGCATAAGAAATATGTAAAGGGAAAGAAGTGTGCATAAGAAATATGTAAAGGGAAAGAAGTGTGCATAAGAAATATGTAAAGGGAAAGAAGTGTGCATAAGAAATATGTAAAGGGAAAGAAGTGTGCATAAGAAATATGTAAAGGGAAAGAAGTGTGCATAAGAAATAAACACATGATGTCGGGACAAGCCCTCGAGTTAAATATGTAAAGGGAAAGAAGTGTGCATAAGAAATAATAAAGGGAAAGAAGTGTGCATAAGAAATATGTAAAGGGAAAGAAGTGTGCATAAGAAATATGTAAAGGGAAAGAAGTGTGCATAAGAAATATGTAAAGGGAAAGAAGTGTGCATAAGAAATAAACACATGATGTCGGGACAAGCCCTCGAGTTAAATATGTAAAGGGAAAGAAGTGTGCATAAGAAATAATAAAGGGAAAGAAGTGTGCATAAGAAATATGTAAAGGGAAAGAAGTGTGCATAAGAAATATGTAAAGGGAAAGAAGTGTGCATAAGAAATATGTAAAGGGAAAGAAGTGTGCATAAGAAATATGTAAAGGGAAAGAAGTGTGCATAAGAAATATGTAAAGGGAAAGAAGTGTGCATAAGAAATAAACACATGATGTCGGGACAAGCCCTCGAGATAAATATGTAAAGGGAAAGAAGTGTGCATAAGAAATAATAAAGGAAAAGAAGTGTGCATAAGAAATATGTAAAGGGAAAGAAGTGTGCATAAGAAATATGTAAAGGGAAAGAAGTGTGCATAAGAAATATGTAAAGGGAAAGAAGTGTGCATAAGAAATATGTAAAGGGAAAGAAGTGTGCATAAGAAATATGTAAAGGGAAAGAAGTGTGCATAAGAAATATGTAAAGGGAAAGAAGTGTGCATAAGAAATATGTAAAGGGAAAAAAGTGTGCATAAGAAATAATAAAGGGAAAGAAGTGTGCATAAGAAATATGTAAAGGGAAAGAAGTGTGCATAAGAAATATGTAAAGGGAAAGAAGTGTGCATAAGAAATAAACACATGATGTGGGAACAAGCCCTCGAGTTAAATATGTAAAGGGAAAGAAGTGTGCATAAGAAATATGAAAAGGGAAAGAAGTGTGCATAAGAAATATGTAAAGGGAAAGAAGTGTGCATAAGAAATATGTAAAGGGAAAGAAGTGTGCATAAGAAATATGTAAAGGGAAAGAAGTGTGCATAAGAAATATGTAAAGGGAAAGAAGTGTGCATAAGAAATATGTAAAGGGAAAGAAGTGTGCATAAGAAATATGTAAAGGGAAAGAAGTGTGCATAAGAAATATGTAAAGGGAAAGAAGTGTGCATAAGCAATATGTAAAGGGAAAGAAGTGCTGCATAAGAAATATGTAAAGGGAAAGAAGTGTGCATAAGAAATATGTAAAGGGAAAGAAGTGTGCATAAGAAATATGTAAAGGGAAAGAAGTGTGCATAAGAAATATGTAAAGGGAAAGAAGTGTGCATAAGAAATATGTAAAGGGAAAGAAGTGTGCATAAGAAATATGTAAAGGGAAAGAAGTGTGCATAAGAAATATGTAAAGGGAAAGAAGTGTGCATAAGAAATATGTAAAGGGAAAGAAGTGTGCATAAGAAATATGTAAAGGGAAAAAAGTGTGCATAAGAAATAATAAAGGGAAAGAAGTGTGCATAAGAAATATGTAAAGGGAAAGAAGTGTGCATAAGAAATATGTAAAGGGAAAGAAGTGTGCATAAGAAATATGTAAAGGGAAAGAAGTGTGCATAAGAAATATGTAAAGGGAAAGAAGTGTGCATAAGAAATATGTAAAGGGAAAGAAGTGTGCATAAGAAATAAACACATGATGTCGGGACAAGCCCTCGAGTTAAATATGTAAAGGGAAAGAAGTGTGCATAAGAAATAATAAAGGGAAAGAAGTGTGCATAAGAAATATGTAAAGGGAAAGAAGTGTGCATAAGAAATATGTAAAGGGAAAGAAGTGTGCATAAGAAATATGTAAAGGGAAAGAAGTGTGCATAAGAAATAAACACATGATGTCGGGACAAGCCCTCGAGTTAAATATGTAAAGGGAAAGAAGTGTGCATAAGAAATAATAAAGGGAAAGAAGTGTGCATAAGAAATATGTAAAGGGAAAGAAGTGTGCATAAGAAATATGTAAAGAGAAAGAAGTGTGCATAAGAAATATGTAAAGGGAAAGAAGTGTGCATAAGAAATATGTAAAGGGAAAGAAGTGTGCATAAGAAATATGTAAAGAGAAAGAAGTGTGCATAAGAAATATGTAAAGGGAAAGAAGTGTGCATAAGAAATATGTAAAGGGAAAGAAGTGTGCATAAGAAATATGTAAAGGGAAAAAAGTGTGCATAAGAAATATGTAAAGGGAAAGAAGTGTGCATAAGAAATATGTAAAGGGAAAGAAGTGTGCATAAGAAATATGTAAAGGGAAAGAAGTGTGCATAAGAAATATGTAAAGGGAAAGAAGTGTGCATAAGAAATATGTAAAGGGAAAGAAGTGTGCATAAGAAATAAACACATGATGTCGGGACAAGCCCTCGAGATAAATATGTAAAGGGAAAGAAGTGTGCATAAGAAATAATAAAGGAAAAGAAGTGTGCATAAGAAATATGTAAAGGGAAAGAAGTGTGCATAAGAAATATGTAAAGGGAAAGAAGTGTGCATAAGAAATATGTAAAGGGAAAGAAGTGTGCATAAGAAATATGTAAAGGGAAAGAAGTGTGCATAAGAAATATGTAAAGGGAAAGAAGTGTGCATAAGAAATATGTAAAGGGAAAGAAGTGTGCATAAGAAATATGTAAAGGGAAAAAAGTGTGCATAAGAAATAATAAAGGGAAAGAAGTGTGCATAAGAAATATGTAAAGGGAAAGAAGTGTGCATAAGAAATATGTAAAGGGAAAGAAGTGTGCATAAGAAATAAACACATGATGTGGGAACAAGCCCTCGAGTTAAATATGTAAAGGGAAAGAAGTGTGCATAAGAAATATGAAAAGGGAAAGAAGTGTGCATAAGAAATATGTAAAGGGAAAGAAGTGTGCATAAGAAATATGTAAAGGGAAAGAAGTGTGCATAAGAAATATGTAAAGGGAAAGAAGTGTGCATAAGAAATATGTAAAGGGAAAGAAGTGTGCATAAGAAATATGTAAAGGGAAAGAAGTGTGCATAAGAAATATGTAAAGGGAAAGAAGTGTGCATAAGAAATATGTAAAGGGAAAGAAGTGTGCATAAGCAATATGTAAAGGGAAAGAAGTGCTGCATAAGAAATATGTAAAGGGAAAGAAGTGTGCATAAGAAATATGTAAAGGGAAAGAAGTGTGCATAAGAAATATGTAAAGGGAAAGAAGTGTGCATAAGAAATATGTAAAGGGAAAGAAGTGTGCATAAGAAATATGTAAAGGGAAAGAAGTGTGCATAAGAAATATGTAAAGGGAAAGAAGTGTGCATAAGAAATATGTAAAGGGAAAGAAGTGTGCATAAGAAATATGTAAAGGGAAAGAAGTGTGCATAAGAAATATGTAAAGGGAAAAAAGTGTGCATAAGAAATAATAAAGGGAAAGAAGTGTGCATAAGAAATATGTAAAGGGAAAGAAGTGTGCATAAGAAATATGTAAAGGGAAAGAAGTGTGCATAAGAAATATGTAAAGGGAAAGAAGTGTGCATAAGAAATATGTAAAGGGAAAGAAGTGTGCATAAGAAATATGTAAAGGGAAAGAAGTGTGCATAAGAAATAAACACATGATGTCGGGACAAGCCCTCGAGTTAAATATGTAAAGGGAAAGAAGTGTGCATAAGAAATAATAAAGGGAAAGAAGTGTGCATAAGAAATATGTAAAGGGAAAGAAGTGTGCATAAGAAATATGTAAAGGGAAAGAAGTGTGCATAAGAAATATGTAAAGGGAAAGAAGTGTGCATAAGAAATAAACACATGATGTCGGGACAAGCCCTCGAGTTAAATATGTAAAGGGAAAGAAGTGTGCATAAGAAATAATAAAGGGAAAGAAGTGTGCATAAGAAATATGTAAAGGGAAAGAAGTGTGCATAAGAAATATGTAAAGGGAAAGAAGTGTGCATAAGAAATATGTAAAGGGAAAGAAGTGTGCATAAGAAATATGTAAAGGGAAAGAAGTGTGCATAAGAAATATGTAAAGAGAAAGAAGTGTGCATAAGAAATATGTAAAGGGAAAGAAGTGTGCATAAGAAATATGTAAAGGGAAAGAAGTGTGCATAAGAAATATGTAAAGGGAAAAAAGTGTGCATAAGAAATATGTAAAGGGAAAGAAGTGTGCATAAGAAATATGTAAAGGGAAAGAAGTGTGCATAAGAAATATGTAAAGGGAAAGAAGTGTGCATAAGAAATATGTAAAGGGAAAGAAGTGTGCATAAGAAATATGTAAAGGGAAAGAAGTGTGCATAAGAAATATGTAAAGGGAAAGAAGTGTGCATAAGAAATATGTAAAGAGAAAGAAGTGTGCATAAGAAATATGTAAAGGGAAAGAAGTGTGCATAAGAAATATGTAAAGGGAAAGAAGTGTGCATAAGAAATATGTAAAGGGAAAGAAGTGTGCATAAGAAATATGTAAAGGGAAAGAAGTGTGCATAAGAAATATGTAAAGGGAAAGAAGTGTGCATAAGAAATATGTAAAGGGAAAGAAGTGTGCATAAGAAATAAACACATGATGTCGGGACAAGCCCTCGAGTTAAATATGTAAAGGGAAAGAAGTGTGCATAAGAAATAATAAAGGGAAAGAAGTGTGCATAAGAAATATGTAAAGGGAAAGAAGTGTGCATAAGAAATATGTAAAGGGAAAGAAGTGTGCATAAGAAATATGTAAAGGGAAAGAAGTGTGCATAAGAAATAAACACATGATGTCGGGACAAGCCCTCGAGTTAAATATGTAAAGGGAAAGAAGTGTGCATAAGAAATAATAAAGGGAAAGAAGTGTGCATAAGAAATATGTAAAGGGAAAGAAGTGTGCATAAGAAATATGTAAAGGGAAAGAAGTGTGCATAAGAAATATGTAAAGGGAAAGAAGTGTGCATAAGAAATATGTAAAGGGAAAGAAGTGTGCATAAGAAATATGTAAAGGGAAAGAAGTGTGCATAAGAAATAAACACATGATGTCGGGACAAGCCCTCGAGATAAATATGTAAAGGGAAAGAAGTGTGCATAAGAAATAATAAAGGAAAAGAAGTGTGCATAAGAAATATGTAAAGGGAAAGAAGTGTGCATAAGAAATATGTAAAGGGAAAGAAGTGTGCATAAGAAATATGTAAAGGGAAAGAAGTGTGCATAAGAAATATGTAAAGGGAAAGAAGTGTGCATAATAAATATGTAAAGGGAAAGAAGTGTGCATAAGAAATATGTAAAGGGAAAGAAGTGTGCATAAGAAATATGTAAAGGGAAAAAAGTGTGCATAAGAAATAATAAAGGGAAAGAAGTGTGCATAAGAAATATGTAAAGGGAAAGAAGTGTGCATAAGAAATATGTAAAGGGAAAGAAGTGTGCATAAGAAATAAACACATGATGTGGGAACAAGCCCTCGAGTTAAATATGTAAAGGGAAAGAAGTGTGCATAAGAAATATGTAAAGGGAAAGAAGTGTGCATAAGAAATATGTAAAGGGAAAGAAGTGTGCATAATAAATATGTAAAGGGAAAGAAGTGTGCATAAGAAATATGTAAAGGGAAAGAAGTGTGCATAATAAATATGTAAAGGGAAAGAAGTGTGCATAAGAAATATGTAAAGGGAAAGAAGTGTGCATAATAAATATGTAAAGGGAAAGAAGTGTGCATAATAAATATGTAAAGGGAAAGAAGTGTGCATAAGAAATATGTAAAGGGAAAGAAGTGTGCATAAGAAATATGTAAAGGGAAAGAAGTGTGCATAAGAAATATGTAAAGGGAAAGAAGTGTGCATAAGAAATATGTAAAGGGAAAGAAGTGTGCATAAGAAATATGTAAAGGGAAAGAAGTGTGCATAAGAAATATGTAAAGG
The DNA here is from genome assembly GCA_037893245.1 of Crossaster papposus. NCBI lineage: Eukaryota > Metazoa > Echinodermata > Asteroidea > Velatida > Solasteridae > Crossaster > Crossaster papposus. Next base: position 15,720 of record JBAIAA010001308.1, read on the forward strand.
GAAAGAAGTGTGCATAAGAAATATGTAAAGGGAAAGAAGTGTGCATAAGAAATATGTAAAGGGAAAGAAGTGTGCATAAGAAATATGTAAAGGGAAAGAAGTGTGCATAAGAAATATGTAAAGGGAAAAAAGTGTGCATAAGAAATAATAAAGGGAAAGAAGTGTGCATAATAAATATGTAAAGGGAAAGAAGTGTGCATAAGAAATATGTAAAGGGAAAGAAGTGTGCATAAGAAATATGTAAAGGGAAAGAAGTGTGCATAAGAAATATGTAAAGGGAAAGAAGTGTGCATAAGAAATATGTAAAGGGAAAGAAGTGTGCATAAGAAATATGTAAAGGGAAAGAAGTGTGCATAAGAAATATGTAAAGGGAAAGAAGTGTGCATAAGAAATATGTAAAGAGAAAGAAGTGTGCATAAGAAATATGTAAAGGGAAAGAAGTGTGCATAAGAAATATGTAAAGGGAAAGAAGTGTGCATAAGAAATATGTAAAGGGAAAGAAGTGTGCATAAGAAATATGTAAAGGGAAAGAAGTGTGCATAAGAAATATGTAAAGGGAAAGAAGTGTGCATAAGAAATATGTAAAGGGAAAGAAGTGTGCATAAGAAATATGTAAAGGGAAAGAAGTGTGCATAAGAAATATGTAAAGGGAAAGAAGTGTGCATAAGAAATATGTAAAGGGAAAGAAGTGTGCATAAGAAATATGTAAAGGGAAAGAAGTGTGCATAAGAAATATGTAAAGGGAAAGAAGTGTGCATAAGAAATATGTAAAGGGAAAGAAGTGTGCATAAGAAATATGTAAAGGGAAAGAAGTGTGCATAAGAAATATGTAAAGGGAAAGAAGTGTGCATAAGAAATATGTAAAGGGAAAGAAGTGTGCATAAGAAATATGTAAAGGGAAAGAAGTGTGCATAAGAAATATGTAAAGGGAAAGAAGTGTGCATAATAAATATGTAAAGGGAAAGAAGTGTGCATAAGAAATAAACACATGATGTGGGAACAAGCCCTCGAGTTAAATATGTAAAGGGAAAGAAGTGTGCATAAGAAATATGTAAAGGGAAAGAAGTGTGCATAAGAAATATGTAAAGGGAAAGAAGTGTGCATAAGAAATAAACACATGATGTGGGAACAAGCCCTCGAGTTAAATATGTAAAGGGAAAGAAGTGTGCATAAGAAATATGTAAAGGGAAAGAAGTGTGCATAAGAAATATGTAAAGGGAAATAAGTGTGCATAAGAAATATGTAAAGGGAAAGAAGTGTGCATAAGAAATATGTAAAGGGAAAGAAGTGTGCATAAGAAATATGTAAAGGGAAAGAAGTGTGCATAAGAAATATGTAAAGGGAAAGAAGTGTGCATAAGAAATATGTAAAGGGAAAGAAGTGTGCATAATAAATATGTAAAGGGAAAGAAGTGTGCATAAGAAATAATAAAGGGAAAGAAGTGTGCATAAGAAATATGTAAAGGGAAAGAAGTGTGCATAAGAAATATGTAAAGGGAAAGAAGTGTGCATAAGAAATATGTAAAGGGAAAGAAGTGTGCATAAGAAATATGTAAAGGGAAAGAAGTGTGCATAAGAAATATGTAAAGGGAAAGAAGTGTGCATAAGAAATATGTAAAGGGAAAGAAGTGTGCATAAGAAATATGTAAAGGGAAAGAAGTGTGCATAAGAAATATGTAAAGGGAAAGAAGTGTGCATAAGAAATATGTAAAGGGAAAGAAGTGTGCATAAGAAATATGTAAAGGGAAAGAAGTGTGCATAAGAAATATGTAAAGGGAAAGAAGTGTGCATAAGAAATATGTAAAGGGAAAGAAGTGTGCATAAGAAATATGTAAAGGGAAAGAAGTGTGCATAAGAAATATGTAAAGGGAAAGAAGTGTGCATAAGAAATATGTAAAGGGAAAGAAGTGTGCATAAGAAATATGTAAAGGGAAAGAAGTGTGCATAAGAAATATGTAAAGGGAAAGAAGTGTGCATAAGAAATATGTAAAGGGAAAGAAGTGTGCATAAGAAATATGTAAAGAGAAAGAAGTGTGCATAAGAAATATGTAAAGGGAAAGAAGTGTGCATAAGAATTATGTAAAGGGAAAGAAGTGTGCATAAGAAATATGTAAAGGGAAAGAAGTGTGCATAAGAAATATGTAAAGGGAAAGAAGTGTGCGTAAGAAATATGTAAAGAGAAAGAAGTGTGCATAAGAAATATGTAAAGGGAAAGAAGTGTGCATAAGAAATATGTAAAGGGAAAGAAGTGTGCATAAGAAATATGTAAAGGGAAAGAAGTGTGCATAAGAAATATGTAAAGGGAAAGAAGTGTGCATAAGAAATATGTAAAGGGAAAGAAGTGTGCATAAGAAATATGTAAAGGGAAAGAAGTGTGCATAAGAAATATGTAAAGGGAAAGAAGTGTGCATAAGAAATATGTAAAGGGAAAGAAGTGTGCATAAGAAATATGTAAAGGGAAAGAAGTGTGCATAAGAAATATGTAAAGGGACAGAAGTGTGCATAAGAAATATGTAAAGGGAAAGAAGTGTGCATAAGAAATATGTAAAGGGAAAGAAGTGTGCATAAGAAATATGTAAAGGGAAAGAAGTGTGCATAAGAAATATGTAAAGGGAAAGAAGTGTGCATAAGAAATAAACACATGATGTGGGAACAAGCCCTCGAGTTAAATATGTAAAGGGAAAGAAGTGTGCATAAGAAATATGTAAAGGGAAAGAAGTGTGCATAAGAAATATGTAAAGGGAAAGAAGTGTGCATAAGAAATATGTAAAGGGAAAGAAGTGTGCATAAGAAATATGTAAAGGGAAAGAAGTGTGCATAAGAAATATGTAAAGGGAAAGAAGTGTGCATAAGAAATATGTAAAGGGAAAGAAGTGTGCATAAGAAATATGTAAAGGGAAAGAAGTGTGCATAAGAAATATGTAAAGGGAAAGAAGTGTGCATAAGAAATATGTAAAGAGAAAGAAGTGTGCATAAGAAATATGTAAAGGGAAAGAAGTGTGCATAATAAAAATATGTAAAGGGAAAGAAGTGTGCATAAGAAATATGTAAAGGGAAAGAAGTGTGCATAAGAAATATGTAAAGGGAAAGAAGTGTGCATAAGAAATATGTAAAGGGAAAGAAGTGTGCATAAGAAATATGTAAAGGGAAAGAAGTGTGCATCAGAAATATGTAAAGGGAAAGAAGTGTGCATAAGAAATATGTAAAGGGAAAGAAGTGTGCATAAGAAATATGTAAAGGGAAAGAAGTGTGCATAAGAAATATGTAAAGGGAAAGAAGTGTGCATAAGAAATATGTAAAGGGAAAGAAGTGTGCATAAGAAATATGTAAAGGGAAAGAAGTGTGCATAAGAAATATGTAAAGGGAAAGAAGTGTGCATAAGAAATATGTAAAGGGAAAGAAGTGTGCATAAGAAATATGTAAAGGGAAAGAAGTGTGCATAAGAAATATGTAAAGGGAAAGAAGTGTGCATAAGAAATAAACACATGATGTCGGGACAAGCCCTCGAGTTAAATATGTAAAGGGAAAGAAGTGTGCATAAGAAATAATAAAGGGAAAGAAGTGTGCATAAGAAATATGTAAAGGGAAAGAAGTGTGCATAAGAAATATGTAAAGGGAAAGAAGTGTGCATAAGAAATATGTAAAGGGAAAGAAGTGTGCATAAGAAATATGTAAAGGGAAAGAAGTGTGCATAAGAAATATGTAAAGGGAAAGAAGTGTGCATAAGAAATAAACACATGATGTCGGGACAAGCCCTCGAGATAAATATGTAAAGGGAAAGAAGTGTGCATAAGAAATAATAAAGGAAAAGAAGTGTGCATAAGAAATATGTAAAGGGAAAGAAGTGTGCATAAGAAATATGTAAAGGGAAAGAAGTGTGCATAAGAAATAATAAAGGGAAAGAAGTGTGCATAAGAAATATGTAAAGGGAAAGAAGTGTGCATAAGAAATATGTAAAGGGAAAGAAGTGTGCATAAGAAATAAACACATGATGTGGGAACAAGCCCTCGAGTTAAATATGTAAAGGGAAAGAAGTGTGCATACGAAATATGTAAAGGGAAAGAAGTGTGCATAAGAAATATGTAAAGGGAAAGAAGTGTGCATAAGAAATATGTAAAGGGAAAGAAGTGTGCATAATAAATATGTAAAGGGAAAGAAGTGTGCATAAGAAATATGTAAAGGGAAAGAAGTGTGCATAAGAAATATGTAAAGGGAAAGAAGTGTGCATAATAAATATGTAAAGGGAAAGAAGTGTGCATAATAAATATGTAAAGGGAAAGAAGTGTGCATAAGAAATATGTAAAGGGAAAGAAGTGTGCATAAGAAATATGTAAAGGGAAAGAAGTGTGCATAAGAAATATGTAAAGGGAAAGAAGTGTGCATAATAAATATGTAAAGGGAAAGAAGTGTGCATAAGAAATATGTAAAGGGAAAGAAGTGTGCATAAGAAATATGTAAAGGGAAAGAAGTGTGCATAAGAAATATGTAAAGGGAAAGAAGTAAGCATAAGAAATATGTAAAGGGAAAGAAGTGTGCATAAGAAATATGTAAAGGGAAAGAAGTGTGCGTAAGAAATATGTAAAGAGAAAGAAGTGTGCATAAGAAATATGTAAAGGGAAAGAAGTGTGCATAAGAAATATGTAAAGGGAAAGAAGTGTGCATAAGAAATATGTAAAGGGAAAGAAGTGTGCATAAGAAATATGTAAAGGGAAAGAAGTGTGCATAAGAAATATGTAAAGGGAAAGAAGTGTGCATAAGAAATATGTAAAGGGAAAGAAGTGTGCATAAGAAATATGTAAAGGGAAAGAAGTGTGCATAAGAAATATGTAAAGGGAAAGAAGTGTGCATAAGAAATATGTAAAGGGAAAGAAGTGTGCATAAGAAATATGTAAAGGGACAGAAGTGTGCATAAGAAATATGTAAAGGGAAAGAAGTGTGCATAAGAAATATGTAAAGGGAAAGAAGTGTGCATAAGAAATATGTAAAGGGAAAGAAGTGTGCATAAGAAATATGTAAAGGGAAAGAAGTGTGCATAAGAAATAAACACATGATGTGGGAACAAGCCCTCGAGTTAAATATGTAAAGGGAAAGAAGTGTGCATAAGAAATATGTAAAGGGAAAGAAGTGTGCATAAGAAATATGTAAAGAGAAAGAAGTGTGCATAAGAAATATGTAAAGGGAAAGAAGTGTGCATAAGAAATATGTAAAGGGAAAGAAGTGTGCATAAGAAATATGTAAAGGGAAAGAAGTGTGCATAAGAAATATGTAAAGGGAAAGAAGTGTGCATAAGAAATATGTAAAGGGAAAGAAGTGTGCATAAGAAATATGTAAAGGGAAAGAAGTGTGCATAAGAAATATGTAAAGGGAAAGAAGTGTGCATAAGAAATATGTAAAGGGAAAGAAGTGTGCATAATAAAAATATGTAAAGGGAAAGAAGTGTGCATAAGAAATATGTAAAGGGAAAGAAGTGTGCATAAGAAATATGTAAAGGGAAAGAAGTGTGCATAAGAAATATGTAAAGGGAAAGAAGTGTGCATAAGAAATATGTAAAGGGAAAGAAGTGTGCATCAGAAATATGTAAAGGGAAAGAAGTGTGCATAAGAAATATGTAAAGGGAAAGAAGTGTGCATAAGAAATATGTAAAGGGAAAGAAGTGTGCATAAGAAATATGTAAAGGGAAAGAAGTGTGCATAAGAAATATGTAAAGGGAAAGAAGTGTGCATAAGAAATATGTAAAGGGAAAGAAGTGTGCATAAGAAATATGTAAAGGGAAAGAAGTGTGCATAAGAAATATGTAAAGGGAAAGAAGTGTGCATAAGAAATATGTAAAGGGAAAGAAGTGTGCATAAGAAATATGTAAAGGGAAAGAAGTGTGCATAAGAAATAAACACATGATGTCGGGACAAGCCCTCGAGTTAAATATGTAAAGGGAAAGAAGTGTGCATAAGAAATAATAAAGGGAAAGAAGTGTGCATAAGAAATATGTAAAGGGAAAGAAGTGTGCATAAGAAATATGTAAAGGGAAAGAAGTGTGCATAAGAAATATGTAAAGGGAAAGAAGTGTGCATAAGAAATATGTAAAGGGAAAGAAGTGTGCATAAGAAATATGTAAAGGGAAAGAAGTGTGCATAAGAAATATGTAAAGGGAAAGAAGTGTGCATAAGAAATATGTAAAGGGAAAGAAGTGTGCATAAGAAATAAACACATGATGTGGGAACAAGCCCTCGAGTTAAATATGTAAAGGGAAAGAAGTGTGCATAAGAAATATGTAAAGGGAAAGAAGTGTGCATAAGAAATATGTAAAGGGAAAGAAGTGTGCATAAGAAATATGTAAAGGGAAAGAAGTGTGCATAAGAAATATGTAAAGGGAAAGAAGTGTGCATAAGAAATATGTAAAGGGAAAGAAGTGTGCATAAGAAATATGTAAAGGGAAAGAAGTGTGCATAAGAAATATGTAAAGGGAAAGAAGTGTGCATAAGAAATATGTAAAGGGAAAGAAGTGTGCATAAGAAATATGTAAAGGGAAAGAAGTGTGCATAAGAAATATGTAAAGGGAAAGAAGTGTGCATAAGAAATATGTAAAGGGAAAGAAGTGTGCATAAGAAATATGTAAAGGGAAAGAAGTGTGCATAAGAAATATGTAAAGGGAAAGAAGTGTGCATAAGAAATATGTAAAGGGAAAGAAGTGTGCATAAGAAATATGTAAAGGGAAAGAAGTGTGCATAAGAAATATGTAAAGGGAAAGAAGTGTGCATAAGAAATATGTAAAGGGAAAGAAGTGTGCATAAGAAATATGTAAAGGGAAAGAAGTGTGCATAAGAAATATGTAAAGGGAAAGAAGTGTGCATAAGAAATATGTAAAGGGAAAGAAGTGTGCATAAGAAATATGTAAAGGGAAAGAAGTGTGCATAAGAAATATGTAAAGGGAAAGAAGTGTGCATGCATAAGAAATATGTAAAGGGAAAGAAGTGTGCATAAGAAATATGTAAAGGGAAAGAAGTGTGCATAAGAAATATGTAAAGGGAAAGAAGTGTGCATAAGAAATATGTAAAGGGAAAGAAGTGTGCATAAGAAATATGTAAAGGGAAAGAAGTGTGCATAAGAAATATGTAAAGGGAAAGAAGTGTGCATAAGAAATATGTAAAGGGAAAGAAGTGTGCATAAGAAATATGTAAAGGGAAAGAAGTGTGCATAAGAAATATGTAAAGGGAAAGAAGTGTGCATAAGAAATATGTAAAGGGAAAGAAGTGTGCATAAGAAATATGTAAAGGGAAAGAAGTGTGCATAAGAAATATGTAAAGGGAAAGAAGTGTGCATAAGAAATATGTAAAGGGAAAGAAGTGTGCATAAGAAATATGTAAAGGGAAAGAAGTGTGCATAAGAAATATGTAAAGGGAAAGAAGTGTGCATAAGAAATATGTAAAGGGAAAGAAGTGTGCATAAGAAATATGTAAAGGGAAAGAAGTGTGCATAAGAAATATGTAAAGGGAAAGAAGTGTGCATAAGAAATATGTAAAGGGAAAGAAGTGTGCATAAGAAATATGTAAAGGGAAAGAAGTGTGCATAAGAAATATGTAAAGGGAAAGAAGTGTGCATAAGAAATATGTAAAGGGAAAGAAGTGTGCATAAGAAATATGTAAAGGGAAAGAAGTGTGCATAAGAAATATGTAAAGGGAAAGAAGTGTGCATAAGAAATATGTAAAGGGAAAGAAGTGTGCATAAGAAATATGTAAAGGGAAAGAAGTGTGCATAAGAAATATGTAAAGGGAAAGAAGTGTGCATAAGAAATATGTAAAGGGAAAGAAGTGTGCATAAGAAATATGTAAAGGGAAAGAAGTGTGCATAAGAAATATGTAAAGGGAAAGAAGTGTGCATAAGAAATATGTAAAGGGAAAGAAGTGTGCATAAGAAATATGTAAAGGGAAAGAAGTGTGCATAAGAAATATGTAAAGGGAAAGAAGTGTGCATAAGAAAGACATGATGTGGGAACAAGCCTCGAGTAAATATGTAAAGGGAAAGAAGTGTGCATAAGAAATATGTAAAGGGAAAGAAGTGTGCATAAGAAATATGTAAAGGGAAAGAAGTGTGCATAAGAAATATGTAAAGGGAAAGAAGTGTGCATAAGAAATATGTAAAGGGAAAGAAGTGTGCATAAGAAATATGTAAAGGGAAAGAAGTGTGCATAAGAAATATGTAAAGGGAAAGAAGTGTGCATAAGAAATATGTAAAGGGAAAGAAGTGTGCATAAGAAATATGTAAAGGGAAAGAAGTGTGCATAAGAAATATGTAAAGGGAAAGAAGTGTGCATAAGAAATATGTAAAGGGAAAGAAGTGTGCATAAGAAATATGTAAAGGGAAAGAAGTGTGCATAAGAAATATGTAAAGGGAAAGAAGTGTGCATAAGAAATATGTAAAGGGAAAGAAGTGTGCATAAGAAATATGTAAAGGGAAAGAAGTGTGCATAAGAAATATGTAAAGGGAAAGAAGTGTGCATAAGAAATATGTAAAGGGAAAGAAGTGTGCATAAGAAATATGTAAAGGGAAAGAAGTGTGCATAAGAAATATGTAAAGGGAAAGAAGTGTGCATAAGAAATATGTAAAGGGAAAGAAGTGTGCATAAGAAATATGTAAAGGGAAAGAAGTGTGCATAAGAAATATGTAAAGGGAAAGAAGTGTGCATAAGAAATATGTAAAGGGAAAGAAGTGTGCATAAGAAATATGTAAAGGGAAAGAAGTGTGCATAAGAAATATGTAAAGGGAAAGAAGTGTGCATAAGAAATATGTAAAGGGAAAGAAGTGTGCATAAGAAATATGTAAAGGGAAAGAAGTGTGCATAAGAAATATGTAAAGGGAAAGAAGTGTGCATAAGAAATATGTAAAGGGAAAGAAGTGTGCATAAGAAATATGTAAAGGGAAAGAAGTGTGCATAAGAAATATGTAAAGGGAAAGAAGTGTGCATAAGAAATATGTAAAGGGAAAGAAGTGTGCATAAGAAATATGTAAAGGGAAAGAAGTGTGCATAAGAAATATGTAAAGGGAAAGAAGTGTGCATAAGAAATATGTAAAGGGAAAGAAGTGTGCATAAGAAATATGTAAAGGGAAAGAAGTGTGCATAAGAAATATGTAAAGGGAAAGAAGTGTGCATAAGAAATATGTAAAGGGAAAGAAGTGTGCATAAGAAATATGTAAAGGGAAAGAAGTGTGCATAAGAAATATGTAAAGGGAAAGAAGTGTGCATAAGAAATATGTAAAGGGAAAGAAGTGTGCATAAGAAATATGTAAAGGGAAAGAAGTGTGCATAAGAAATATGTAAAGGGAAAGAAGTGTGCATAAGAAATATGTAAAGGGAAAGAAGTGTGCATAAGAAATATGTAAAGGGAAAGAAGTGTGCATAAGAAATATGTAAAGGGAAAGAAGTGTGCATAAGAAATATGTAAAGGGAAAGAAGTGTGCATAAGAAATATGTAAAGGGAAAGAAGTGTGCATAAGAAATATGTAAAGGGAAAGAAGTGTGCATAAGAAATATGTAAAGGGAAAGAAGTGTGCATAAGAAATATGTAAAGGGAAAGAAGTGTGCATAAGAAATATGTAAAGGGAAAGAAGTGTGCATAAGAAATATGTAAAGGGAAAGAAGTGTGCATAAGAAATATGTAAAGGGAAAGAAGTGTGCATAAGAAATATGTAAAGGGAAAGAAGTGTGCATAAGAAATATGTAAAGGGAAAGAAGTGTGCATAAGAAATATGTAAAGGGAAAGAAGTGTGCATAAGAAATATGTAAAGGGAAAGAAGTGTGCATAAGAAATATGTAAAGGGAAAGAAGTGTGCATAAGAAATATGTAAAGGGAAAGAAGTGTGCATAAGAAATATGTAAAGGGAAAGAAGTGTGCATAAGAAATATGTAAAGGGAAAGAAGTGTGCATAAGAAATATGTAAAGGGAAAGAAGTGTGCATAAGAAATATGTAAAGGGAAAGAAGTGTGCATAAGAAATATGTAAAGGGAAAGAAGTGTGCATAAGAAATATGTAAAGGGAAAGAAGTGTGCATAAGAAATATGTAAAGGGAAAGAAGTGTGCATAAGAAATATGTAAAGGGAAAGAAGTGTGCATAAGAAATATGTAAAGGGAAAGAAGTGTGCATAAGAAATATGTAAAGGGAAAGAAGTGTGCATAAGAAATATGTAAAGGGAAAGAAGTGTGCATAAGAAATATGTAAAGGGAAAGAAGTGTGCATAAGAAATATGTAAAGGGAAAGAAGTGTGCATAAGAAATATGTAAAGGGAAAGAAGTGTGCATAAGAAATATGTAAAGGGAAAGAAGTGTGCATAAGAAATATGTAAAGGGAAAGAAGTGTGCATAAGAAATATGTAAAGGGAAAGAAGTGTGCATAAGAAATATGTAAAGGGAAAGAAGTGTGCATAAGAAATATGTAAAGGGAAAGAAGTGTGCATAAGAAATATGTAAAGGGAAAGAAGTGTGCATAAGAAATATGTAAAGGGAAAGAAGTGTGCATAAGAAATATGTAAAGGGAAAGAAGTGTGCATAAGAAATATGTAAAGGGAAAGAAGTGTGCATAAGAAATATGTAAAGGGAAAGAAGTGTGCATAAGAAATATGTAAAGGGAAAGAAGTGTGCATAAGAAATATGTAAAGGGAAAGAAGTGTGCATAAGAAATATGTAAAGGGAAAGAAGTGTGCATAAGAAATATGTAAAGGGAAAGAAGTGTGCATAAGAAATATGTAAAGGGAAAGAAGTGTGCATAAGAAATATGTAAAGGGAAAGAAGTGTGCATAAGAAATATGTAAAGGGAAAGAAGTGTGCATAAGAAATATGTAAAGGGAAAGAAGTGTGCATAAGAAATATGTAAAGGGAAAGAAGTGTGCATAAGAAATATGTAAAGGGAAAGAAGTGTGCATAAGAAATATGTAAAGGGAAAGAAGTGTGCATAAGAAATATGTAAAGGGAAAGAAGTGTGCATAAGAAATATGTAAAGGGAAAGAAGTGTGCATAAGAAATATGTAAAGGGAAAGAAGTGTGCATAAGAAATATGTAAAGGGAAAGAAGTGTGCATAAGAAATATGTAAAGGGAAAGAAGTGTGCATAAGAAATATGTAAAGGGAAAGAAGTGTGCATAAGAAATATGTAAAGGGAAAGAAGTGTGCATAAGAAATATGTAAAGGGAAAGAAGTGTGCATAAGAAATATGTAAAGGGAAAGAAGTGTGCATAAGAAATATGTAAAGGGAAAGAAGTGTGCATAAGAAATATGTAAAGGGAAAGAAGTGTGCATAAGAAATATGTAAAGGGAAAGAAGTGTGCATAAGAAATATGTAAAGGGAAAGAAGTGTGCATAAGAAATATGTAAAGGGAAAGAAGTGTGCATAAGAAATATGTAAAGGGAAAGAAGTGTGCATAAGAAATATGTAAAGGGAAAGAAGTGTGCATAAGAAATATGTAAAGGGAAAGAAGTGTGCATAAGAAATATGTAAAGGGAAAGAAGTGTGCATAAGAAATATGTAAAGGGAAAGAAGTGTGCATAAGAAATATGTAAAGGGAAAGAAGTGTGCATAAGAAATATGTAAAGGGAAAGAAGTGTGCATAAGAAATATGTAAAGGGAAAGAAGTGTGCATAAGAAATATGTAAAGGGAAAGAAGTGTGCATAAGAAATATGTAAAGGGAAAGAAGTGTGCATAAGAAATATGTAAAGGGAAAGAAGTGTGCATAAGAAATATGTAAAGGGAAAGAAGTGTGCATAAGAAATATGTAAAGGGAAAGAAGTGTGCATAAGAAATATGTAAAGGGAAAGAAGTGTGCATAAGAAATATGTAAAGGGAAAGAAGTGTGCATAAGAAATATGTAAAGGGAAAGAAGTGTGCATAAGAAATATGTAAAGGGAAAGAAGTGTGCATAAGAAATATGTAAAGGGAAAGAAGTGTGCATAAGAAATATGTAAAGGGAAAGAAGTGTGCATAAGAAATATGTAAAGGGAAAGAAGTGTGCATAAGAAATATGTAAAGGGAAAGAAGTGTGCATAAGAAATATGTAAAGGGAAAGAAGTGTGCATAAGAAATATGTAAAGGGAAAGAAGTGTGCATAAGAAATATGTAAAGGGAAAGAAGTGTGCATAAGAAATATGTAAAGGGAAAGAAGTGTGCATAAGAAATATGTAAAGGGAAAGAAGTGTGCATAAGAAATATGTAAAGGGAAAGAAGTGTGCATAAGAAATATGTAAAGGGAAAGAAGTGTGCATAAGAAATATGTAAAGGGAAAGAAGTGTGCATAAGAAATATGTAAAGGGAAAGAAGTGTGCATAAGAAATATGTAAAGGGAAAGAAGTGTGCATAAGAAATATGTAAAGGGAAAGAAGTGTGCATAAGAAATATGTAAAGGGAAAGAAGTGTGCATAAGAAATATGTAAAGGGAAAGAAGTGTGCATAAGAAATATGTAAAGGGAAAGAAGTGTGCATAAGAAATATGTAAAGGGAAAGAAGTGTGCATAAGAAATATGTAAAGGGAAAGAAGTGTGCATAAGAAATATGTAAAGGGAAAGAAGTGTGCATAAGAAATATGTAAAGGGAAAGAAGTGTGCATAAGAAATATGTAAAGGGAAAGAAGTGTGCATAAGAAATATGTAAAGGGAAAGAAGTGTGCATAAGAAATATGTAAAGGGAAAGAAGTGTGCATAAGAAATATGTAAAGGGAAAGAAGTGTGCATAAGAAATATGTAAAGGGAAAGAAGTGTGCATAAGAAATATGTAAAGGGAAAGAAGTGTGCATAAGAAATATGTAAAGGGAAAGAAGTGTGCATAAGAAATATGTAAAGGGAAAGAAGTGTGCATAAGAAATATGTAAAGGGAAAGAAGTGTGCATAAGAAATATGTAAAGGGAAAGAAGTGTGCATAAGAAATATGTAAAGGGAAAGAAGTGTGCATAAGAAATATGTAAAGGGAAAGAAGTGTGCATAAGAAATATGTAAAGGGAAAGAAGTGTGCATAAGAAATATGTAAAGGGAAAGAAGTGTGCATAAGAAATATGTAAAGGGAAAGAAGTGTGCATAAGAAATATGTAAAGGGAAAGAAGTGTGCATAAGAAATATGTAAAGGGAAAGAAGTGTGCATAAGAAATATGTAAAGGGAAAGAAGTGTGCATAAGAAATATGTAAAGGGAAAGAAGTGTGCATAAGAAATATGTAAAGGGAAAGAAGTGTGCATAAGAAATATGTAAAGGGAAAGAAGTGTGCATAAGAAATATGTAAAGGGAAAGAAGTGTGCATAAGAAATATGTAAAGGGAAAGAAGTGTGCATAAGAAATATGTAAAGGGAAAGAAGTGTGCATAAGAAATATGTAAAGGGAAAGAAGTGTGCATAAGAAATATGTAAAGGGAAAGAAGTGTGCATAAGAAATATGTAAAGGGAAAGAAGTGTGCATAAGAAATATGTAAAGGGAAAGAAGTGTGCATAAGAAATATGTAAAGGGAAAGAAGTGTGCATAAGAAATATGTAAAGGGAAAGAAGTGTGCATAAGAAATATGTAAAGGGAAAGAAGTGTGCATAAGAAATATGTAAAGGGAAAGAAGTGTGCATAAGAAATATGTAAAGGGAAAGAAGTGTGCATAAGAAATATGTAAAGGGAAAGAAGTGTGCATAAGAAATATGTAAAGGGAAAGAAGTGTGCATAAGAAATATGTAAAGGGAAAGAAGTGTGCATAAGAAATATGTAAAGGGAAAGAAGTGTGCATAAGAAATATGTAAAGGGAAAGAAGTGTGCATAAGAAATATGTAAAGGGAAAGAAGTGTGCATAAGAAATATGTAAAGGGAAAGAAGTGTGCATAAGAAATATGTAAAGGGAAAGAAGTGTGCATAAGAAATATGTAAAGGGAAAGAAGTGTGCATAAGAAATATGTAAAGGGAAAGAAGTGTGCATAAGAAATATGTAAAGGGAAAGAAGTGTGCATAAGAAATATGTAAAGGGAAAGAAGTGTGCATAAGAAATATGTAAAGGGAAAGAAGTGTGCATAAGAAATATGTAAAGGGAAAGAAGTGTGCATAAGAAATATGTAAAGGGAAAGAAGTGTGCATAAGAAATATGTAAAGGGAAAGAAGTGTGCATAAGAAATATGTAAAGGGAAAGAAGTGTGCATAAGAAATATGTAAAGGGAAAGAAGTGTGCATAAGAAATATGTAAAGGGAAAGAAGTGTGCATAAGAAATATGTAAAGGGAAAGAAGTGTGCATAAGAAATATGTAAAGGGAAAGAAGTGTGCATAAGAAATATGTAAAGGGAAAGAAGTGTGCATAAGAAATATGTAAAGGGAAAGAAGTGTGCATAAGAAATATGTAAAGGGAAAGAAGTGTGCATAAGAAATATGTAAAGGGAAAGAAGTGTGCATAAGAAATATGTAAAGGGAAATAAGTGTGCATAAGAAATATGTAAAGGGAAAGAAGTGTGCATAAGAAATATGTAAAGGGAAAGAAGTGTGCATAAGAAATATGTAAAGGGAAAGAAGTGTGCATAAGAAATATGTAAAGGGAAAGAAGTGTACATAAGAAATATGTAAAGGGAAAGAAGTGTGCATAAGAAATATGTAAAGGGAAAGAAGTGTGCATAAGAAATATGTAAAGGGAAAGAAGTGTGCATAAGAAATATGTAAAGGGAAAGAAGTGTGCATAAGAAATATGTAAAGGGAAAGAAGTGTGCATAAGAAATATGTAAATGGAAAGAAGTGTGCATAAGAAATATGTAAAGGGAAAGAAGTGTGCATAAGAAATATGTAAAGGGAAAGAAGTGTGCATAAGAAATATGTAAAGGGAAAGAAGTGTGCATAAGAAATATGTAAAGGGAAAGAAGTGTGCATAAGAAATATGTAAAGGGAAAGAAGTGTGCATATAAAAAAAATATGTAAAGGGAAAGAAGTGTGCATAAGAAATATGTAAAGGGAAAGAAGTGTGCATAAGAAATATGTAAAGGGAAAGAAGTGTGCATAAGAAATATGTAAAGGGAACGAAGTGTGCATAAGAAATATGTAAAGGGAAAGAAGTGTGCATAAGAAATATGTAAAGGGAAAGAAGTGTGCATAAGAAATATGTAAAGGGAAAGAAGTGTGCATAAGAAATATGTAAAGGGAAAGAAGTGTGCATAAGAAATATGTAAAGGGAAAGAAGTGTGCATAAGAAATATGTAAAGGGAAAGAAGTGTGCATAAGAAATATTTAAAGGGAAAGAAGTGTGCATAAGAAATATGTAAAGGGAAAGAAGTGTGCATAAGAAATATGTAAAGGGAAAGAAGTGTGCATAAGAAATATGTAAAGGGAAAGAAGTGTGCATAAGAAATATGTAAAGGGAAAGAAGTGTGCATAAGAAATATGTAAAGGGAAAGAAGTGTGCATAAGAAATATGTAGAGGGAAAGAAGTGTGCATAAGAAATATGTAGAGGGAAAGAAGTGTGCATAAGAAATATGTAGAGGGAAAGAAGTGTGCATAAGAAATATGTAAAGGGAAAGAAGTGTGCATAAGAAATATGTAAAGGGAAAGAAGTGTGCATAAGAAATATGTAAAGGGAAAGAAGTGTGCATAAGAAATATGTAAAGGGAAAGAAGTGTGCATAAGAAATATGTAAAGGGAAAGAAGTGTGCATAAGAAATATGTAAAGGGAAAGAAGTGTGCATAAGAAATATGTAAAGGGAAAGAAGTGTGCATAAGAAATATGTAAAGGGAAAGAAGTGTGCATAAGAAATATGTAAAGGGAAAGAAGTGTGCATAAGAAATATGTAAAGGGAAAGAAGTGTGCATAAGAAATATGTAAAGGGAAAGAAGTGTGCATAAGAAATATGTAAAGGGAAAGAAGTGTGCATAAGAAATATGTAAAGGGAAAGAAGTGTGCATAAGAAATATGTAAAGGGAAAGAAGTGTGCATAAGAAATATGTAAAGGGAAAGAAGTGTGCATAAGAAATATGTAAAGGGAAAGAAGTGTGCATAAGAAATATGTAAAGGGAAAGAAGTGTGCATAAGAAATATGTAAAGGGAAAGAAGTGTGCATAAGAAATATGTAAAGGGAAAGAAGTGTGCATAAGAAATATGTAAAGGGAAAGAAGTGTGCATAAGAAATATGTAAAGGAAAAGAAGTGTGCATAAGAAATATGTAAAGGGAAAGAAGTGTGCATAAGAAATATGTAAAGGGAAAGAAGTGTGCATAAGAAATATGTAAAGGGAAAGAAGTGTGCATAAGAAATATGTAAAGGGAAAGAAGTGTGCATAAGAAATATGTAAAGGGAAAGAAGTGTGCATAAGAAATATGTAAATGGAAAGAAGTGTGCATAAGAAATATGTAAAGGGAAAGAAGTGTGCATAAGAAATATGTAAAGGGAAAGAAGTGTGCATAAGAAATATGTAAAGGGAAAGAAGTGTGCATAAGAAATATGTAAAGGGAAAGAAGTGTGCATAAGAAATAATAAAGGGAAAGAAGTGTGCATAAGAAATATGTAAAGGGAAAGAAGTGTGCATAAGAAATATGTAAAGGGAAAGAAGTGTGCATAAGAAATATGTAAAGGGAAAGAAGTGTGCATAAGAAATATGTAAAGGGAAAGAAGTGTGCATAAGAAATATGTAAAGGGAAAGAAGTGTGCATAAGAAATAAACACATGATGTGGGAACAAGCCCTCGAGTTTAATATGTAAAGGGAAAGAAGTGTGCATAAGAAATAAACACATGATGTGCGAACAAGCCCTCGAGTTAAATATGTAAAGGGAAAGAAGTGTGCATAAGAAATAAACACATGATGTGGGAACAAGCCCTCGAGTTAAATATGTAAAGGGAAAGAAGTGTGCATAAGAAATATGTAAAGGGAAAGAAGTGTGCATAAGAAAAACGTAAAGGGAAAGAAGTGTGCATAAGAAATATGTAAAGGGAAAGAAGTGTGCATAAGAAATATGTAAAGGGAAAGAAGTGTGCATAAGAAATATGTAAAGGGAAAGAAGTGTGCATAAGAAATATGTAAAGGGAAAGAAGTGTGCATAAGAAATATGTAAAGGGAAAGAAGTGTGCATACGAAATATGTAAAGGGAAAGAAGTGTGCATACGAAATATGTAAAGGGAAAGAAGTGTGCATAGGAAATATGTAAAGGGAAAGAAGTGTGCATAAGAAATATGTAAAGGGAAAGAAGTGTGCATAAGAAATATGTAAAGGGAAAGAAGTGTGCATAAGAAATATGTAAAGGGAAAGAAGTGTGCATAAGAAATATGTAAAGGGAAAGAAGTGTGCATAAGAAATATGTAAAGGGAAAGAAGTGTGCATAAGAAATATGTAAAGGGAAAGAAGTGTGCATAAGAAATATGTAAAGGGAAAGAAGTGTGCATAAGAAATATGTAAAGGGAAAGAAGTGTGCATAAGAAATATGTAAAGGGAAAGAAGTGTGCATAAGAAATATGTAAAGGGAAAGAAGTGTGCATAAGAAATATGTAAAGGGAAAGAAGTGTGCATAAGAAATATGTAAAGGGAAAGAAGTGTGCATAAGAAATATGTAAAGGGAAAGAAGTGTGCATAAGAAATATGTAAAGGGAAAGAAGTGTGCATAAGAAATATGTAAAGGGAAAGAAGTGTGCATAAGAAATATGTAAAGGGAAAGAAGTGTGCATAAGAAATATGTAAAGGGAAAGAAGTGTGCATAAGAAATATGTAAAGGGAAAGAAGTGTGCATAAGAAATATGTAAAGGGAAAGAAGTGTGCATAAGAAATATGTAAAGGGAAAGAAGTGTGCATAAGAAATATGTAAAGGGAAAGAAGTGTGCATAAGAAATATGTAAAGGGAAAGAAGTGTGCATAAGAAATATGTAAAGGGAAAGAAGTGTGCATAAGAAATATGTAAAGGGAAAGAAGTGTGCATAAGAAATATGTAAAGGGAAAGAAGTGTGCATAAGAAATATGTAAAGGGAAAGAAGTGTGCATAAGAAATATGTAAAGGGAAAGAAGTGTGCATAAGAAATATGTAAAGGGAAAGAAGTGTGCATAAGAAATATGTAAAGGGAAAGAAGTGTGCATAAGAAATATGTAAAGGGAAAGAAGTGTGCATAAGAAATATGTAAAGGGAAAGAAGTGTGCATAAGAAATATGTAAAGGGAAAGAAGTGTGCATAAGAAATATGTAAAGGGAAAGAAGTGTGCATAAGAAATATGTAAAGGGAAAGAAGTGTGCATAAGAAATATGTAAAGGGAAAGAAGTGTGCATAAGAAATATGTAAAGGGAAAGAAGTGTGCATAAGAAATATGTAAAGGGAAAGAAGTGTGCATAAAAAATATGTAAAGGGAAAGAAGTGTGCATAAGAAATAAACACATGATGTGGGAACAAGCCCTCGAGTTTAATATGTAAAGGGAAAGAAGTGTGCATAAGAAATAAACACATGATGTGCGAACAAGCCCTCGAGTTAAATATGTAAAGGGAAAGAAGTGTGCATAAGAAATAAACACATGATGTGGGAACAAGCCCTCGAGTTAAATATGTAAAGGGAAAGAAGTGTGCATAAGAAATATGTAAAGGGAAAGAAGTGTGCATAAGAAATATGTAAAGGGAAAGAAGTGTGCATAAGAAATATGTAAAGGGAAAGAAGTGTGCATAAGAAATATGTAAAGGGAAAGAAGTGTGCATACGAAATATGTAAAGGGAAAGAAGTGTGCATACGAAATATGTAAAGGGAAAGAAGTGTGCATAGGAAATATGTAAAGGGAAAGAAGTGTGCATAAGAAATATGTAAAGGGAAAGAAGTGTGCATAAGAAATATGTAAAGGGAAAGAAGTGTGCATAAGAAATATGTAAAGGGAAAGAAGTGTGCATAAGAAATATGTAAAGGGAAAGAAGTGTGCATAAGAAATATGTAAAGGGAAAGAAGTGTGCATAAGAAATATGTAAAGGGAAAGAAGTGTGCATAAGAAATATGTAAAGGGAAAGAAGTGTGCATAAGAAATATGTAAAGGGAAAGAAGTGTGCATAAGAAATATGTAAAGGGAAAGAAGTGTGCATAAGAAATATGTAAAGGGAAAGAAGTGTGCATAAGAAATATGTAAAGGGAAAGAAGTGTGCATAAGAAATATGTAAAGGGAAAGAAGTGTGCATAAGAAATATGTAAAGGGAAAGAAGTGTGCATAAGAAATATGTAAAGGGAAAGAAGTGTGCATAAGAAATATGTAAAGGGAAAGAAGTGTGCATAAGAAATATGTAAAGGGAAAGAAGTGTGCATAAGAAATATGTAAAGGGAAAGAAGTGTGCATAAGAAATATGTAAAGGGAAAGAAGTGTGCATAAGAAATATGTAAAGGGAAAGAAGTGTGCATAAGAAATATGTAAAGGGAAAGAAGTGTGCATAAGAAATATGTAAAGGGAAAGAAGTGTGCATAAGAAATATGTAAAGGGAAAGAAGTGTGCATAAGAAATATGTAAAGGGAAAGAAGTGTGCATAAGAAATATGTAAAGAGAAAGAAGTGTGCATAAGAAATATGTAAAGGGAAAGAAGTGTGCATAAGAAATATGTAAAGGGAAAGAAGTGTGCATAAGAAATATGTAAAGGGAAAGAAGTGTGCATAAGAAATATGTAAAGGGAAAGAAGTGTGCATAAGAAATATGTAAAGGGAAAGAAGTGTGCATAAGAAATATGTAAAGGGAAAGAAGTGTGCATAAGAAATATGTAAAGGGAAAGAAGTGTGCATAAGAAATATGTAAAGGGAAAGAAGTGTGCATAAGAAATATGTAAAGGGAAAGAAGTGTGCATAAGAAATATGTAAAGGGAAAGAAGTGTGCATAAGAAATATGTAAAGGGAAAGAAGTGTGCATAAGAAATATGTAAAGGGAAAGAAGTGTGCATAAGAAATATGTAAAGGGAAAGAAGTGTGCATAAGAAATATGTAAAGGGAAAGAAGTGTGCATAAGAAATATGTAAAGGGAAAGAAGTGTGCATAAGAAATATGTAAAGGGAAAGAAGTGTGCATAAGAAATATGTAAAGGGAAAGAAGTGTGCATAAGAAATATGTAAAGGGAAAGAAGTGTGCATAAGAAATATGTAAAGGGAAAGAAGTGTGCATAAGAAATATGTAAAGGGAAAGAAGTGTGCATAAGAAATATGTAAAGGGAAAGAAGTGTGCATAAGAAATATGTAAAGGGAAAGAAGTGTGCATAAGAAATATGTAAAGGGAAAGAAGTGTGCATAAGAAATATGTAAAGGGAAAGAAGTGTGCATAAGAAATATGTAAAGGGAAAGAAGTGTGCATAAGAAATATGTAAAGGGAAAGAAGTGTGCATAAGAAATATGTAAAGGGAAAGAAGTGTGCATAAGAAATATGTAAAGGGAAAGAAGTGTGCATAAGAAATATGTAAAGGGAAAGAAGTGTGCATAAGAAATATGTAAAGGGAAAGAAGTGTGCATAAGAAATATGTAAAGGGAAAGAAGTGTGCATAAGAAATATGTAAAGGGAAAGAAGTGTGCATAAGAAATATGTAAAGGGAAAGAAGTGTGCATAAGAAATATGTAAAGGGAAAGAAGTGTGCATAAGAAATATGTAAAGGGAAAGAAGTGTGCATAAGAAATATGTAAAGGGAAAGAAGTGTGCATAAGAAATATGTAAAGGGAAAGAAGTGTGCATAAGAAATATGTAAAGGGAAAGAAGTGTGCATAAGAAATATGTAAAGGGAAAGAAGTGTGCATAAGAAATATGTAAAGGGAAAGAAGTGTGCATAAGAAATATGTAAAGGGAAAGAAGTGTGCATAAGAAATATGTAAAGGGAAAGAAGTGTGCATAAGAAATATGTAAAGGGAAAGAAGTGTGCATAAGAAATATGTAAAGGGAAAGAAGTGTGCATAAGAAATATGTAAAGGGAAAGAAGTGTGCATAAGAAATATGTAAAGGGAAAGAAGTGTGCATAAGAAATATGTAAAGGGAAAGAAGTGTGCATAAGAAATATGTAAAGGGAAAGAAGTGTGCATAAGAAATATGTAAAGGGAAAGAAGTGTGCATAAGAAATATGTAAAGGGAAAGAAGTGTGCATAAGAAATATGTAAAGGGAAAGAAGTGTGCATAAGAAATATGTAAAGGGAAAGAAGTGTGCATAAGAAATATGTAAAGGGAAAGAAGTGTGCATAAGAAATATGTAAAGGGAAAGAAGTGTGCATAAGAAATATGTAAAGGGAAAGAAGTGTGCATAAGAAATATGTAAAGGGAAAGAAGTGTGCATAAGAAATATGTAAAGGGAAAGAAGTGTGCATAAGAAATATGTAAAGGGAAAGAAGTGTGCATAAGAAATATGTAAAGGGAAAGAAGTGTGCATAAGAAATATGTAAAGGGAAAGAAGTGTGCATAAGAAATATGTAAAGGGAAAGAAGTGTGCATAAGAAATATGTAAAGGGAAAGAAGTGTGCATAAGAAATATGTAAAGGGAAAGAAGTGTGCATAAGAAATATGTAAAGGGAAAGAAGTGTGCATAAGAAATATGTAAAGGGAAAGAAGTGTGCATAAGAAATATGTAAAGGGAAAGAAGTGTGCATAAGAAATATGTAAAGGGAAAGAAGTGTGCATAAGAAATATGTAAAGGGAAAGAAGTGTGCATAAGAAATATGTAAAGGGAAAGAAGTGTGCATAAGAAATATGTAAAGGGAAAGAAGTGTGCATAAGAAATATGTAAAGGGAAAGAAGTGTGCATAAGAAATATGTAAAGGGAAAGAAGTGTGCATATAAAAAAAATATGTAAAGGGAAAGAAGTGTGCATATAAAAAAAATATGTAAAGGGAAAGAAGTGTGCATAAGAAATATGTAAAGGGAAAGAAGTGTGCATAAGAAATATGTAAAGGGAAAGAAGTGTGCATAAGAAATATGTAAAGGGAACGAAGTGTGCATAAGAAATATGTAAAGGGAAAGAAGTGTGCATAAGAAATATGTAAAGAGAAAGAAGTGTGCATAAGAAATATGTAAAGGGAAAGAAGTGTGCATAAGAAATATGTAAAGGGAAAGAAGTGTGCATAAGAAATATGTAAAGGGAAAGAAGTGTGCATAAGAAATATGTAAAGGGAAAGAAGTGTGCATAAGAAATATGTAAAGGGAAAGAAGTGTGCATAAGAAATATGTAAAGGGAAAGAAGTGTGCATAAGAAATATGTAAAGGGAAAGAAGTGTGCATAAGAAATATGTAAAGGGAAAGAAGTGTGCATAAGAAATATGTAAAGGGAAAGAAGTGTGCATAAGAAATATGTAAAGGGAAAGAAGTGTGCATAAGAAATATGTAAAGGGAAAGAAGTGTGCATAAGAAATATGTAAAGGGAAAGAAGTGTGCATAAGAAATATGTAAAGGGAAAGAAGTGTGCATAAGAAATATGTAAAGGGAAAGAAGTGTGCATAAGAAATATGTAAAGGGAAAGAAGTGTGCATAAGAAATATGTAAAGGGAAAGAAGTGTGCATAAGAAATATGTAAAGGGAAAGAAGTGTGCATAATAAATATGTAAAGGGAAAGAAGTGTGCATAAGAAATATGTAAAGGGAAAGAAGTGTGCATAAGAAATATGTAAAGGGAAAGAAGTGTGCATAAGAAATATGTAAAGGGAAAGAAGTGTGCATACGAAATATGTAAAGGGAAAGAAGTGTGCATAGGAAATATGTAAAGGGAAAGAAGTGTGCATAGGAAATATGTAAAGGGAAAGAAGTGTGCATAGGAAATATGTAAAGGGAAAGAAGTGTGCATAAGAAATATGTAAAGGGAAAGAAGTGTGCATAAGAAATATGTAACGGGAAAGAAGTGTGCATAAGAAATATGTAAAGGGAAAGAAGTGTGCATAAGAAATATGTAAAGGGAAAGAAGTGTGCATAAGAAATATGTAAAGGGAAAGAAGTGTGCATAATAAATATGTAAAGGGAAAGAAGTGTGCATAAGAAATATGTAAAGGGAAAGAAGTGTGCATAAGAAATATGTAAAGGGAAAGAAGTGTGCATAAGAAATATGTAAAGGGAAAGAAGTGTGCATACGAAATATGTAAAGGGAAAGAAGTGTGCATAGGAAATATGTAAAGGGAAAGAAGTGTGCATAGGAAATATGTAAAGGGAAAGAAGTGTGCATAGGAAATATGTAAAGGGAAAGAAGTGTGCATAAGAAATATGTAAAGGGAAAGAAGTGTGCATAAGAAATATGTAACGGGAAAGAAGTGTGCATAAGAAATATGTAAAGGGAAAGAAGTGTGCATAAGAAATATGTAAAGGGAAAGAAGTGTGCATAAGAAATATGTAAAGGGAAAGAAGTGTGCATAAGAAATATGTAAAGGGAAAGAAGTGTGCATAAGAAATATGTAAAGGGAAAGAAGTGTGCATAAGAAATATGTAAAGGGAAAGAAGTGTGCATAAGAAATATGTAAAGGGAAAGAAGTGTGCATAAGAAATATGTAAAGGGAAAGAAGTGTGCATAAGAAATATGTAAAGGGAAAGAAGTGTGCATAAGAAATATGTAAAGGGAAAGAAGTGTGCATAAGAAATATGTAAAGGGAAAGAAGTGTGCATAAGAAATATGTAAAGGGAAAGAAGTGTGCATAAGAAATATGTAAAGGGAAAGAAGTGTGCATAAGAAATATGTAAAGGGAAAGAAGTGTGCATAAGAAATATGTAAAGGGAAAGAAGTGTGCATAAGAAATATGTAAAGGGAAAGAAGTGTGCATAAGAAATATGTAAAGGGAAAGAAGTGTGCATAAGAAATATGTAAAGGGAAAGAAGTGTGCATAAGAAATATGTAAAGGGAAAGAAGTGTGCATAAGAAATATGTAAAGGGAAAGAAGTGTGCATAAGAAATATGTAAAGGGAAAGAAGTGTGCATAAGAAATATGTAAAGGGAAAGAAGTGTGCATAAGAAATATGTAAAGGGAAAGAAGTGTGCATAAGAAATATGTAAAGGGAAAGAAGTGTGCATAAGAAATATGTAAAGGGAAAGAAGTGTGCATAAGAAATATGTAAAGGGAAAGAAGTGTGCATAAGAAATATGTAAAGGGAAAGATGTGTGCATAAGAAATATGTAAAGGGAAAGAAGTGTGCATAATAAATATGTAAAGGGAAAGAAGTGTGCATAAGAAATATGTAAAGGGAAAGAAGTGTGCATAAGAAATATGTAAAGGGAAAGAAGTGTGCATAAGAAATATGTAAAGGGAAAGAAGTGTGCATAAGAAATATGTAAAGGGAAAGAAGTGTGCATAAGAAATATGTAATGGGAAAGAAGTGTGCATAAGAAATATGTAAAGGGAAAGAAGTGTGCATAAGAAATATGTAAAGGGAAAGAAGTGTGCATAAGAAATATGTAAAGGGAAAGAAGTGTGCATAAGAAATATGTAAAGGGAAAGAAGTGTGCATAAGAAATATGTAAAGGGAAAGAAGTGTGCATAAGAAATATGTAATGGGAAAGAAGTGTGCATAAGAAATATGTAAAGGGAAAGAAGTGTGCATAAGAAATATGTAAAGGGAAAGAAGTGTGCATAAGAAATATGTAAAGGGAAAGAAGTGTGCATAAGAAATATGTAAAGGGAAAGAAGTGTGCATAAGAAATATGTAAAGGGAAAGAAGTGTGCATAAGAAATATGTAAAGGGAAAGAAGTGTGCATAAGAAATATGTAAAGGGAAAGAAGTGTGCATAAGAAATATGTAAAGGGAAAGAAGTGTGCATAAGAAATATGTAAAGGGAAAGAAGTGTGCATAAGAAATATGTAAAGGGGAAGAAGTGTGCATACAAAATATGTAAAGGGAAAGAAGTGTGCATAAGAAATATGTAAAGGGAAAGAAGTGTGCATAAGAAATATGTAAAGGGAAAGAAGTGTGCATAAGAAATATGTAAAGGGAAAGAAGTGTGCATAAGAAATATGTAAATGGAAAGAAGTGTGCATAAGAAATATGTAAAGGGAAAGAAGTGTGCATAAGAAATATGTAAAGGGAAAGAAGTGTGCATAAGAAATATGTAAAGGGAAAGAAGTGTGCATAATAAATATGTAAAGGGAAAGAAGTGTGCATAAGAAATATGTAAAGGGAAAGAAGTGTGCATAAGAAATATGTAAAGGGAAAGAAGTGTGCATAATAAATATGTAAAGGGAAAGAAGTGTGCATAATAAATATGTAAAGGGAAAGAAGTGTGCATAAGAAATATGTAAAGGGAAAGAAGTGTGCATAAGAAATATGTAAAGGGAAAGAAGTGTGCATAAGAAATAAACACATGATGTGGGAACAAGCCCTCGAGTTAAATATGTAAAGGGAAAGAAGTGTGCATAAGAAATAAACACATGATGTGGGAACAAGCCCTCGAGTTAAATATGTAAAGGGAAAGAAGTGTGCATAAGAAATATGTAAAGGGAAAGAAGTGTGCATAAGAAATATGTAAAGGGAAAGAAGTGTGCATAAGAAATATGTAAAGGGAAAGAAGTGTGCATAAGAAATATGTAAAGGGAAAGAAGTGTGCATAAGAAATATCTAAAGGGAAAGAAGTCTGCATAAGAAATATGTAAAGGGAAAGAAGTGTGCATAAGAAATATGTAAAGGGAAAGAAGTGTGCATAAGACATATGTAAAGGGAAAGAAGTGTGCATAAGAAATAAACACATGATGTGGGAACAAGCCCTCGAGTTAAATATGTAAAGGGAAAGAAGTGTGCATAAGAAATATATAAAGGGAAAGAAGTGTGCATAAGAAATATGTAAAGGGAAAGAAGTGTGCATAAGAAATATGTAAAGGGAAAGAAGTGTGCATAAGAAATATGTAAAGGGAAAGAAGTGTGCATAAGAAATATGTAAAGGGAAAGAAGTGTGCATAAGAAATATGTAAAGGGAAAGAAGTGTGCATAAGAAATGTGTAAAGGGAAAGAAGTGTGCATAAGAAATATGTAAAGGGGAAGAAGTGTGCATAAAAAATATGTAAAGGGAAAGAAGTGTGCATAAGAAATATGTAAAGGGAAAGAAGTGTGCATAAGAAATATGTAAAGGGAAAGAAGTGTGCATAAGAAATATGTAAAGGGAAAGAAGTGTGCATAAGAAATATGTAAATGGAAAGAAGTGTGCATAAGAAATATGTAAAGGGAAAGAAGTGTGCATAAGAAATATGTAAAGGGAAAGAAGTGTGCATAAGAAATATGTAAAGGGAAAGAAGTGTGCATAATAAATATGTAAAGGGAAAGAAGTGTGCATAAGAAATATGTAAAGGGAAAGAAGTGTGCATAAGAAATATGTAAAGGGAAAGAAGTGTGCATAATAAATATGTAAAGGGAAAGAAGTGTGCATAATAAATATGTAAAGGGAAAGAAGTGTGCATAAGAAATATGTAAAGGGAAAGAAGTGTGCATAAGAAATATGTAAAGGGAAAGAAGTGTGCATAAGAAATAAACACATGATGTGGGAACAAGCCCTCGAGTTAAATATGTAAAGGGAAAGAAGTGTGCATAAGAAATAAACACATGATGTGGGAACAAGCCCTCGAGTTAAATATGTAAAGGGAAAGAAGTGTGCATAAGAAATAAACACATGATGTGGGAACAAGCCCTCGAGTTAAATATGTAAAGGGAAAGAAGTGTGCATAAGAAATATGTAAAGGGAAAGAAGTGTGCATAAGAAATATGTAAAGGGAAAGAAGTGTGCATAAGAAATATGTAAAGGGAAAGAAGTGTGCATAAGAAATATGTAAAGGGAAAGAAGTGTGCATAAGAAATATCTAAAGGGAAAGAAGTGTGCATAAGAAATATGTAAAGGGAAAGAAGTGTGCATAAGAAATATGTAAAGGGAAAGAAGTGTGCATAAGACATATGTAAAGGGAAAGAAGTGTGCATAAGAAATATGTAAAGGGAAAGAAGTGTGCATAAGAAATATGTAAAGGGAAAGAAGTGTGCATAAGAAATATGTAAAGGGAAAGAAGTGTGCATAAGAAATATGTAAAGGGAAAGAAGTGTGCATAAGAAATATGTAAAGGGAAAGAAGTGTGCATAAGTAATATGTAAAGGGAAAGAAGTGTGCATACGAAATATGTAAAGGGAAAGAAGTGTGCATAAGAAATATGTAAAGGGAAAGAAGTGTGCATAAGAAATATGTAAAGGGAAAGAAGTGTGCATAAGAAATATGTAAAGGGAAAGAAGTGTGCATAAGAAATATGTAAAGGGAAAGAAGTGTGCATAAGAAATATGTAAAGGGAAAGAAGTGTGCATAAGTAATATGTAAAGGGAAAGAAGTGTGCATACGAAATATGTAAAGGGAAAGAAGTGTGCATAAGAAATATGTAAAGGGAAAGAAGTGTGCATAAGAAATATGTAAAGGGAAAGAAGTGTGCATAAGAAATATGTAAAGGGAAAGAAGTGTGCATAAGAAATATGTAAAGGGAAAGAAGTGTGCATAAGAAATATGTAAAGGGTAAGAAGTATGCATAAGAAATATGTAAAGGGAAAGAAGTGTGCATAAGAAATATGTAAAGGGAAAGAAGTGTGCATAAGAAATATGTAAAGGGAAAGAAGTGTGCATAATAAATAAACACATGATGTGGGAACAAGCCCTCGAGTTAAATATGTAAAGGGAAAGAAGTGTGCATAAGAAATGTGTAAAGGGAAAGAAGTGTGCATAAGAAATAAACACATGATGTGGGAACAAGCCCTCGAGTTAAATATGTAAAGGGAAAGAAGTGTGCATAAGAAATATGTAAAGGGAAAGAAGTGTGCATAAGAAATATGTAAAGGGAAAGAAGTGTGCATAAGAAATATGTAAAGGGAAAGAAGTGTGCATAAGAAATATGTAAAGGGAAAGAAGTGTGCATAAGAAATATGTAAAGGGAAAGAAGTGTGCATAAGAAATATGTAAAGGGAAAGAAGTGTGCATAAGAAATATGTAAAGGGAAAGAAGTGTGCATAAGAAATATGTAAAGGGAAAGAAGTGTGCATAAGAAATATGTAAAGGGAAAGAAGTGTGCATAAGAAATATGTAAAGGGAAAGAAGTGTGCATAAGAAATATGTAAAAGGAAAGAAGTGTGCATAAGAAATATGTAAAGGGAAAGAAGTGTGCATACGAAATATGTAAAGGGAAAGAAGTGTGCATAAGAAATATGTAAAGGGAAAGAAGTGTGCATAAGAAATATGTAAAGGGAAAGAAGTGTGCATAAGAAATATGTAAAGGGAAAGAAGTGTGCATAAGAAATATGTAAAGGGAAAGAAGTGTGCATAAGAAATATGTAAAGGGAAAGAAGTGTGCATAAGAAATATGTAAAGGGAAAGAAGTGTGCATAAGAAATATGTAAAGGGAAAGAAGTGTGCATAAGGAACATGTAAAGGGAAAGAAGTGTGCATAAGAAATATGTAAAGGGAAAGAAGTGTGCATAAGAAATATGTAAAGGGAAAGAAGTGTGCATAAGAAATATGTAAAGGGAAAGAAGTGTGCATAAGAAATATGTAAAGGGAAAGAAGTGTGCATAAGAAATATGTAAAGGGAAAGAAGTGTACATAAGAAATATGTAAAGGGAAAGAAGTGTGCATAAGAAATATGTAAAGGGAAAGAAGTGTGCATAAGAAATATGTAAAGGGAAAGAAGTGTGCATAAGAAATATGTAAAGGGAAAGAAGTGTGCATAAGAAATATGTAAAGGGAAAGAAGTGTGCATAAGAAATATGTAAATGGAAAGAAGTGTGCATAAGAAATATGTAAAGGGAAAGAAGTGTGCATAAGAAATATGTAAAGGGAAAGAAGTGTGCATAAGAAATATGTAAAGGGAAAGAAGTGTGCATAAGAAATATGTAAAGGGAAAGAAGTGTGCATAAGAAATATGTAAAGGGAAAGAAGTGTGCATAAGAAATATGTAAAGGGAAAGAAGTGTGCATAAGAAATATGTAAAGGGAAAGAAGTGTGCATAAGAAATATGTAAAGGGAAAGAAGTGTGCATAATAAATATGTAAAGGGAAAGAAGTGTGCATAATAAATATGTAAAGGGAAAGAAGTGTGCATAAGAAATATGTAAAGGGAAAGAAGTGTGCATACGAAATATGTAAAGGGAAAGAAGTGTGCATAAGAAATAAACACATGATGTGGGAACAAGCCCTCGAGTTAAATATGTAAAGGGAAAGAAGTGTGCATAAGAAATAAACACATGATGTGGGAACAAGCCCTCGAGTTAAATATGTAAAGGGAAAGAAGTGTGCATAAGAAATATGTAAAGGGAAAGAAGTGTGCATAAGAAATATGTAAAGGGAAAGAAGTGTGCATAAGAAATATGTAAAGGGAAAGAAGTGTGCATAAGAAATATGTAAAGGGAAAGAAGTGTGCATAAGAAATATGTAAAGGGAAAGAAGTGTGCATAAGAAATATGTAAAGGGAAAGAAGTGTGCATACAAAATATGTAAAGGGAAAGAAGTGTGCATAAGAAATATGTAAAGGGAAAGAAGTGTGCATAAGAAATATGTAAAGGAAAAGAAGTGTGCATAAGAAATATGTAAAGGGAAAGAAGTGTGCATAATAAATATGTAAAGGGAAAGAAGTGTGCATAAGAAATATGTAAAGGGAAAGAAGTGTGCATAAGAAATATGTAAAGGGAAAGAAGTGTGCATAAGAAATATGTAAAAGGAAAGAAGTGTGCATAAGAAATATGTAAAGGGAAAGAAGTGTGCATAAGAAATATGTAAAGGGAAAGAAGTGTGCATAAGAAATATGTAAAGGGAAAGAAGTGTGCATAAGAAATATGTAAAGGGAAAGAAGTGTGCATAAGAAATATGTAAAGGGAAAGAAGTGTGCATAAGAAATATGTAAAGGGAAAGAAGTGTGCATAAGAAATATGTAAAGGGAAAGAAGTGTGCATAAGAAATATGTAAAGGGAAAGAAGTGTGCATAAGAAATATGTAAAGGGAAAGAAGTGTGCATAAGAAATATGTAAAGGGAAAGAAGTGTGCATAAGAAATATGTAAAGGGAAAGAAGTGTGCATAAGAAATATGTAAAGGGAAAGAAGTGTGCATAAGAAATATGTAAAGGGAAAGAAGTGTGCATAAGAAATATGTAAAGGGAAAGAAGTGTGCATAAGAAATATGTAAAGGGAAAGAAGTGTGCATAAGAAATATGTAAAGGGAAAGAAGTGTGCATAATAAATATGTAAAGGGAAAGAAGTGTGCATAAGAAATATGTAAAGGGAAAGAAGTGTGCATACGAAATATGTAAAGGGAAAGATGTGGGCATAAGAAATATGTAAAGGGAAAGAAGTGTGCATAAGAAATATGTAAAGGGAAAGAAGTGTGCATAAGAAATATGTAAAGGGAAAGAAGTGTGCATAAGAAATATGTAAAGGGAAAGAAGTGTGCATAAGAAATATGTAAAGGGAAAGAAGTGTGCATAAGAAATAAACACATGATGTGGGAACAAGCCCTCGAGTTAAATATGTAAAGGGAAAGAAGTGTGCATAAGAAATATGTAAAGGGAAAGAAGTGTGCATAAGAAATATGTAAAGGGAAAGAAGTGTGCATAAGAAATATGTAAAGGGAAAGAAGTGTGCATAAGAAATATGTAAAGAAAAAGAAGTGTGCATAAGAAATATGTAAAGGGAAAGAAGTGTGCATAAGAAATATGTAAAGGGAAAGAAGTGTGCATAAGAAATATGTAAATGGAAAGAAGTGTGCATAAGAAATATGTAAAGGGAAAGAAGTGTGCATAAGAAATATGTAAAGGGAAAGAAGTGTGCATAAGAAATATGTAAAGGGAAA
Source organism: Crossaster papposus (assembly GCA_037893245.1). Classification (NCBI taxonomy): domain Eukaryota; kingdom Metazoa; phylum Echinodermata; class Asteroidea; order Velatida; family Solasteridae; genus Crossaster; species Crossaster papposus. The sequence continues at coordinate 46,401 of JBAIAA010001308.1, forward strand.
GAAGTGTGCATAAGAAATATGTAAAGGAAAAGAAGTGTGCATAATAAATATGTAAAGGGAAAGAAGTGTGCATAAGAAATATGTAAATGGAAAGAAGTGTGCATAAGAAATATGTAAAGGGAAAGAAGTGTGCATAAGAAATAAACACATGATGTGGGAACAAGCCCTCGAGTTAAATATGTAAAGGGAAAGAAGTGTGCATAAGAAATATGTAAAGGGAAAGAAGTGTGCATAAGAAATATGTAAAGGGAAAGAAGTGTGCATAAGAAATATGTAAAGGGAAAGAAGTGTGCATAAGAAATATGTAAAGGGAAAGAAGTGTGCATAAGAAATATGTAAAGGGAAAGAAGTGTGCATAAGAAATATGTAAAGGGAAAGAAGTGTGCATAAGAAATATGTAAAGGGAAAGAAGTGTGCATAAGAAATATGTAAAGGGAAAGAAGTGTGCATAAGAAATATGTAAAGGGAAAGAAGTGTGCATAAGAAATATGTAAAGGGAAAGAAGTGTGCATAAGAAATATGTAAAGGGAAAGAAGTGTGCATAAGAAATATGTAAAGGGAAAGAAGTGTGCATAAGAAATAAACACATGATGTGGGAACAAGCCCTCGAATTAAATATGTAAAGGGAAAGAAGTGTGCATAAGAAATATGTAAAGGGAAAGAAGTGTGCGTAAGAAATATGTAAAGGGAAAGAAGTGTGCATAAGAAATATGTAAAGGGAAATAAGTGTGCATAAGAAATATGTAAAGGGAAAGAAGTGTGCATAAGAAATATGTAAATGGAAAGAAGTGTGCATAAGAAATATGTAAAGGGAAAGAAGTGTGCATAAGAAATATGTAAAGGGAAAGAAGTGTGCATAAGAAATATGTAAAGGGAAAGAAGTGTGCATAAGAAATAAACACATGATGTGGGAACAAGCCCTCGAGTTAAATATGTAAAGGGAAAGAAGTGTGCATAAGAAATATGTAAAGGGAAAGAAGTGTGCATAAGAAATATGTAAAGGGAAAGAAGTGTGCATAAGAAATATGTAAAGGGAAAGAAGTGTGCATAAGAAATATGTAAAGGGAAAGAAGTGTGCATAAGAAATATGTAAAGGGAAAGAAGTGTGCATAAGAAATATGTAAAGGGAAAGAAGTGTGCATACGAAATATGTAAAGGGAAAGAAGTGTGCATAAGAAATATGTAAAGGGAAAGAAGTGTGCATAAGAAATATGTAAAGGAAAAGAAGTGTGCATAATAAATATGTAAAGGGAAAGAAGTGTGCATAAGAAATATGTAAAGGGAAAGAAGTGTGCATAAGAAATATGTAAAGGGAAAGAAGTGTGCATAAGAAATATGTAAAGGGAAAGAAGTGTGCATAAGAAATATGTAAAGGGAAAGAAGTGTGCATAAGAAATATGTAAAGGGAAAGAAGTGTGCATAAGAAATATGTAAAGGGAAAGAAGTGTGCATAATAAATATGTAAAGGGAAAGAAGTGTGCATAAGAAATATGTAAAGGGAAAGAAGTGTGCATAAGAAATATGTAAAGGGAAAGAAGTGTGCATAAGAAATATGTAAAGGGAAAGAAGTGTGCATAAGAAATATGTAAAGGGAAAGAAGTGTGCATAAGACATATGTAAAGGGAAAGAAGTGTGCATAAGAAATATGTAAAGGGAAAGAAGTGTGCATAAGAAATATGTAAAGGGAAAGAAGTGTGCATAAGAAATATGTAAAGGGAAAGAAGTGTGCATAAGAAATATGTAAAGGTAAAGAAGTGTGCATAAGAAATATGTAAAGGGAAAGAAGTGTGCATAAGAAATATGTAAAGGGAAAGAAGTGTGCATAAGAAATATGTAAAGGGAAAGAAGTGTGCATAAGAAATAAACACATGATGTGGGAACAAGCCCTCGAGTTAAATATGTAAAGGGAAAGAAGTGTGCATAAGAAATATGTAAAGGGAAAGAAGTGTGCATAAGAAATATGTAAAGGGAAAGAAGTGTGCATAAGAAATATGTAAAGGGAAAGAAGTGTGCATAAGAAATATGTAAAGGGAAAGAAGTGTGCATAAGAAATATGTAAAGGGAAAGAAGTGTGCATAAGAAATATGTAAAGGGAAAGAAGTGTGCATACGAAATATGTAAAGGGAAAGAAGTGTGCATAAGAAATAAACACATGATGTGGGAACAAGCCCTCGAGTTAAATATGTAAAGGGAAAGAAGTGTGCATAAGAAATATGTAAAGGGAAAGAAGTGTGCATAAGAAATATGTAAAGGGAAAGAAGTGTGCATAAGAAATATGTAAAGGGAAAGAAGTGTGCATAATAAATATGTAAAGGGAAAGAAGTGTGCATAAGAAATATGTAAAGGGAAAGAAGTGTGCATAAGAAATATGTAAAGGTAAAGAAGTGTGCATAAGAAATATGTAAAGGGAAAGAAGTGTGCATAAGAAATATGTAAAGGGAAAGAAGTGTGCATAAGAAATATGTAAAGGGAAAGAAGTGTGCATAAGAAATATGTAAAGGGAAAGAAGTGTGCATAAGAAATATGTAAAGGGAAAGAAGTGTGCATAAGAAATATGTAAAGGGAAAGAAGTGTGCATAAGAAATATGTAAAGGGAAAGAAGTGTGCATAAGAAATATGTAAAGGGAAAGAAGTGTGCATAAGAAATATGTAAAGGGAAAGAAGTGTGCATAAGAAATATTTAAAGGGAAAGAAGTGTGCATCAGAAATATGTAAAGGGAAAGAAGTGTGCATAAGAAATATGTAAAGGGAAAGAAGTGTGCATAAGAAATATGTAAAGGGAAAGAAGTGTGCATAAGAAATATGTAAAGGGAAAGAAGTGTGCATAAGAAATAAACACATGATGTGGGAACAAGCCCTCGAGTTAAATATGTAAAGGGAAAGAAGTGTGCATAAGAAATAAACACATGATGTGGGAACAAGCCCTCGAGTTAAATATGTAAAGGGAAAGAAGTGTGCATAAGAAATATGTAAAGGGAAAGAAGTGTGCATAAGAAATATGTAAAGGGAAAGAAGTGTGCATAAAAAATATGTAAAGGGAAAGAAGTGTGCATAAGAAATATGTAAAGGGAAAGAAGTGTGCATAAGAAATATGTAAAGGGAAAGAAGTGTGCATAAGAAATATGTAAAGGGAAAGAAGTGTGCTTAAGAAATATGTAAAGGGAAAGAAGTGTGCATAAGAAATATGTAAAGGGAAAGAAGTGTGCATAAGAAATATGTAAAGGGAAAGAAGTGTGCATAAGAAATAAACACATGATGTGGGAACAAGCCCTCGAGTTAAATTTGTAAAGGGAAAGAAGTGTGCATAAGAAATATGTAAAGGAAAGAAGTGTGCATAAGAAATATGTAAAGGGAAATAAGTGTGCATAAGAAATATGTAAAGGGAAAGAAGTGTGCATAAGAAATATGTAAAGGGAAAGAAGTGTGCATAAGAAATATGTAAAGGGAAAGAAGTGTGCATAAGTAATATGTAAAGGGAAAGAAGTGTGCATAAGAAATATGTAAAGGGAAAGAAGTGTGCATAAGAAATATGTAAAGGGAAAGAAGTGTGCATAAGAAATATGTAAAGGGAAAGAAGTGTGCATAAGAAATATGTAAAGGGAAAGAAGTGTGCATAAGAAATATGTAAAGGGAAAGAAGTGTGCATAAGAAATATGTAAAGGGAAAGAAGTGTGCATAAGAAATATGTAAAGGGAAAGAAGTGTGCATAAGAAATATGTAAAGGGAAAGAAGTGTGCATAAGAAATATGTAAAGGGAAATAAGTGTGCATAAGAAATATGTAAAGGGAAAGAAGTGTGCATAAGAAATATGTAAAGGGAAAGAAGTGTGCATAAGAAATATGTAAAGGGAAAGAAGTGTGCATAAGAAATATGTAAAGGGAAAGAAGTGTGCATAAGAAATATGTAAAGGGAAAGAAGTGTGCATAAGAAATATGTAAAGGGAAAGAAGTGTGCATAAGAAATATGTAAAGGGAAAGAAGTGTGCTAAGGAAATTGTAAAGGGAAAGAAGTGTGCATAAGAAATATGTAAAGGGAAAGAAGTGTGCATAAGAAATATGTAAAGGGAAAGAAGTGTGCATAAGAAATATGTAAAGGGAAAGAAGTGTGCATAAGAAATATGTAAAGGGAAAGAAGTGTGCATAAGAAATATGTAAAGGGAAAGAAGTGTGCATAAGAAATATGTAAAGGGAAAGAAGTGTGCATAAGAAATATGTAAAGGGAAAGAAGTGTGCATAAGAAATATGTAAAGGGAAAGAAGTGTGCATAAGAAATATGTAAAGGGAAAGAAGTGTGCATAAGAAATATGTAAAGGGAAAGAAGTGTGCATAAGAAATATGTAAAGGGAAAGAAGTGTGCATAAGAAATATGTAAAGGGAAAGAAGTGTGCATAAGAAATATGTAAAGGAAAAGAAGTGTGCATAAGAAATATGTAAAGGGAAAGAAGTGTGCATAAGAAATATGTAAAGGGAAAGAAGTGTGCATAAGAAATATGTAAAGGGAAAGAAGTGTGCATAAGAAATATGTAAAGGGAAAGAAGTGTGCATAAGAAATATGTAAAAGGAAAGAAGTGTGCATAAGAAATATGTAAAGGGAAAGAAGTGTGCATAAGAAATATGTAAAGGGAAAGAAGTGTGCATAAGAAATATGTAAAGGGAAAGAAGTGTGCATAAGAAATATGTAAAGGGAAAGAAGTGTGCATAAGAAATATGTAAAGGGAAAGAAGTGTGCATAAGAAATATGTAAAGGGAAAGAAGTGTGCATAAGAAATATGTAAAGGGAAAGAAGTGTGCATAAGAAATATGTAAAGGGAAAGAAGTGTGCATAAGAAATATGTAAAGGGAAAGAAGTGTGCATAAGAAATATGTAAAGGGAAAGAAGTGTGCATAAGAAATATGTAAAGGGAAAGAAGTGTGCATAAGAAATATGTAAAGGGAAAGAAGTGTGCATAAGAAATATGTAAAGGGAAAGAAGTGTGCATAAGAAATATGTAAAGGGAAAGAAGTGTGCATAAGAAATATGTAAAGGGAAAGAAGTGTGCATAAGAAATATGTAAAGGGAAAGAAGTGTGCATAAGAAATATGTAAAGGGAAAGAAGTGTGCATAAGAAATATGTAAAGGGAAAGAAGTGTGCATAATAAATATGTAAAGGGAAAGAAGTGTGCATAATAAATATGTAAAGGGAAAGAAGTGTGCATAATAAATATGTAAAGGGAAAGAAGTGTGCATAAGAAATATGTAAAGGGAAAGAAGTGTGCATAAGAAATATGTAAAGGGAAAGAAGTGTGCATAAGAAATATGTAAAGGGAAAGAAGTGTGCATAAGAAATATTTAAAGGGAAAGAAGTGTGCATAAGAAATATGTAAAGGGAAAGAAGTGTGCATAAGAAATATGTAAAGGGAAAGAAGTGTGCATAAGAAATATGTAAAGGGAAAGAAGTGTGCATAAGAAATATGTAAAGGGAAAGAAGTGTGCATAAGAAATAAACACATGATGTGGGAACATGCCCTCGAGTTAAATATGTAAAGGGAAAGAAGTGTGCATAAGAAATAAACACATGATGTGGGAACAAGCCCTCGAGTTAAATATGTAAAGGGAAAGAAGTGTGCATAAGAAATATGTAAAGGGAAAGAAGTGTGCATAAGAAATATGTAAAGGGAAAGAAGTGTGCATAAGAAATATGTAAAGGGAAAGAAGTGTGCATAAGAAATATGTAAAGGGAAAGAAGTGTGCATAAGAAATATGTAAAGGGAAAGAAGTGTGCATAAGAAATATGTAAAGGGAAAGAAGTGTGCTTAAGAAATATGTAAAGGGAAAGAAGTGTGCATAAGAAATATGTAAAGGGAAAGAAGTGTGCATAAGAAATATGTAAAGGGAAAGAAGTGTGCATAAGAAATAAACACATGATGTGGGAACAAGCCCTCGAGTTAAATTTGTAAAGGGAAAGAAGTGTGCATAAGAAATATGTAAAGGAAAGAAGTGTGCATAAGAAATATGTAAAGGGAAAGAAGTGTGCATAAGAAATATGTAAAGGGAAAGAAGTGTGCATAAGAAATATGTAAAGGGAAAGAAGTGTGCATAAGAAATATGTAAAGGGAAAGAAGTGTGCATAAGAAATATGTAAAGGGAAAGAAGTGTGCATAAGAAATATGTAAAGGGAAAGAAGTGTGCATAAGAAATATGTAAAGGGAAAGAAGTGTGCATAAGAAATATGTAAAGGGAAAGAAGTGTGCATAATAAATAAACACATGATGTGGGAACAAGCCCTCGAGTTAAATATGTAAAGGGAAAGAAGTGTGCATAAGAAATATGTAAAGGGAAAGAAGTGTGCATAAAAAATATGTAAAGGGAAAGAAGTGTGCATAAGAAATATGTAAAGGGAAAGAAGTGTGCATAAGAAATATGTAAAGGGAAAGAAGTGTGCATAAGAAATATGTAAAGGGAAAGAAGTGTGCATAAGAAATATGTAAAGGGAAAGAAGTGTGCATAAGAAATATGTAAAGGGAAAGAAGTGTGCATAAGAAATATGTAAAGGGAAAGAAGTGTGCATAAGAAATATGTAAAGGGAAAGAAGTGTGCATAAGAAATATGTAAAGGGAAAGAAGTGTGCATAAGAAATATGTAAAGGGAAAGAAGTGTGCATAAGAAATATGTAAAGGGAAAGAAGTGTGCATAAGAAATATGTAAAGGGAAAGAAGTGTGCATAAGAAATATGTAAAGGGAAAGAAGTGTGCATAAGAAATATGTAAAGGGAAAGAAGTGTGCATAAGAAATATGTAAAGGGAAAGAAGTGTGCATAAGAAATATGTAAAGGGAAAGAAGTGTGCATAAGAAATATGTAAAGGGAAAGAAGTGTGCATAAGAAATATGTAAAGGGAAAGAAGTGTGCATAAGAAATATGTAAAGGGAAAGAAGTGTGCATAAGAAATATGTAAAGGGAAAGAAGTGTGCATAAGAAATATGTAAAGGGAAAGAAGTGTGCATAAGAAATATGTAAAGGGAAAGAAGTGTGCATAAGAAATATGTAAAGGGAAAGAAGTGTGCATAAGAAATATGTAAAGGGAAAGAAGTGTGCATAAGAAATAAACACATGATGTGGGAACAAGCCCTCGAGTTAAATATGTAAAGGGAAAGAAGTGTGCATAAGAAATATGTAAAGGGAAAGAAGTGTGCATAAGAAATATGTAAAGGGAAAGAAGTGTGCATAAGAAATATGTAAAGGGAAGGAAGTGTGCATAAGAAATATGTAAAGGGAAAGAAGTGTGCATAAGAAATATGTAAAGGGAAAGAAGTGTGCATAAGAAATATGTAAAGGGAAAGAAGTGTGCATAAGAAATAAACACATGATGTGGGAACAAGCCCTCGAGTTAAATATGTAAAGGGAAAGAAGTGTGCATAAGAAATAAACACATGATGTGGGAACAAGCCCTCGAGTTCAATATGTAAAGGGAAAGAAGTGTGCATAAGAAATATGTAAAGGGAAAGAAGTGTGCATAAGAAATATGTAAAGGGAAAGAAGTGTGCATAAGAAATATGTAAAGGGAAAGAAGTGTGCATAAGAAATATGTAAAGGGAAAGAAGTGTGCATAAGAAATATGTAAAGGGAAAGAAGTGTGCATAAGAAATAAACACATGATGTGGGAACAAGCCCTCGAGTTAAATATGTAAAGGGAAAGAAGTGTGCATAAGAAATAAACACATGATGTGGGAACAAGCCCTCGAGTTAAATATGTAAAGGGAAAGAAGTGTGCATAAGAAATATGTAAAGGGAAAGAAGTGTGCATAAGAAATATGTAAAGGGAAAGAAGTGTGCATAAGAAATATGTAAAGGGAAAGAAGTGTGCATAAGAAATATGTAAAGGGAAAGAAGTGTGCATAAGAAATATGTAAAGGGAAAGAAGTGTGCATAAGAAATATGTAAAGGGAAAGAAGTGTGCATAAGAAATATGTAAAGGGAAAGAAGTGTGCATAAGAAATATGTAAAGGGAAAGAAGTGTGCATAAGAAATATGTAAAGGGAAAGAAGTGTGCATAAGAAATATGTAAAGGGAAAGAAGTGTGCATAAGAAATATGTAAAGGGAAAGAAGTGTGCATAAGAAATATGTAAAGGGAAAGAAGTGTGCATAAGAAATATGTAAAGGGAAAGAAGTGTGCATAAGAAATATGTAAAGGGAAAGAAGTGTGCATAAGAAATATGTAAAGGGAAAGAAGTGTGCATAAGAAATATGTAAAGGGAAAGAAGTGTGCATAAGAAATATGTAAAGGGAAAGAAGTGTGCATAAGAAATATGTAAAGGGAAAGAAGTGTGCATAAGAAATATGTAAAGGGAAAGAAGTGTGCATAAGAAATATGTAAAGGGAAAGAAGTGTGCATAAGAAATATGTAAAGGGAAAGAAGTGTGCATAAGAAATAAACACATGATGTGGGAACAAGCCCTCGAGTTAAATATGTAAAGGGAAAGAAGTGTGCATAAGAAATATGTAAAGGGAAAGAAGTGTGCATAAGAAATATGTAAAGGGAAAGAAGTGTGCATAAGAAATATGTAAAGGGAAAGAAGTGTGCATAAGAAATATGTAAAGGGAAAGAAGTGTGCATAAGAAATATGTAAAGGGAAAGAAGTGTGCATAAGAAATATGTAAAGGGAAAGAAGTGTGCATAAGAAATATGTAAAGGGAAAGAAGTGTGCATAAGAAATATGTAAAGGGAAAGAAGTGTGCATAAGAAATATGTAAAGGGAAAGAAGTGTGCATAAGAAATATGTAAAGAGAAAGAAGTGTGCATAAGAAATATGTAAAGGGAAAGAAGTGTGCATAAGAAATATGTAAAGGGAAAGAAGTGTGCATAAGAAATATGTAAAGGGAAAGAAGTGTGCATAATAAATATGTAAAGGGAAAGAAGTGTGCATAAGAAATATGTAAAGGGAAAGAAGTGTGCATAAGAAATATGTAAAGGGAAAGAAGTGTGCATAAGAAATATGTAAAGGGAAAGAAGTGTGCATAAGAAATATTTAAAGGGAAAGAAGTGTGCATAAGAAATATGTAAAGGGAAAGAAGTGTGCATAAGAAATATGTAAAGGGAAAGAAGTGTGCATAAGAAATATGTAAAGGGAAAGAAGTGTGCATAAGAAATATGTAAAGGGAAAGAAGTGTGCATAAGAAATAAACACATGATGTGGGAACATGCCCTCGAGTTAAATATGTAAAGGGAAAGAAGTGTGCATAAGAAATAAACACATGATGTGGGAACAAGCCCTCGAGTTAAATATGTAAAGGGAAAGAAGTGTGCATAAGAAATATGTAAAGGGAAAGAAGTGTGCATAAGAAATATGTAAAGGGAAAGAAGTGTGCATAAGAAATATGTAAAGGGAAAGAAGTGTGCATAAGAAATATGTAAAGGGAAAGAAGTGTGCATAAGAAATATGTAAAGGGAAAGAAGTGTGCATAAGAAATATGTAAAGGGAAAGAAGTGTGCTTAAGAAATATGTAAAGGGAAAGAAGTGTGCATAAGAAATATGTAAAGGGAAAGAAGTGTGCATAAGAAATATGTAAAGGGAAAGAAGTGTGCATAAGAAATAAACACATTATGTGGGAACAAGCCCTCGAGTTAAATTTGTAAAGGGAAAGAAGTGTGCATAAGAAATATGTAAAGGAAAGAAGTGTGCATAAGAAATATGTAAAGGGAAAGAAGTGTGCATAAGAAATATGTAAAGGGAAAGAAGTGTGCATAAGAAATATGTAAAGGGAAAGAAGTGTGCATAAGAAATATGTAAAGGGAAAGAAGTGTGCATAAGAAATATGTAAAGGGAAAGAAGTGTGCATAAGAAATATGTAAAGGGAAAGAAGTGTGCATAAGAAATATGTAAAGGGAAAGAAGTGTGCATAATAAATAAACACATGATGTGGGAACAAGCCCTCGAGTTAAATATGTAAAGGGAAAGAAGTGTGCATAAGAAATATGTAAAGGGAAAGAAGTGTGCATAAGAAATATGTAAAGGGAAAGAAGTGTGCATAAGAAATATGTAAAGGGAAAGAAGTGTGCATAAGAAATATGTAAAGGGAAAGAAGTGTGCATAAGAAATATGTAAAGGGAAAGAAGTGTGCATAAGAAATATGTAAAGGGAAAGAAGTGTGCATAAGAAATATGTAAAGGGAAAGAAGTGTGCATAAGAAATATGTAAAGGGAAAGAAGTGTGCATAAGAAATATGTAAAGGGAAAGAAGTGTGCATAAGAAATATGTAAAGGGAAAGAAGTGTGCATAAGAAATATGTAAAGGGAAAGAAGTGTGCATAAGAAATATGTAAAGGGAAAGAAGTGTGCATAAGAAATATGTAAAGGGAAAGAAGTGTGCATAAGAAATATGTAAAGGGAAAGAAGTGTGCATAAGAAATATGTAAAGGGAAAGAAGTGTGCATAAGAAATATGTAAAGGGAAAGAAGTGTGCATAAGAAATATGTAAAGGGAAAGAAGTGTGCATAAGAAATATGTAAAGGGAAAGAAGTGTGCATAAGAAATATGTAAAGGGAAAGAAGTGTGCATAAGAAATATGTAAAGGGAAAGAAGTGTGCATAAGAAATATGTAAAGGGAAAGAAGTGTGCATAAGAAATATGTAAAGGGAAAGAAGTGTGCATAAGAAATATGTAAAGGGAAAGAAGTGTGCATAAGAAATATGTAAAGGGAAAGAAGTGTGCATAAGAAATATGTAAAGGGAAAGAAGTGTGCATAAGAAATAAACACATGATGTGGGAACAAGCCCTCGAGTTAAATATGTAAAGGGAAAGAAGTGTGCATAAGAAATATGTAAAGGGAAAGAAGTGTGCATAAGAAATATGTAAAGGGAAAGAAGTGTGCATAAGAAATATGTAAAGGGAAGGAAGTGTGCATAAGAAATATGTAAAGGGAAAGAAGTGTGCATAAGAAATATGTAAAGGGAAAGAAGTGTGCATAAGAAATATGTAAAGGGAAAGAAGTGTGCATAAGAAATAAACACATGATGTGGGAACAAGCCCTCGAGTTAAATATGTAAAGGGAAAGAAGTGTGCATAAGAAATAAACACATGATGTGGGAACAAGCCCTCGAGTTCAATATGTAAAGGGAAAGAAGTGTGCATAAGAAATATGTAAAGGGAAAGAAGTGTGCATAAGAAATATGTAAAGGAAAAGAAGTGTGCATAAGAAATATGTAAAGGGAAAGAAGTGTGCATAAGAAATATGTAAAGGGAAAGAAGTGTGCATAAGAAATATGTAAAGGGAAAGAAGTGTGCATAAGAAATAAACACATGATGTGGGAACAAGCCCTCGAGTTAAATATGTAAAGGGAAAGAAGTGTGCATAAGAAATAAACACATGATGTGGGAACAAGCCCTCGAGTTAAATATGTAAAGGGAAAGAAGTGTGCATAAGAAATATGTAAAGGGAAAGAAGTGTGCATAAGAAATATGTAAAGGGAAAGAAGTGTGCATAAGAAATATGTAAAGGGAAAGAAGTGTGCATAAGAAATATGTAAAGGGAAAGAAGTGTGCATAAGAAATATGTAAAGGGAAAGAAGTGTGCATAAGAAATATGTAAAGGGAAAGAAGTGTGCATAAGAAATATGTAAAGGGAAAGAAGTGTGCATAAGAAATATGTAAAGGGAAAGAAGTGTGCATAAGAAATATGTAAAGGGAAAGAAGTGTGCATAAGAAATATGTAAAGGGAAAGAAGTGTGCATAAGAAATATGTAAAGGGAAAGAAGTGTGCATAAGAAATATGTAAAGGGAAAGAAGTGTGCATAAGAAATATGTAAAGGGAAAGAAGTGTGCATAAGAAATATGTAAAGGGAAAGAAGTGTGCATAAGAAATATGTAAAGGGAAAGAAGTGTGCATAAGAAATATGTAAAGGGAAAGAAGTGTGCATAAGAAATATGTAAAGGGAAAGAAGTGTGCATAAGAAATATGTAAAGGGAAAGAAGTGTGCATAAGAAATATGTAAAGGGAAAGAAGTGTGCATAAGAAATAAACACATGATGTGGGAACAAGCCCTCGAGTTAAATATGTAAAGGGAAAGAAGTGTGCATAAGAAATATGTAAAGGGAAAGAAGTGTGCATAAGAAATATGTAAAGGGAAAGAAGTGTGCATAAGAAATATGTAAAGGGAAAGAAGTGTGCATAAGAAATATGTAAAGGGAAAGAAGTGTGCATAAGAAATATGTAAAGGGAAAGAAGTGTGCATAAGAAATATGTAAAGGGAAAGAAGTGTGCATAAGAAATATGTAAAGGGAAAGAAGTGTGCATAAGAAATATGTAAAGGGAAAGAAGTGTGCATAAGAAATATGTAAAGGGAAAGAAGTGTGCATAAGAAATATGTAAAGGGAAAGAAGTGTGCATAAGAAATATGTAAAGGGAAAGAAGTGTGCATAAGAAATAAACACATGATGTGGGAACAAGCCCTCGAGTTAAATATGTAAAGGGAAAGAAGTGTGCATAAGAAATAAACACATGATGTGGGAACAAGCCCTCGAGTTAAATATGTAAAGGGAAAGAAGTGTGCATAAGAAATATGTAAAGGGAAAGAAGTGTGCATAAGAAATATGTAAAGGGAAAGAAGTGTGCATAAGAAATATGTAAAGGGAAAGAAGTGTGCATAAGAAATATGTAAAGGGAAAGAAGTGTGCATAAGAAATATGTAAAGGGAAAGAAGTGTGCATAAGAAATAAACACATGATGTGGGAACAAGCCCTCGAGTTAAATATGTAAAGGGAAAGAAGTGTGCATAAGAAATAAACACATGATGTGGGAACAAGCCCTCGAGTTAAATATGTAAAGGGAAAGAAGTGTGCATAAGAAATATGTAAAGGGAAAGAAGTGTGCATAAGAAATATGTAAAGGGAAAGAAGTGTGCATAAGAAATATGTAAAGGGAAAGAAGTGTGCATTAGAAATATGTAAAGGGAAAGAAGTGTGCATAAGAAATATGTAAAGGGAAAGAAGTGTGCATAAGAAATATGTAAAGGGAAAGAAGTGTGCATAAGAAATATGTAAAGGGAAAGAAGTGTGCATAAGAAATATGTAAAGGGAAAGAAGTGTGCATAAGAAATATGTAAAGGGAAAGAAGTGTGCATAAGAAATATGTAAAGGGAAAGAAATGTGCATAAGAAATATGTAAAGGGAAAGAAGTGTGCATAAGAAATATGTAAAGGGAAAGAAGTGTGCATAAGAAATATGTAAAGGGAAAGAAGTGTGCATAAGAAATAAACACATGATGTGGGAACAAGCCCTCGAGTTAAATATGTAAAGGGAAAGAAGTGTGCATAAGAAATATGTAAAGGGAAAGAAGTGTGCATAAGAAATATGTAAAGGGAAAGAAGTGTGCATAAGAAATATGTAAAGGGAAAGAAGTGTGCATAAGAAATATGTAAAGGGAAAGAAGTGTGCATAAGAAATAAACACATGATGTGGGAACAAGCCCTCGAGTTAAATATGTAAAGGGAAAGAAGTGTGCATAAGAAATAAACACATGATGTGGGAACAAGCCCTCGAGTTAAATATGTAAAGGGAAAGAAGTGTGCATAAGAAATATGTAAAGGGAAAGAAGTGTGCATAAGAAATATGTAAAGGGAAAGAAGTGTGCATAAGAAATATGTAAAGGGAAAGAAGTGTGCATAAGAAATATGTAAAGGGAAAGAAGTGTGCATAAGAAATATGTAAAGGGAAAGAAGTGTGCATAAGAAATATGTAAAGGGAAAGAAGTGTGCATAAGAAATATGTAAAGGGAAAGAAGTGTGCATAAGAAATATGTAAAGGGAAAGAAGTGTGCATAAGAAATATGTAAAGGGAAAGAAGTGTGCATAAGAAATATGTAAAGGGAAAGAAGTGTGCATAAGAAATATGTAAAGGGAAAGAAGTGTGCATAAGAAATATGTAAAGGGAAAGAAGTGTGCATAAGAAATATGTAAAGGGAAAGAAGTGTGCATAAGAAATATGTAAAGGGAAAGAAGTGTGCATAAGAAATATGTAAAGGGAAAGAAGTGTGCATAAGAAATATGTAAAGGGAAAGAAGTGTGCATAAGAAATATGTAAAGGGAAAGAAGTGTGCATAAGAAATATGTAAAGGGAAAGAAGTGTGCATAAGAAATATGTAAAGGGAAAGAAGTGTGCATAAGAAATATGTAAAGGGAAAGAAGTGTGCATAAGAAATATGTAAAGGGAAAGAAGTGTGCATAAGAAATATGTAAAGGGAAAGAAGTGTGCATAAGAAATATGTAAAGGGAAAGAAGTGTGCATAAGAAATAAACACATGATGTGGAACAAGCCCTCGAGTTAAATATGTAAAGGGAAAGAAGTGTGCATAAGAAATATGTAAAGGGAAAGAAGTGTGCATAAGAAATATGTAAAGGGAAAGAAGTGTGCATAAGAAATATGTAAAGGGAAAGAAGTGTGCATAAGAAATATGTAAAGGGAAAGAAGTGTGCATAAGAAATATGTAAAGGGAAAGAAGTGTGCATAAGAAATATGTAAAGGGAAAGAAGTGTGCATAAGAAATATGTAAAGGGAAAGAAGTGTGCATAAGAAATATGTAAAGGGAAAGAAGTGTGCATAAGAAATAAACACATGATGTGAGAACAAGCCCTCGAGTTAAATATGTAAAGGGAAAGAAGTGTGCATAAGAAATATGTAAAGGGAAAGAAGTGTGCATAAGAAATATGTAAAGGGAAAGAAGTGTGCATAAGAAATATGTAAAGGGAAAGAAGTGTGCATAAGAAATATGTAAAGGGAAAGAAGTGTGCATAAGAAATATGTAAAGGGAAAGAAGTGTGCATAAGAAATATGTAAAGGGAAAGAAGTGTGCATAAGAAATATGTAAAGGGAAAGAAGTGTGCATAAGAAATATGTAAAGGGAAAGAAGTGTGCATAAGAAATATGTAAAGGGAAAGAAGTGTGCATAAGAAATATGTAAAGGGAAAGAAGTGTGCATAAGAAATATGTAAAGGGAAAGAAGTGTGCATAAGAAATATGTAAAGGGAAAGAAGTGTGCATAAGAAATATGTAAAGGGAAAGAAGTGTGCATAAGAAATATGTAAAGGGAAAGAAGTGTGCATAAGAAATATGTAAAGGGAAAGAAGTGTGCATAAGAAATATGTAAAGGGAAAGAAGTGTGCATAAGAAATATGTAAAGGGAAAGAAGTGTGCATAAGAAATATGTAAAGGGAAAGAAGTGTGCATAAGAAATAAACACATGATGTGGGAACAAGCCCTCGAGTTAAATATGTAAAGGGAAAGAAGTGTGCATAAGAAATATGTAAAGGGAAAGAAGTGTGCATAAGAAATATGTAAAGGGAAAGAAGTGTGCATAAGAAATATGTAAAGGGAAAGAAGTGTGCATAAGAAATATGTAAAGGGAAAGAAGTGTGCATAAGAAATATGTAAAGGGAAAGAAGTGTGCATACGAAATATGTAAAGGGAAAGAAGTGTGCATAAGAAATATGTAAAGGGAAAGAAGTGTGCATAAGAAATATGTAAAGGGAAAGAAGTGTGCATAAGAAATATGTAAAGGGAAAGAAGTGTGCATAAGAAATATGTAAAGGGAAAGAAGTGTGCATAAGAAATAAACACATGATGTGAGAACAAGCCCTCGAGTTAAATATGTAAAGGGAAAGAAGTGTGCATAAGAAATATGTAAAGGGAAAGAAGTGTGCATAAGAAATATGTAAAGGGAAAGAAGTGTGCATAAGAAATATGTAAAGGGAAAGAAGTGTGCATAAGAAATATGTAAAGGGAAAGAAGTGTGCATAAGAAATATGTAAAGGGAAAGAAGTGTGCATAAGAAATATGTAAAGGGAAAGAAGTGTGCATAAGAAATAAACACATGATGTGGGAACAAGCCCTCGAGTTAAATATGTAAAGGGAAAGAAGTGTGCATAAGAAATATGTAAAGGGAAAGAAGTGTGCATAAGAAATATATAAAGGGAAAGAAGTGTGCATAAGAAATATGTAAAGGGAAAGAAGTGTGCATAAGAAATATGTAAAGGGAAAGAAGTGTGCATAAGAAATATGTAAAGGGAAAGAAGTGTGCATAAGAAATATGTAAAGGGAAAGAAGTGTGCATAAGAAATATGTAAAGGGAAAGAAGTGTGCATAAGAAATATGTAAAGGGAAAGAAGTGTGCATAAGAAATATGTAAAGGGAAAGAAGTGTGCATAAGAAATATGTAAAGGGAAAGAAGTGTGCATAAGAAATATGTAAAGGGAAAGAAGTGTGCATAAGAAATATGTAAAGGGAAAGAAGTGTGCATAAGAAATATGTAAAGGGAAAGAAGTGTGCATAAGAAATATGTAAAGGGAAAGAAGTGTACATAAGAAATATGTAAAGGGAAAGAAGTGTGCATAAGAAATATGTAAAGGGAAAGAAGTGTGCGTAAGAAATATGTAAAGGGAAAGAAGTGTGCATAAGAAATATGTAAAGGGAAAGAAGTGTGCATAAGAAATATGTAAAGGGAAAGAAGTGTGCATAAGAAATATGTAAAGGGAAAGAAGTGTGCATAAGAAATATGTGAAGGGAAAGAAGTGTGCATAAGAAATATGGAAAGGGAAAGAAGTGTGCATAAGAAATATGTAAAGGGAAAGAAGTGTGCATAAGAAATATGTAAAGGGAAAGAAGTGTGCATAAGAAATATGTAAAGGGAAAGAAGTGTGCATAAGAAATATGTAAAGGGAAAGAAGTGTGCATAAGAAATAAACACATGATGTGGGAACAAGCCCTCGAGTTAAATATGTAAAGGGAAAGAAGTGTGCATAAGAAATATGTAAAGGGAAAGGAGTGTGCATAAGAAATATGTAAAGGGAAAGAAGTGTGCATAAGAAATATGTAAAGGGAAAGAAGTGTGCATAATAAATATGTAAAGGGAAAGAAGTGTGCATAAGCAATATGTAAAGGGAAAGAAGTGTGCATAAGAAATATGTAAAGGGAAAGAAGTGTGCATAAGAAATATGTGAAGGGAAAGAAGTGTGCATAAGAAATATGGAAAGGGAAAGAAGTGTGCATAAGAAATATGTAAAGGGAAAGAAGTGTGCATAAGAAATATGTAAAGGGAAAGAAGTGTGCATAAGAAATATGTAAAGGGAAAGAAGTGTGCATAAGAAATATGTAAAGGGAAAGAAGTGTGCATAAGAAATATGTAAAGGGAAAGAAGTGTGCATAAGAAATATGTAAAGGGAAAGAAGTGTGCATAAGAAATATGTAAAGGGAAAGAAGTGTGCATAAGAAATATGTAAAGGGAAAGAAGTGTGCATAAGAAATATGTAAAGGGAAAGAAGTGTGCATAAGAAATATGTAAAGGGAAAGAAGTGTGCATAAGAAATATGTAAAGGGAAAGAAGTGTGCATAAGAAATATGTAAAGGGAAAGAAGTGTGCATAAGAAATATGTAAAGGGAAAGAAGTGTGCATAAGAATTATGTAAAGGGAAAGAAGTGTGCATAAGAAATATGTAAAGGGAAAGAAGTGTGCATAAGAAATATGTAAAGGGAAAGAAGTGTGCATAAGAAATATGTAAAGGGAAAGAAGTGTGCATAAGAAATATGTAAAGGGAAAGAAGTGTGCATAAGAAATATGTAAAGGGAAAGAAGTGTGCATAAGAAATATGTAAAGGGAAAGAAGTGTGCATAAGAAATATGTAAAGGGAAAGAAGTGTGCATAAGAAATATGTAAAGGGAAAGAAGTGTGCATAAGAAATATGTAAAGGGAAAGAAGTGTGCATAAGAAATAAACACATGATGTGGGAACATGCCCTCGAGTTAAATATGTAAAGGGAAAGAAGTGTGCATAAGAAATATGTAAAGGGAAAGAAGTGTGCATAAGAAATATGTAAAGGGAAAGAAGTGTGCATAAGAAATATGTAAAGGGAAGGAAGTGTGCATAAGAAATATGTAAAGGGAAAGAAGTGTGCATAAGAAATATGTAAAGGGAAAGAAGTGTGCATAAGAAATATGTAAAGGGAAAGAAGTGTGCATAAGAAATAAACACATGATGTGGGAACAAGCCCTCGAGTTAAATATGTAAAGGGAAAGAAGTGTGCATAAGAAATAAACACATGATGTGGGAACAAGCCCTCGAGTTAAATATGTAAAGGGAAAGAAGTGTGCATAAGAAATATGTAAAGGGAAAGAAGTGTGCATAAGAAATATGTAAAGGGAAAGAAGTGTGCATAAGAAATATGTAAAGGGAAAGAAGTGTGCATAAGAAATATGTAAAGGGAAAGAAGTGTGCATAAGAAATATGTAAAGGGAAAGAAGTGTGCATAAGAAATAAACACATGATGTGGGAACAAGCCCTCGAGTTAAATATGTAAAGGGAAAGAAGTGTGCATAAGAAATAAACACATGATGTGGGAACAAGCCCTCGAGTTAAATATGTAAAGGGAAAGAAGTGTGCATAAGAAATATGTAAAGGGAAAGAAGTGTGCTTAAGAAATATGTAAAGGGAAAGAAGTGTACATAAGAAATATGTAAAGGGAAAGAAGTGTGCATAAGAAATATGTAAAGGGAAAGAAGTGTGCATAAGAAATATGTAAAGGGAAAGAAGTGTGCATAAGAAATATGTAAAGGGAAAGAAGTGTGCATAAGAAATATGTAAAGGGAAAGAAGTGTGCATAAGAAATATGTAAAGGGAAAGAAGTGTGCATAAGAAATATGTAAAGGGAAAGAAGTGTGCATAAGAAATATGTAAAGGGAAAGAAGTGTGCATAAGAAATATGTAAAGGGAAAGAAGTGTGCATAAGAAATATGTAAAGGGAAAGAAGTGTGCATAAGAAATATGTAAAGGGAAAGAAGTGTGCATAAGAAATATGTAAAGGGAAAGAAGTGTGCATAAGAAATATGTAAAGGGAAAGAAGTGTGCATAAGAAATATGTAAAGGGAAAGAAGTGTGCATAAGAAATATGTAAAGGGAAAGAAGTGTGCATAAGAAATAAACACATGATGTGGGAACAAGCCCTCGAGTTAAATTTGTAAAGGGAAAGAAGTGTGCATAAGAAATATGTAAAGGGAAAGAAGTGTGCATAAGAAATAAACACATGATGTGGGAACAAGCCCTCGAGTTAAATATGTAAAGGGAAAGAAGTGTGCATAAGAAATAAACACATGATGTGGGAACAAGCCCTCGAGTTAAATATGTAAAGGGAAAGAAGTGTGCATAAGAAATATGTAAAGGGAAAGAAGTGTGCATAAGAAATATGTAAAGGGAAAGAAGTGTGCATAAGAAATATGTAAAGGGAAAGAAGTGTGCATAAGAAATATGTAAAGGGAAAGAAGTGTGCATAAGAAATATGTAAAGGGAAAGAAGTGTGCATAAGAAATAAACACATGATGTGGGAACAAGCCCTCGAGTTAAATATGTAAAGGGAAAGAAGTGTGCATAAGAAATAAACACATGATGTGGGAACAAGCCCTCGAGTTAAATATGCAAAGGGAAAGAAGTGTGCATAAGAAATATGTAAAGGGAAAGAAGTGTGCTTAAGAAATATGTAAAGGGAAAGAAGTGTGCATAAGAAATATGTAAAGGGAAAGAAGTGTGCATAAGAAATATGTAAAGGGAAAGAAGTGTGCATAAGAAATATGTAAAGGGAAAGAAGTGTGCATAAGAAATATGTAAAGGGAAAGAAGTGTGCATAAGAAATATGTAAAGGGAAAGAAGTGTGCATAAGAAATATGTAAAGGGAAAGAAGTGTGCATAAGAAATATGTAAAGGGAAAGAAGTGTGCATAAGAAATATGTAAAGGGAAAGAAGTGTGCATAAGAAATATGTAAAGGGAAAGAAGTGTGCATAAGAAATAAACACATGATGTGGGAACAAGCCCTCGAGTTAAATATGTAAAGGGAAAGAAGTGTGCATAAGAAATATGTAAAGGGAAAGAAGTGTGCATAAGAAATATATAAAGGGAAAGAAGTGTGCATAAGAAATATGTAAAGGGAAAGAAGTGTGCATAAGAAATAGGTAAAGGGAAAGAAGTGTGCATAAGAAATATGTAAAGGGAAAGAAGTGTGCATAAGAAATAGGTAAAGGGAAAGAAGTGTGCATAAGAAATATGTAAAGGGAAAGAAGTGTGCATAAGAAATATGTAAAGGGAAAGAAGTGTGCATAAGAAATATGTAAAGGGAAAGAAGTGTGCATAAGAAATATGTAAAGGGAAAGAAGTGTGCATAAGAAATATGTAAAGGGAAAGAAGTGTGCATAAGAAATATGTAAAGGGAAAGAAGTGTGCATAAGAAATATGTAAAGGGAAAGAAGTGTGCATAAGAAATATGTAAAGGGAAAGAAGTGTGCGTAAGAAATATGTAAAGGGAAAGAAGTGTGCATAAGAAATATGTAAAGGGAAAGAAGTGTGCATAAGAAATATGTAAAGGGAAAGAAGTGTGCATAAGAAATATGTAAAGGGAAAGAAGTGTGCATAAGAAATATGTAAAGGGAAAGAAGTGTGCATAAGAAATATGTAAAGGGAAAGAAGTGTGCATAAGAAATATGTAAAGGGAAAGAAGTGTGCATACGAAATATGTAAAGGGAAAGAAGTGTGCATAAGAAATATGTAAAGGGAAAGAAGTGTGCATACGAAATATGTAAAGGGAAAGAAGTGTGCATAAGAAATATGTAAAGGGAAAGAAGTGTGCATAAGAAATAAACACATGATGTGGGAACAAGCCCTCGAGTTAAATATGTAAAGGGAAAGAAGTGTGCATAAGAAATATGTAAAGGGAAAGAAGTGTGCATAAGAAATATGTAAAGGGAAAGAAGTGTGCATAAGAAATATGTAAAGGGAAAGAAGTGTGCATAAGAAATATGTAAAGGGAAAGAAGTGTGCATAAGCAATATGTAAAGGGAAAGAAGTGTGCATAAGAAATATGTAAAGGGAAAGAAGTGTGCATAAGAAATATGTAAAGGGAAAGAAGTGTGCATAAGAAATATGGAAAGGGAAAGAAGTGTGCATAAGAAATATGTAAAGGGAAAGAAGTGTGCATAAGAAATATGTAAAGGGAAAGAAGTGTGCATAAGAAATATGTAAAGGGAAAGAAGTGTGCATAATAAATATGTAAAGGGAAAGAAGTGTGCATAAGAAATATGTAAAGGGAAAGAAGTGTGCATAAGAAATATGTAAAGGGAAAGAAGTGTGCATAAGAAATAAACACATGATGTGGGAACAAGCCCTCGAGTTAAATTTGTAAAGGGAAAGAAGTGTGCATAAGAAATATGTAAAGGGAAAGAAGTGTGCATAAGAAATATGTAAAGGGAAAGAAGTGTGCATAAGAAATATGTAAAGGGAAAGAAGTGTGCATAAGAAATATGTAAAGGGAAAGAAGTGTGCATAAGAAACATGTAAAGGGAAAGAAGTGTGCATAAGAAATATGTAAAGGGAAAGAAGTGTGCATAAGAAATATGTAAAGGGAAAGAAGTGTGCATAAGAAATATGTAAAGGGAAAGAAGTGTGCATAAGAAATAAACACATGATGTGGGAACAAGCCCTCGAGTTAAATATGTAAAGGGAAAGAAGTGTGCATAAAAAATATGTAAAGGGAAAGAAGTGTGCATAAGAAATATGTAAAGGGAAAGAAGTGTGCATAAGAAATAAACACATGATGTGGGAACAAGCCCTCGAGTTAAATATGTAAAGGGAAAGAAGTGTGCATAAGAAATATGTAAAGGGAAAGAAGTGTGCATAAGAAATATGTAAAGGGAAAGAAGTGTGCATAAGAAATATGTAAAGGGAAAGAAGTGTGCATAATAAATATGTAAAGGGAAAGAAGTGTGCATAAGCAATATGTAAAGGGAAAGAAGTGTGCATAAGAAATATGTAAAGGGAAAGAAGTGTGCATAAGAAATATGTAAAGGGAAAGAAGTGTGCATAAGAAATATGTAAAGGGAAAGAAGTGTGCATAAGAAATATGTAAAGGGAAAGAAGTGTGCATAAGAAATATGTAAAGGGAAAGAAGTGTGCATAAGAAATATGTAAAGGGAAAGAAGTGTGCATAAGAAATATGTAAAGGGAAAGAAGTGTGCATAAGAAATAAACACATGATGTGGGAACAAGCCCTCGAGTTAAATTTGTAAAGGGAAAGAAGTGTGCATAAGAAATATGTAAAGGGAAAGAAGTGTGCATAAGAAATATGTAAAGGGAAAGAAGTGTGCATAAGAAATATGTAAAGGGAAAGAAGTGTGCATAAGAAATATGTAAAGGGAAAGAAGTGTGCATAAGAAATATGTAAAGGGAAAGAAGTGTGCATAAGAAATATGTAAAGGGAAAGAAGTGTGCATAAGAAATATGTAAAGGGAAAGAAGTGTGCATAAGAAATATGTAAAGGGAAAGAAGTGTGCATAAGAAATATGTAAAGGGAAAGAAGTGTGCATAAGAAATATGTAAAAGGAAAGAAGTGTGCATAAGAAATATGTAAAGGGAAAGAAGTGTGCATAAGAAATATGTAAAGGGAAAGAAGTGTGCATAAGAAATAAACACATGATGTGGGAACAAGCCCTCGAGTTAAATATGTAAAGGGAAAGAAGTGTGCATAAGAAATATGTAAAGGGAAAGAAGTGTGCATAAGAAATATGTAAAGGGAAAGAAGTTTCATAAGAAATATGTAAAGGGAAAGAAGTGTGCATAAGAAATATGTAAAGGGAAAGAAGTGTGCATAAGAAATATGTAAAGGGAAAGAAGTGTGCATAAGAAATATGTAAAGGGAAAGAAGTGTGCATACGAAATATGTAAAGGGAAAGAAGTGTGCATAAGAAATATGTAAAGGGAAAGAAGTGTGCATAAGAAATATGTAAAGGGAAAGAAGTGTGCATAAGAAATATGTAAAGGGAAAGAAGTGTGCATAAGAAATATGTAAAGGGAAAGAAGTGTGCATAAGAAATATGTAAAGGGAAAGAAGTGTGCATAATAAATATGTAAAGGGAAAGAAGTGTGCATAAGCAATATGTAAAGGGAAAGAAGTGTGCATAAGAAATATGTAAAGGGAAAGAAGTGTGCATAAGAAATATGTAAAGGGAAAGAAGTGTGCATAAGAAATATGTAAAGGGAAAGAAGTGTGCATAAGAAATATGTAAAGGGAAAGAAGTGTGCATAATAAATATGTAAAGGGAAAGAAGTGTGCATAAGAAATATGTAAAGGGAAAGAAGTGTGCATAAGAAATATGTAAAGGGAAAGAAGTGTGCATAAGAAATAAACACATGATGTGGGAACAAGCCCTCGAGTTAAATTTGTAAAGGGAAAGAAGTGTGCTTAAGAAATATGTAAAGGGAAAGAAGTGTGCATAAGAAATATGTAAAGGGAAAGAAGTGTGCATAAGAAATATGTAAAGGGAAAGAAGTGTGCATAAGAAATATGTAAAGGGAAAGAAGTGTGCATAAGAAATATGTAAAGGGAAAGAAGTGTGCATAAGAAATATGTAAAGGGAAAGAAGTGTGCATAAGAAATATGTAAAGGGAAAGAAGTGTGCATAAGAAATATGTAAAGGGAAAGAAGTGTGCATAAGAAATATGTAAAGGGAAAGAAGTGTGCATAAGAAATATGTAAAGGGAAAGAAGTGTGCATAAGAAATATGTAAAGGGAAAGAAGTGTGCATAAGAAATATGTAAAGGGAAAGAAGTGTGCATAAGAAATATGTAAAGGGAAAGAAGTGTGCATAAGAAATATGTAAAGGGAAAGAAGTGTGCATAAGAAATATGTAAAGGGAAAAAAGTGTGCATAAGAAATATGTAAAGGGAAAGAAGTGTGCATAAGAAATATGTAAAGGGAAAGAAGTGTGCATAAGAAATATGTAAAGGGAAAGAAGTGTGCATAACAAATACGTAAAGGGAAAGAAGTGTGCATAAGAAATATGTAAAGGGAAAGAAGTGTGCATAAGAAATATGTAAAGGGAAAGAAGTGTGCATAAGAAATATGTAAAGGGAAAGAAGTGTGCATAAGAAATATGTAAAGGGAAAGAAGTGTGCATAAGAAATATGTAAAGGGAAAGAAGTGTGCATAAGAAATATGTAAAGGGAAAGAAGTGTGCATAAGACATATGTAAAGGGAAAGAAGTGTGCATAAGAAATATGTAAAGGGAAAGAAGTGTGCATAAGAAATATGTAAAGGGAAAGAAGTGTGCATAAGAAATATGTAAAGGGAAAGAAGTGTGCATAAGAAATATGTAAAGGGAAAGAAGTGTGCATAAGAAATAAACACATGATGTGGGAACAAGCCCTCGAGTTAAATATGTAAAGGGAAAGAAGTGTGCATAAGAAATATGTAAAGGGAAAGAAGTGTGCATAAGAAATATGTAAAGGGAAAGAAGTGTGCATAAGAAATATGTAAAGGGAAAGAAGTGTGCATAAGAAATATGTAAAGGGAAAGAAGTGTGCATAAGAAATATGTAAAGGGAAAGAAGTGTGCATAAGAAATATGTAAAGGGAAAGAAGTGTGCATAAGAAATAAACACATGATGTGGGAACAAGCCCTCGAGTTAAATATGTAAAGGGAAAGAAGTGTGCATAAGAAATAAACACATGATGTGGGAACAAGCCCTCGAGTTAAATATGTAAAGGGAAAGAAGTGTGCATAAGAAATAAACACATGATGTGGGAACAAGCCCTCGAGTTAAATATGTAAAGGGAAAGAAGTGTGCATAAGAAATATGTAAAGGGAAAGAAGTGTGCATAAGAAATATGTAAAGGGAAAGAAGTGTGCATAAGAAATATGTAAAGGGAAAGAAGTGTGCATAAGAAATATGTAAAGGGAAAGAAGTGTGCATAAGAAATATGTAAAGGGAAAGAAGTGTGCATAAGAAATAAACACATGATGTGGGAACAAGCCCTCGAGTTAAATATGTAAAGGGAAAGAAGTGTGCATAAGAAATAAACACATGATGTGGGAACAAGCCCTCGAGTTAAATATGTAAAGGGAAAGAAGTGTGCATAAGAAATAAACACATGATGTGGGAACAAGCCCTCGAGTTAAATATGTAAAGGGAAAGAAGTGTGCATAAGAAATATGTAAAGGGAAAGAAGTGTGCATAAGAAATATGTAAAGGGAAAGAAGTGTGCATAAGAAATATGTAAAGGGAAAGAAGTGTGCATAAGAAATATGTAAAGGGAAAGAAGTGTGCATAAGAAATATGTAAAGGGAAAGAAGTGTGCATAAGAAATATGTAAAGGGAAAAAAGTGTGCATAAGAAATATGTAAAGGGAAAGAAGTGTGCATAAGAAATATGTAAAGGGAAAGAAGTGTGCATAAGAAATATGTAAAGGGAAAGAAGTGTGCATAACAAATACGTAAAGGGAAAGAAGTGTGCATAAGAAATATGTAAAGGGAAAGAAGTGTGCATAAGAAATATGTAAAGGGAAAGAAGTGTGCATAAGAAATATGTAAAGGGAAAGAAGTGTGCATAAGAAATATGTAAAGGGAAAGAAGTGTGCATAAGAAATATGTAAAGGGAAAGAAGTGTGCATAAGAAATATGTAAAGGGAAAGAAGTGTGCATAAGACATATGTAAAGGGAAAGAAGTGTGCATAAGAAATATGTAAAGGGAAAGAAGTGTGCATAAGAAATATGTAAAGGGAAAGAAGTGTGCATAAGAAATATGTAAAGGGAAAGAAGTGTGCATAAGAAATATGTAAAGGGAAAGAAGTGTGCATAAGAAATAAACACATGATGTGGGAACAAGCCCTCGAGTTAAATATGTAAAGGGAAAGAAGTGTGCATAAGAAATATGTAAAGGGAAAGAAGTGTGCATAAGAAATATGTAAAGGGAAAGAAGTGTGCATAAGAAATATGTAAAGGGAAAGAAGTGTGCATAAGAAATATGTAAAGGGAAAGAAGTGTGCATAAGAAATATGTAAAGGGAAAGAAGTGTGCATAAGAAATAAACACATGATGTGGGAACAAGCCCTCGAGTTAAATATGTAAAGGGAAAGAAGTGTGCATAAGAAATAAACACATGATGTGGGAACAAGCCCTCGAGTTAAATATGTAAAGGGAAAGAAGTGTGCATAAGAAATAAACACATGATGTGGGAACAAGCCCTCGAGTTAAATATGTAAAGGGAAAGAAGTGTGCATAAGAAATATGTAAAGGGAAAGAAGTGTGCATAAGAAATATGTAAAGGGAAAGAAGTGTGCATAAGAAATATGTAAAGGGAAAGAAGTGTGCATAAGAAATATGTAAAGGGAAAGAAGTGTGCATAAGAAATATGTAAAGGGAAAGAAGTGTGCATAAGAAATAAACACATGATGTGGGAACAAGCCCTCGAGTTAAATATGTAAAGGGAAAGAAGTGTGCATAAGAAATAAACACATGATGTGGGAACAAGCCCTCGAGTTAAATATGTAAAGGGAAAGAAGTGTGCATAAGAAATAAACACATGATGTGGGAACAAGCCCTCGAGTTAAATATGTAAAGGGAAAGAAGTGTGCATAAGAAATATGTAAAGGGAAAGAAGTGTGCATAAGAAATATGTAAAGGGAAAGAAGTGTGCATAAGAAATATGTAAAGGGAAAGAAGTGTGCATAAGAAATATGTAAAGGGAAAGAAGTGTGCATAAGAAATATGTAAAGGGAAAGAAGTGTGCATAAGAAATATGTAAAGGGAAAGAAGTGTGCATAAGAAATATGTAAAGGGAAAGAAGTGTGCATAAGAAATATGTAAAGGGAAAGAAGTGTGCATAAGAAATATGTAAAGGGAAAGAAGTGTGCATAAGAAATATGTAAAGGGAAAGAAGTGTGCATAAGAAATATGTAAAGGGAAAGAAGTGTGCATAAGAAATATGTAAAGGGAAAGAAGTGTGCATAAGAAATATGTAAAGGGAAAGAAGTGTGCATAAGAAATATGTAAAGGGAAAGAAGTGTGCATAAGAAATATGTAAAGGGAAAGAAGTGTGCATAAGAAATATGTAAAGGGAAAGAAGTGTGCATAAGAAATATGTAAAGGGAAAGAAGTGTGCATAACAAATACGTAAAGGGAAAGAAGTGTGCATAAGAAATATGTAAAGGGAAAGAAGTGTGCATAAGAAATATGTAAAGGGAAAGAAGTGTGCATAAGAAATATGTAAAGGGAAAGAAGTGTGCATAAGAAATATGTAAAGGGAAAGAAGTGTGCATAAGACATATGTAAAGGGAAAGAAGTGTGCATAAGAAATATGTAAAGGGAAAGAAGTGTGCATAAGAAATATGTAAAGGGAAAGAAGTGTGCATAAGAAATATGTAAAGGGAAAGAAGTGTGCATAAGAAATATGTAAAGGGAAAGAAGTGTGCATAAGAAATAAACACATGATGTGGGAACAAGCCCTCGAGTTAAATATGTAAAGGGAAAGAAGTGTGCATAAGAAATATGTAAAGGGAAAGAAGTGTGCATAAGAAATATGTAAAGGGAAAGAAGTGTGCATAAGAAATATGTAAAGGGAAAGAAGTGTGCATAAGAAATATGTAAAGGGAAAGAAGTGTGCATAAGAAATATGTAAAGGGAAAGAAGTGTGCATAAGAAATATGTAAAGGGAAAGAAGTGTGCATAAGAAATATGTAAAGGGAAAGAAGTGTGCATAAGAAATATGTAAAGGGAAAGAAGTGTGCATACAAAATATGTAAAGAGAAAGAAGTGTGCATAAGAAATATGTAAAGGGAAAGAAGTGTGCATAAGAAATATGTAAAGGGAAAGAAGTGTGCATAAGAAATATGTAAAGGGAAAGAAGTGTGCATAAGAAATATGTAAAGGGAAAGAAGTGTGCATAAGAAATAAACACATGATGTGGGAACAAGCCCTCGAGTTAAATATGTAAAGGGAAAGAAGTGTGCATAAGAAATATGTAAAGGGAAAGAAGTGTGCATAAGAAATATGTAAAGGGAAAGAAGTGTGCATAAGAAATATGTAAAGGGAAAGAAGTGTGCATAAGAAATATGTAAAGGGAAAGAAGTGTGCATAAGAAATAAACACATGATGTGGGAACAAGCCCTCGAGTTAAATATGTAAAGGGAAAGAAGTGTGCATAAGAAATAAACACATGATGTGGGAACAAGCCCTCGAGTTAAATATGTAAAGGGAAAGAAGTGTGCATAAGAAATAAACACATGATGTGGGAACAAGCCCTCGAGTTAAATATGTAAAGGGAAAGAAGTGTGCATAAGAAATATTTAAAGGGAAAGAAGTGTGCATAAGAAATATGTAAAGGGAAAGAAGTGTGCATAAGAAATATGTAAAGGGAAAGAAGTGTGCATAAGAAATATGTAAAGGGAAAGAAGTGTGCATAAGAAATATGTAAAGGGAAAGAAGTGTGCATAAGAAATAAACACATGATGTGGGAACAAGCCCTCGAGTTAAATATGTAAAGGGAAAGAAGTGTGCATAAGAAATAAACACATGATGTGGGAACAAGCCCTCGAGTTAAATATGTAAAGGGAAAGAAGTGTGCATAAGAAATATGTAAAGGGAAAGAAGTGTGCATAAGAAATATGTAAAGGGAAAGAAGTGTGCATAAGAAATATGTAAAGGGAAAGAAGTGTGCATAAGAAATATGTAAAGGGAAAGAAGTGTGCATACAAAATATGTAAAGAGAAAGAAGTGTGCATAAGAAATATGTAAAGGGAAAGAAGTGTGCATAAGAAATATGTAAAGGGAAAGAAGTGTGCATAAGAAATATGTAAAGGGAAAGAAGTGTGCATAAGAAATATGTAAAGGGAAAGAAGTGTGCATAAGAAATATGTAAAGGGAAAGAAGTGTGCATAAGAAATATGTAAAGGGAAAGAAGTGTGCATAAGAAATATGTAAAGGGAAAGAAGTGTGCATAAGAAATATGTAAAGGGAAAGAAGTGTGCATAAGCAATATGTAAAGGGAAAGAAGTGTGCATAAGAAATATGTAAAGGGAAAGAAGTGTGCATAAGAAATATGTAAAGGGAAAGAAGTGTGCATAAGAAATATGTAAAGGGAAAGAAGTGTGCATAAGAAATATGTAAAGGGAAAGAAGTGTGCATAATAAATATGTAAAGGGAAAGAAGTGTGCATAAGAAATATGTAAAGGGAAAGAAGTGTGCATAAGAAATATGTAAAGGGAAAGAAGTGTGCATAAGAAATAAACACATGATGTGGGAACAAGCCCTCGAGTTAAATTTGTAAAGGGAA
The DNA here is from genome assembly GCA_037893245.1 of Crossaster papposus. Classification (NCBI taxonomy): domain Eukaryota; kingdom Metazoa; phylum Echinodermata; class Asteroidea; order Velatida; family Solasteridae; genus Crossaster; species Crossaster papposus. Next base: position 75,505 of record JBAIAA010001308.1, read on the forward strand.
AGAAGTGTGCATAAGAAATATGTAAAGGGAAAGAAGTGTGCATAAGAAATATGTAAAGGGAAAGAAGTGTGCATAAGAAATATGTAAAGGGAAAGAAGTGTGCATAAGAAATATGTAAAGGGAAAGAAGTGTGCATAAGAAACATGTAAAGGGAAAGAAGTGTGCATAAGAAATATGTAAAGGGAAAGAAGTGTGCATAAGAAATATGTAAAGGGAAAGAAGTGTGCATAAGAAATATGTAAAGGGAAAGAAGTGTGCATAAGAAATAAACACATGATGTGGGAACAAGCCCTCGAGTTAAATATGTAAAGGGAAAGAAGTGTGCATAAAAAATATGTAAAGGGAAAGAAGTGTGCATAAGAAATATGTAAAGGGAAAGAAGTGTGCATAAGAAATAAACACATGATGTGGGAACAAGCCCTCGAGTTAAATATGTAAAGGGAAAGAAGTGTGCATAAGAAATATATAAAGGGAAAGAAGTGTGCATAAGAAATATGTAAAGGGAAAGAAGTGTGCATAAGAAATATGTAAAGGGAAAGAAGTGTGCATAATAAATATGTAAAGGGAAAGAAGTGTGCATAAGCAATATGTAAAGGGAAAGAAGTGTGCATAAGAAATATGTAAAGGGAAAGAAGTGTGCATAAGAAATATGTAAAGGGAAAGAAGTGTGCATAAGAAATATGTAAAGGGAAAGAAGTGTGCATAAGAAATATGTAAAGGGAAAGAAGTGTGCATAAGAAATATGTAAAGGGAAAGAAGTGTGCATAAGAAATATGTAAAGGGAAAGAAGTGTGCATAAGAAATATGTAAAGGGAAAGAAGTGTGCATAAGACATAAACACATGATGTGGGAACAAGCCCTCGAGTTAAATTTGTAAAGGGAAAGAAGTGTGCATAAGAAATATGTAAAGGGAAAGAAGTGTGCATAAGAAATATGTAAAGGGAAAGAAGTGTGCATAAGAAATATGTAAAGGGAAAGAAGTGTGCATAATAAATATGTAAAGGGAAAGAAGTGTGCATAAGCAATATGTAAAGGGAAAGAAGTGTGCATAAGAAATATGTAAAGGGAAAGAAGTGTGCATAAGAAATATGTAAAGGGAAAGAAGTGTGCATAAGAAATATGTAAAGGGAAAGAAGTGTGCATAAGAAATATGTAAAGGGAAAGAAGTGTGCATAATAAATATGTAAAGGGAAAGAAGTGTGCATAAGAAATATGTAAAGGGAAAGAAGTGTGCATAAGAAATATGTAAAGGGAAAGAAGTGTGCATAAGAAATAAACACATGATGTGGGAACAAGCCCTCGAGTTAAATTTGTAAAGGGAAAGAAGTGTGCATAAGAAATATGTAAAGGGAAAGAAGTGTGCATAAGAAATATGTAAAGGGAAAGAAGTGTGCATAAGAAATATGTAAAGGGAAAGAAGTGTGCATAAGAAATATGTAAAGGGAAAGAAGTGTGCATAAGAAACATGTAAAGGGAAAGAAGTGTGCATAAGAAATAAACACATGATGTGGGAACAAGCCCTCGAGTTAAATATGTAAAGGGAAAGAAGTGTGCATAAAAAATATGTAAAGGGAAAGAAGTGTGCATAAGAAATATGTAAAGGGAAAGAAGTGTGCATAAGAAATAAACACATGATGTGGGAACAAGCCCTCGAGTTAAATATGTAAAGGGAAAGAAGTGTGCATAAGAAATATATAAAGGGAAAGAAGTGTGCATAAGAAATATGTAAAGGGAAAGAAGTGTGCATAAGAAATATGTAAAGGGAAAGAAGTGTGCATAATAAATATGTAAAGGGAAAGAAGTGTGCATAAGAAATATGTAAAGGGAAAGAAGTGTGCATAATAAATATGTAAAGGGAAAGAAGTGTGCATAAGAAATATGTAAAGGGAAAGAAGTGTGCATAAGAAATATGTAAAGGGAAAGAAGTGTGCATAAGAAATAAACACATGATGTGGGAACAAGCCCTCGAGTTAAATTTGTAAAGGGAAAGAAGTGTGCATAAGAAATATGTAAAGGGAAAGAAGTGTGCATAAGAAATATGTAAAGGGAAAGAAGTGTGCATAAGAAATATGTAAAGGGAAAGAAGTGTGCATAAGAAATATGTAAAGGGAAAGAAGTGTGCATAAGAAACATGTAAAGGGAAAGAAGTGTGCATAAGAAATATGTAAAGGGAAAGAAGTGTGCATAAGAAATATGTAAAGGGAAAGAAGTGTGCATAAGAAATATGTAAAGGGAAAGAAGTGTGCATAAGAAATAAACACATGATGTGGGAACAAGCCCTCGAGTTAAATATGTAAAGGGAAAGAAGTGTGCATAAAAAATATGTAAAGGGAAAGAAGTGTGCATAAGAAATATGTAAAGGGAAAGAAGTGTGCATAAGAAATAAACACATGATGTGGGAACAAGCCCTCGAGTTAAATATGTAAAGGGAAAGAAGTGTGCATAAGAAATATATAAAGGGAAAGAAGTGTGCATAAGAAATATGTAAAGGGAAAGAAGTGTGCATAAGAAATATGTAAAGGGAAAGAAGTGTGCATAATAAATATGTAAAGGGAAAGAAGTGTGCATAAGCAACATGTAAAGGGAAAGAAGTGTGCATAAGAAATATGTAAAGGGAAAGAAGTGTGCATCAGAAATATGTAAAGGGAAAGAAGTGTGCATAAGAAATATGTAAAGGGAAAGAAGTGTGCATAAGAAATATGTAAAGGGAAAGAAGTGTGCATAAGAAATATGTAAAGGGAAAGAAGTGTGCATAAGAAATATGTAAAGGGAAAGAAGTGTGCATAAGAAATATGTAAAGGGAAAGAAGTGTGCATAAGACATAAACACATGATGTGGGAACAAGCCCTCGAGTTAAATTTGTAAAGGGAAAGAAGTGTGCATAAGAAATATGTAAAGGGAAAGAAGTGTGCATAAGAAATATGTAAAGGGAAAGAAGTGTGCATAAGAAATATGTAAAGGGAAAGAAGTGTGCATAAGAAATATGTAAAGGGAAAGAAGTGTGCATAAGAAATATGTAAAGGGAAAGAAGTGTGCATAAGAAATATGTAAAGGGAAAGAAGTGTGCATAAGAAATATGTAAAGGGAAAGAAGTGTGCATACGAAATATGTAAAGGGAAAGAAGTGTGCATAAGAAATATGTAAAGGGAAAGAAGTGTGCATAAGAAATATGTAAAGGGAAAGAAGTGTGCATAAGAAATATGTAAAGGGAAAGAAGTGTGCATAAGAAATATGTAAAGGGAAAGAAGTGTGCATAAGAAACATGTAAAGGGAAAGAAGTGTGCATAAGAAATATGTAAAGGGAAAGAAGTGTGCATAAGAAATATGTAAAGGGAAAGAAGTGTGCATAAGAAATATGTAAAGGGAAAGAAGTGTGCGTAAGAAATATGTAAATGGAAAGAAGTGTGCATAAGAAATATGTAAAGGGAAAGAAGTGTGCATAAGAAATATGTAAAGGGAAAGAAGTGTGCATACGAAATATGTAAAGGGAAAGAAGTGTGCATAAGAAATATGTAAAGGGAAAGAAGTGTGCATAAGAAATATGTAAAGGGAAAGAAGTGTGCATAAGAAATATGTAAAGGGAAAGAAGTGTGCATACGAAATATGTAAAGGGAAAGAAGTGTGCATAAGAAATATGTAAAGGGAAAGAAGTGTGCATAAGAAATATGTAAAGGGAAAGAAGTGTGCATAAGAAATATGTAAAGGGAAAGAAGTGTGCATAAGAAATAAACACATGATGTGGGAACAAGCCCTCGAGTTAAATATGTAAAGGGAAAGAAGTGTGCATAAGAAATATGTAAAGGGAAAGAAGTGTGCATAAGAAATATGTAAAGGGAAAGAAGTGTGCATAAGAAATATGTAAAGGGAAAGAAGTGTGCATAATAAATATGTAAAGGGAAAGAAGTGTGCATAAGCAATATGTAAAGGGAAAGAAGTGTGCATAAGAAATATGTAAAGGGAAAGAAGTGTGCATAAGAAATATGTAAAGGGAAAGAAGTGTGCATAAGAAATATGTAAAGGGAAAGAAGTGTGCATAAGAAATATGTAAAGGGAAAGAAGTGTGCATAATAAATATGTAAAGGGAAAGAAGTGTGCATAAGAAATATGTAAAGGGAAAGAAGTGTGCATAAGAAATATGTAAAGGGAAAGAAGTGTGCATAAGAAATAAACACATGATGTGGGAACAAGCCCTCGAGTTAAATTTGTAAAGGGAAAGAAGTGTGCATAAGAAATATGTAAAGGGAAAGAAGTGTGCATAAGAAATATGTAAAGGGAAAGAAGTGTGCATAAGAAATATGTAAAGGGAAAGAAGTGTGCATAAGAAATATGTAAAGGGAAAGAAGTGTGCATAAGAAACATGTAAAGGGAAAGAAGTGTGCATAAGAAATATGTAAAGGGAAAGAAGTGTGCATAAGAAATATGTAAAGGGAAAGAAGTGTGCATAAGAAATATGTAAAGGGAAAGAAGTGTGCATAAGAAATAAACACATGATGTGGGAACAAGCCCTCGAGTTAAATATGTAAAGGGAAAGAAGTGTGCATAAAAAATATGTAAAGGGAAAGAAGTGTGCATAAGAAATATGTAAAGGGAAAGAAGTGTGCATAAGAAATAAACACATGATGTGGGAACAAGCCCTCGAGTTAAATATGTAAAGGGAAAGAAGTGTGCATAAGAAATATATAAAGGGAAAGAAGTGTGCATAAGAAATATGTAAAGGGAAAGAAGTGTGCATAAGAAATATGTAAAGGGAAAGAAGTGTGCATAATAAATATGTAAAGGGAAAGAAGTGTGCATAAGCAATATGTAAAGGGAAAGAAGTGTGCATAAGAAATATGTAAAGGGAAAGAAGTGTGCATAAGAAATATGTAAAGGGAAAGAAGTGTGCATAAGAAATATGTAAAGGGAAAGAAGTGTGCATAAGAAATATGTAAAGGGAAAGAAGTGTGCATAAGAAATATGTAAAGGGAAAGAAGTGTGCATAAGAAATATGTAAAGGGAAAGAAGTGTGCATAAGAAATATGTAAAGGGAAAGAAGTGTGCATAAGACATAAACACATGATGTGGGAACAAGCCCTCGAGTTAAATTTGTAAAGGGAAAGAAGTGTGCATAAGAAATATGTAAAGGGAAAGAAGTGTGCATAAGAAATATGTAAAGGGAAAGAAGTGTGCATAAGAAATATGTAAAGGGAAAGAAGTGTGCATAAGAAATATGTAAAGGGAAAGAAGTGTGCATAAGAAATATGTAAAGGGAAAGAAGTGTGCATAAGAAATATATAAAGGGAAAGAAGTGTGCATAATAAATATGTAAAGGGAAAGAAGTGTGCATAAGCAATATGTAAAGGGAAAGAAGTGTGCATAAGAAATATGTAAAGGGAAAGAAGTGTGCATAAGAAATATGTAAAGGGAAAGAAGTGTGCATAAGAAATATGTAAAGGGAAAGAAGTGTGCATAAGAAATATGTAAAGGGAAAGAAGTGTGCATAATAAATATGTAAAGGGAAAGAAGTGTGCATAAGAAATATGTAAAGGGAAAGAAGTGTGCATAAGAAATATGTAAAGGGAAAGAAGTGTGCATAAGAAATAAACACATGATGTGGGAACAAGCCCTCGAGTTAAATTTGTAAAGGGAAAGAAGTGTGCATAAGAAATATGTAAAGGGAAAGAAGTGTGCATAAGAAATATGTAAAGGGAAAGAAGTGTGCATAAGAAATATGTAAAGGGAAAGAAGTGTGCATAAGAAATATGTAAAGGGAAAGAAGTGTGCATAAGAAACATGTAAAGGGAAAGAAGTGTGCATAAGAAATAAACACATGATGTGGGAACAAGCCCTCGAGTTAAATATGTAAAGGGAAAGAAGTGTGCATAAAAAATATGTAAAGGGAAAGAAGTGTGCATAAGAAATATGTAAAGGGAAAGAAGTGTGCATAAGAAATAAACACATGATGTGGGAACAAGCCCTCGAGTTAAATATGTAAAGGGAAAGAAGTGTGCATAAGAAATATATAAAGGGAAAGAAGTGTGCATAAGAAATATGTAAAGGGAAAGAAGTGTGCATAAGAAATATGTAAAGGGAAAGAAGTGTGCATAATAAATATGTAAAGGGAAAGAAGTGTGCATAAGAAATATGTAAAGGGAAAGAAGTGTGCATAATAAATATGTAAAGGGAAAGAAGTGTGCATAAGAAATATGTAAAGGGAAAGAAGTGTGCATAAGAAATATGTAAAGGGAAAGAAGTGTGCATAAGAAATAAACACATGATGTGGGAACAAGCCCTCGAGTTAAATTTGTAAAGGGAAAGAAGTGTGCATAAGAAATATGTAAAGGGAAAGAAGTGTGCATAAGAAATATGTAAAGGGAAAGAAGTGTGCATAAGAAATATGTAAAGGGAAAGAAGTGTGCATAAGAAATATGTAAAGGGAAAGAAGTGTGCATAAGAAACATGTAAAGGGAAAGAAGTGTGCATAAGAAATATGTAAAGGGAAAGAAGTGTGCATAAGAAATATGTAAAGGGAAAGAAGTGTGCATAAGAAATATGTAAAGGGAAAGAAGTGTGCATAAGAAATAAACACATGATGTGGGAACAAGCCCTCGAGTTAAATATGTAAAGGGAAAGAAGTGTGCATAAAAAATATGTAAAGGGAAAGAAGTGTGCATAAGAAATATGTAAAGGGAAAGAAGTGTGCATAAGAAATAAACACATGATGTGGGAACAAGCCCTCGAGTTAAATATGTAAAGGGAAAGAAGTGTGCATAAGAAATATATAAAGGGAAAGAAGTGTGCATAAGAAATATGTAAAGGGAAAGAAGTGTGCATAAGAAATATGTAAAGGGAAAGAAGTGTGCATAATAAATAGGTAAAGGGAAAGAAGTGTGCATAAGCAACATGTAAAGGGAAAGAAGTGTGCATAAGAAATATGTAAAGGGAAAGAAGTGTGCATAAGAAATATGTAAAGGGAAAGAAGTGTGCATAAGAAATATGTAAAGGGAAAGAAGTGTGCATAAGAAATATGTAAAGGGAAAGAAGTGTGCATAAGAAATATGTAAAGGGAAAGAAGTGTGCATAAGAAATATGTAAAGGGAAAGAAGTGTGCATAAGAAATATGTAAAGGGAAAGAAGTGTGCATAAGACATAAACACATGATGTGGGAACAAGCCCTCGAGTTAAATTTGTAAAGGGAAAGAAGTGTGCATAAGAAATATGTAAAGGGAAAGAAGTGTGCATAAGAAATATGTAAAGGGAAAGAAGTGTGCATAAGAAATATGTAAAGGGAAAGAATTAATTTTATCCATAAAAGATAAAATACGTTATACTTGGGGCACATAAAGCCTAAACCCCTTTTTGGCGTCGTAGGCAAAACGTTTCTAAGGTCATTCTGAAAAATTGCACGACCAGCAATAATAGCTTGGTCGTTTAGAAGGTTGCTCAACTAGAAGGGGGAAAATAAATTCCTTACCATATAAGGTTATATCTGGGAGATATGCAAATTATAGGTAAGATTGACCAATGGAGAACTGAATATATCCTACCTTGACCAATGAGAAGAAAAGACAGTCCGAAGAATTTGGGTATTTAACCCAGAACACGAGGCATTCGGGCCGCCAATTTGGTTGCAGCTATCAGCAACTCAGAAAAAATTGTTGACCAAAACTTCTTAAACTTTTTGTTATTATCTTCACTTCCAACTCCTCCGACGCTTCGAGGCCCTGTATACCGGACAACTCTCCGTTCGTCCAACCGGACGAAACCACCTGTGGACGAAACACTTGTCGATAATCCGACAACTCCTCGTACACGTCTAACTCGACAGCTTCCGTTTAGCAAGGAGTGGAAGACTTGCTGGCCACCTCTTCGGACATGCCGTACCGGAAGAACGCCGTAGCTAGCCGCCGACCCGGTCGCTCAGCTCTGCCAGATACAGTTGAAGACGGCGTGCCCCCGCCAAAGAAGTATCGGAAACGCCAACCGTCTGTGAGGGGCAGAGGGCGGGGGGCTGCTGTCCCTCCCCCACACCAGGAGCCGCCTGCGAGAGGAAGAGGACGCGGGGCAGGGCCTGCCCTGCACCAGGAGCCGTCTGCGAGAGGCAGCGGACGCGGGGCAGCTGTGCCTGCCCTACACCAGGAACCTGTGCCGCCTGCGAGAGGAAGAGGACGCGGGGCAGGGCCTGCCCTGCACCAGGAGCCGTCTGCAAGAGGCAGCGGACGCGGGGCAGCTGTGCCTGCCCTACAGGAACCTGTGCCGCCAACCTGCCGTGGCCGCGGTCGACCCCGAAGAAACCCAAGCTCGGTCTCGGATCCGGATGTTCTGCACCCAGAGACCCAGCCGTCAACCTCCGTCGTGGATGTGCATCCTCCTCGCAGCCATCATGATGAAAATGAACTGTTACACCATGACAACAACATGAACAATAACACTGATCCGTTCGCGGGTCCTAGTACTACTAGCACTAGCGGAGTAAGGGGTGGGGGTGAGTACAATGTTAACGATTCTCATACTGCCATTCCAATCAGTGCAATTCAGCTAGGGGCGGATGTCCGCCCAGTGCCATTATTTCAAATAGGAAAGTCGTGTGCAGCGTTAGGGTTTCATGTCTCGCAATCCACGAAAGACAAAATTCGGTCAGGGGAGTACATAGATTTGGCCCCACTTTATAACGACACAGCCCATGCCGTACTTTCGCGGACAGATCAGTCCAATTTAACCTTCGGGATGGAAGGGGGCAACCTGGTCCTCAGGAAACCCGGCCCATCGCGTAGGCGCATCGAATCCTTCTCTACATGGCAATCTGCCTTTCACACATATATGTCCATTTATCTTGACCAACACACCCAGAGCTATGCACAGCTATTAAAATACTGTGAAATTATTCGTATGGCGTCAGCACAGTTCCCCGGTTACGGGTGGCGAACATATGACGAGCAGTTTCGGTTAAAGATGGAGATTGACCCCTCCCGTTCATGGGGGGAAATTGATATGGAACTCTGGGTGACGGTTGCAGCGGTCCCGGTAACCACTAACCAATCGGGCAATCGGTTAGGTAACACACAAGGGTGGGCCCCGGCGTCCAAAACCGGCCGCGAAACCGGCCATTGCTTTAATTTTAACAATAACCAGGGTTGTACATTTCCTCGATGTAGATACGCGCATACCTGTAGTAAATGTATGCGCTCTGGCCACGGAGCATCTCAATGCTCGTCAGTGGGTTCAACTTTCACTGCACCGCGTAACGCATTTGCGTATCACGCGCAGACACAACCCAGGACCCGTCAACCCAGAGTTCCAATGACTAATGCAGTAAAAGGGGGGAATTTTAGTACACCTCATACCAATTCTACGGGTTCTAACGCTGCCCATACTGCACCAGTCAACCCTCGTCCATGACTCGATTTGAGCAAACCCAAAACCCCGTTTGTTACCCCCACGCCCATTAACCAAACAGTGTTAGATAACTGGCTGAAAAAATACCCAATTGCAGATGATTGTCGCATACTAAGTAATGGTTTTAAATATGGTTTTTCGTTGGGTTATGAAGGTCCCCGTATGCCCCGTGATTCAAATTGTTTAGGTACGGCGTCAGAACGCCCAATGGTGGTCAAAGAAAAACTTGCCAAGGAAATCAGTTTAGGCAGGATTGCAGGCCCCTATAAAAATCGCCCCTTTTCTAATCTACAATGTTCCCCCATAGGTTTAGTCCCCAAGAGTATGCCCAATACCTTTCGTCTCATTCATCACCTGTCTTACCCTGCCGGTAACTCTATCAATGAATTTATTGACAGGGAACATTGTGTAGTTCACTATGCCTCGTTTGACGAGGCTGTGGATTTGGTTATGACCGTAGGGGAATCGGCTTGGTTAGCGAAAGCCGACATTAAGTCTGCATTTCGTTTGTTGCCAGTTTCACCTGCTGATTATGAATTGCTGGGGTTTTTCTTTGACAACCATTTTTACTTTGACAAATGTATGCCAATGGGCTGTGCCATTTCTTGTTCGCTTTTCGAGAAGTTTAGTTCATTTTTGGAATTTCAAGTTAAGCGTATGGCTGATGTATCTTTAGTCACTCACTATCTAGATGATTTTTTGTTCGTGGGCAACTCGTCCTCCTCGTGTGCAGAGTTATTATATGTTTTCCGCACTATGTGTACCAAGCTAAACGTCCCATTAGCGCACGAAAAAACTGAAGGGCCAGTGCAAACAATTAAATATCTGGGTTTGGAAATCGATACTGTTCGCGCCCAAGTTAAAGTCCCACAGGAGAAAGTTACCAAAACATGTGGTCAAATTCATGCTTTCTTGAGTAAGACAAAGGCCACGCTTGTGTCAATGCAGTCGCTTCTGGGTTCCCTCAATTTTTTGTGCCGGGCTATCGCCCCGGGTCGTGCCTTTTTGCGGCGTTTAACCAACCTCACCAAAGGCTTGAAACGGCCACATCACAAAGTTCGTATCTCTCAAGGGGCGCGTCTGGATTTACTCATGTGGTTAGAATTTCTTGTGCATTTTAATGGCGTATCGGCATTTTCAAGTAGGCACTGGGTAGATAATGAAACACTTGCTTTGTACACGGACGCGTCCGGTAGCATAGGTTTTGGGGTGTATTTGGACGGTCAATGGATGCAAGGTCGATGGTCGGACGATTTATTAACGAACCCGCCATCCATCGCATTCCTCGAACTGTTTCCCATAGTTGTTGCTATCCTTGGCTGGGCGTCGAGTTTCCAAAACCAAAAACTGCGGTTTAACACTGACAACATGGCTGTTGTCCATATTATAAACAAGCAATCATCTCCATGCCCAAGAATAATGCATCTGGTGCGCCTACTTGTCCTTGAATGTCTTAGATATAATATTGTGTTTAAAGCCGTGCATGTGCCGGGGGTACACAATGAAATTGCCGACTCTCTATCCCGTTTCCAGATGTCCCGTTTCCGCGAGCTGGCCCCACGAGCAAGTCCACTCCCAACCCCCTTACCTCACCTTCCAGCGATCTGGTAGATAATGAAATGCGCCGGCTGTTAGACGCTTCAATAGCACCAGGTACGCATAAAACATACGCAACAGGTTGGGCATCATTTTGTCGGTTTTGCCAACAAAGAATATCAGAGGGGCCCCCCGCGAAGGCATATGAGATCCGACAGTTTATAGCTTGGCTGTCATTACAATCTATTTCCCCATCTACAATTGCGACTTACGTGTCAGCAGTTGGATATAAACACAGGTTACAAGGCTGGCCTGACCCAACTAAGGATTTTCTAGTTTCCAAATTACTCGAGGGGTGCCGTCGCACACGCCCCTCGCGCGATTCTCGCCAACCCATTTCTTTGCCTATGCTAAATCAAATCGTGCAGTCGCTTCCCCATGTGTGTTCATCTCTCTACGAGGCGAAAATGTTTTCAGCCGCGTTTTTAAGTGCATTTTTTGGTTTTATGCGTATCGGGGAGTTCACGGCAAATTCTCGGTTTCACACTCAACCTTCAGTGATTACTGATTCGGATGTAGAATTTTCTTACCGCGATACCCAATGTCATGTTACCATTTCATTTAAGCAGAGTAAGAATAATCAACGTGGTGAACCGCAAACCGTATGTCTACAGCCGTCCGATAATGTTTTCCTCTGTCCCGTGTCAGCGCTGCTCACATATGCTCGGGTACGCCCCAATCATGCAGGTTCATATTTTTGTCATTTTAACTGTACCCCTCTTACTCGCTATCAGTTTAACGGGGTATTGAAGAAAGCACTGGCATTTAATAACATACCGGCTGACCACATTAAAGGTCATTCCTTGCGCATAGGGGCGGCCTCGGCGGCATATCAAATGGGGGTCCCTCAAACAAACATTCGGGCTATGGGTCGCTGGCGCTCGGACGCGGTCAATACATATATCCGTCCTCTGCCCATTTCTCCCTGGCCAGGCGTCTAGCACACTTGATTAATCACAGTTAAACATTTATCTTAGTCCCAGTTATTTGCTGTCATTTACCTAATAGGTCCAGTATGGATAGTGGGAGATTCCATTGTGCTTGGGGCCGAAGGCCCTTTAAATCTTCCAATGAAAGTGATGTGGCGTGGTCTAAGCGGCGCCCACCTAAGCGATTTACCACAGCTGTTGACAAGTATACCTGAACCTCCCCCGTCAATCTTGATTATTCATCTGGGAACGAACGACCTGGTGGAGGTCGACGAATTTTCTTTCAGACAACGACTAGTCCTATCAATGCGCACATGTGCCGAACAATTCCCGCATACCACATTGATATGGTCAGATTTATTACCACGTCTGTACTATTTCGGGGCTCGGTCGCAAAGCGGGATGGAGAAGAAGCGGCGCACGCTCAATCGATGGGCGCGGTCGCAAGGGAGTTGGCTGGGAGTTAGTAATTTACACCATCCACAGTTTAAGTGGACTGAGGCCGCGTTGTATAGGTTTGATGCTATACATTTGTCACCTGTGGGCAATCGCATATTCCGTGATAACCTGTGCCAAGCCATTTCGGCCTTTTTGTAATGTACATATGTTTCGAACTTAATTAGTTACAATAGCGCCTAGCGAAATCGCACATCTACTAAATATAGAGTGTTGTGTGAATTTTTGGGGGCTGTCTTTCCCTTGGGACGCTATGCGTTTGGCCTAAATTGCGGGATTCAGACAGCCAGTAGTTTGTTTTTGTAAAACTTTTGTAGTCAAATGTAGTATGTATATTATTACACAGACTTGCAATCTCTCTTGCTGTTCCCCGAGAGATTATATTGTTCGATCCAGCCGTACGACGATTGAACAGCACATCTGTGTTAAGATCACATTGAAGTTAAATCATAACAGTTAAATTTAAAAAGAGACCCTGTCGGTCAAAGTGGGGTCACTGAGATGAACCCAAAAAAGAGACCCTGTCGGTCCAAGTGGGGTCACTGAGATGAACCCAAAAAAGAGACCCTGTCGGTCCAAGTGGGTCACTGAGATGAACCCAAAATAGAGACCTTGTCGGTCCAAGTGGGGTCACTGAGATGAACCCAAAAAAGAGGCCCTGTCGGTCCATTTAAAAGTCGGGCATCACGCTGGTGAGAAGCCCGCATGTATACCATAGTGGGGTCACTGAGATGAACCCAAAAAAGAGACCCTGTCGGTCCAAGTAAAAGTCGGGCATCACGCTGGTGAGCCGCCCGCAGCTATACCATGGTGGGGTCACTGAGATGAACCTTCATCATATATATATGTTTGAATTTGTTTGAAGAAGTTTTTGGTCAAATAAAGAGCTGCTTTTGGCTGCAGCAAAGAACCAAGATATGTTTGTTCCACATTTTAATTGCTTCCAAGTATAATTAATTTTATCCATAAAAGATAAAATACGTTATACTTGGGGCACATAAAGCCTAAACCCCTTTTTGGCGTCGTAGGCAAAACGTTTCTAAGGTCATTCTGAAAAATTGCACGACCAGCAATAATAGCTTGGTCGTTTAGAAGGTTGCTCAACTAGAAGGGGGAAAATAAATTCCTTACCATATAAGGTTATATCTGGGAGATATGCAAATTATAGGTAAGATTGACCAATGGAGAACTGAATATATCCTACCTTGACCAATGAGAAGAAAAGACAGTCCGAAGAATTTGGGTATTTAACCCAGAACACGAGGCATTCGGGCCGCCAATTTGGTTGCAGCTATCAGCAACTCAGAAAAAATTGTTGACCAAAACTTCTTAAACTTTTTGTTATCCCACCTCCTCCCCCTTCATTCCGCCTTAAATGGCCTGAGTGGCTGTCTGCCTAAACTAAATTGCGGGATTCAGACAGCCAGTAGTTTGTTTTTGTAAAACTTTTGTAGTCAAATGTAGTATGTATATTATTACACAGACTTGCAATCTCTCTTGCTGTTCCCCGAGAGATTATATTGTTCGATCCAGCCGTACGACGATTGAACAGCACATCTGTGTTAAGATCACATTGAAGTTAAATCATAACAGTTAAATTTAAAAAGAGACCCTGTCGGTCAAAGTGGGGTCACTGAGATGAACCCAAAAAAGAGACCCTGTCGGTCCAAGTGGGGTCACTGAGATGAACCCAAAAAAGAGACCCTGTCGGTCCAAGTGGGGTCACTGAGATGAACCCAAAATAGAGACCTTGTCGGTCCAAGTGGGGTCACTGAGATGAACCCAAAAAAGAGGCCCTGTCGGTCCATTTAAAAGTCGGGCATCACGCTGGTGAGAAGCCCGCATGTATACCATAGTGGGGTCACTGAGATGAACCCAAAAAAGAGACCCTGTCGGTCCAAGTAAAAGTCGGGCATCACGCTGGTGAGCCGCCCGCAGCTATACCATGGTGGGGTCACTGAGATGAACCTTCATCATATATATATGTTTGAATTTGTTTGAAGAAGTTTTTGGTCAAATAAAGAGCTGCTTTTGGCTGCAGCAAAGAACCAAGATATGTTTGTTCCACATTTTAATTGCTTCCAAGTATAAGTGTGCATAAGAAATATGTAAAGGGAAAGAAGTGTGCATAAGAAATATGTAAAGGGAAAGAAGTGTGCATAAGAAATATGTAAAGGGGAAGAAGTGTGCATAAGAAATAAACACATGATGTGGGAACAAGCCCTCGAGTTAAATATGTAAAGGGAAAGAAGTGTGCATAAGAAATATGTAAAGGGAAAGAAGTGTGCATAAGAAATATGTAAAGGGAAAGAAGTGTGCATAAGAAATATGTAAAGGGAAAGAAGTGTGCATAAGAAATATGTAAAGGGAAAGAAGTGTGCATAAGAAATATGTAAAGGGAAAGAAGTGTGCATAAGAAATATGTAAAGGGAAAGAAGTGTGCATAAGAAATAAACACATGATGTGGGAACAAGCCCTCGAGTTAAATATGTAAAGGGAAAGAAGTGTGCATAAGAAATATGTAAAGGGAAAGAAGTGTGCATAAGAAATATATAAAGGGAAAGAAGTGTGCATAAGAAATATGTAAAGGGAAAGAAGTGTGCATAAGAAATATGTAAAGGGAAAGAAGTGTGCATAAGAAATATGTAAAGGGAAAGAAGTGTGCATAAGAAATATGTAAAGGGAAAGAAGTGTGCATAAGAAATATGTAAAGGGAAAGAAGTGTGCATAAGAAATATGTAAAGGGAAAGAAGTGTGCATAAGAAATATGTAAAGGGAAAGAAGTGTGCATAAGAAATATGTAAAGGGAAAGAAGTGTGCATAAGAAATATGTAAAGGGAAAGAAGTGTGCATAAGAAATATGTAAAGGGAAAGAAGTGTGCATAAGAAATATGTAAAGGGAAAGAAGTGTGCATAAGAAATATGTAAAGGGAAAGAAGTGTGCATAAGAAATATGTAAAGGGAAAGAAGTGTGCATAAGAAATATGTAAAGGGAAAGAAGTGTGCGTAAGAAATATGTAAATGGAAAGAAGTGTGCATAAGAAATATGTAAAGGGAAAGAAGTGTGCATAAGAAATATGTAAAGGGAAAGAAGTGTGCATACGAAATATGTAAAGGGAAAGAAGTGTGCATAAGAAATATGTAAAGGGAAAGAAGTGTGCATAAGAAATATGTAAAGGGAAAGAAGTGTGCATAAGAAATATGTAAAGGGAAAGAAGTGTGCATAAGAAATAAACACATGATATGGGAACAAGCCCTCGAGTTAAATATGTAAAGGGAAAGAAGTGTGCATAAGAAATATGTAAAGGGAAAGAAGTGTGCATAAGAAATATGTAAAGGGAAAGAAGTGTGCATAATAAATATGTAAAGGGAAAGAAGTGTGCATAATAAATATGTAAAGGGAAAGAAGTGTGCATAAGCAATATGTAAAGGGAAAGAAGTGTGCATAAGAAATATGTAAAGGGAAAGAAGTGTGCATAAGAAATATGTAAAGGGAAAGAAGTGTGCATAAGAAATATGTAAAGGGAAAGAAGTGTGCATAAGAAATATGTAAAGGGAAAGAAGTGTGCATAATAAATATGTAAAGGGAAAGAAGTGTGCATAAGAAATATGTAAAGGGAAAGAAGTGTGCATAAGAAATATGTAAAGGGAAAGAAGTGTGCATAATAAATCAACACATGATGTGGGAACAAGCCCTCGAGTTAAATTTGTAAAGGGAAAGAAGTGTGCATAAGAAATATGTAAAGGGAAAGAAGTGTGCATAAGAAATATGTAAAGGGAAAGAAGTGTGCATAAGAAATATGTAAAGGGAAAGAAGTGTGCATAAGAAATATGTAAAGGGAAAGAAGTGTGCATAAGAAACATGTAAAGGGAAAGAAGTGTGCATAAGAAATATGTAAAGGGAAAGAAGTGTGCATAAGAAATATGTAAAGGGAAAGAAGTGTGCATAAGAAATATGTAAAGGGAAAGAAGTGTGCATAAGAAATAAACACATGATGTGGGAACAAGCCCTCGAGTTAAATATGTAAAGGGAAAGAAGTGTGCATAAAAAATATGTAAAGGGAAAGAAGTGTGCATAAGAAATATGTAAAGGGAAAGAAGTGTGCATAAGAAATAAACACATGATGTGGGAACAAGCCCTCGAGTTAAATATGTAAAGGGAAAGAAGTGTGCATAAGAAATATATAAAGGGAAAGAAGTGTGCATAAGAAATATGTAAAGGGAAAGAAGTGTGCATAAGAAATATGTAAAGGGAAAGAAGTGTGCATAATAAATATGTAAAGGGAAAGAAGTGTGCATACGCAATATGTAAAGGGAAAGAAGTGTGCATAAGAAATATGTAAAGGGAAAGAAGTGTGCATAAGAAATATGTAAAGGGAAAGAAGTGTGCATAAGAAATATGTAAAGGGAAAGAAGTGTGCATACGAAATATGTAAAGGGAAAGAAGTGTGCATAAGAAATATGTAAAGGGAAAGAAGTGTGCATAAGAAATATGTAAAGGGAAAGAAGTGTGCATAAGAAATATGTAAAGGGAAAGAAGTGTGCATAAGACATAAACACATGATGTGGGAACAAGCCCTCGAGTTAAATTTGTAAAGGGAAAGAAGTGTGCATAAGAAATATGTAAAGGGAAAGAAGTGTGCATAAGAAATATGTAAAGGGAAAGAAGTGTGCATAAGAAATATGTAAAGGGAAATAAGTGTGCATAAGAAATATGTAAAGGGAAAGAAGTGTGCATAAGAAATATGTAAAGGGAAAGAAGTGTGCATAAGAAATATGTAAAGGGAAAGAAGTGTGCATAATAAATATGTAAAGGGAAAGAAGTGTGCATAAGCAATATGTAAAGGGAAAGAAGTGTGCATAAGAAATATGTAAAGGGAAAGAAGTGTGCATAAGAAATATGTAAAGGGAAAGAAGTGTGCATAAGAAATATGTAAAGGGAAAGAAGTGTGCATAAGAAATATGTAAAGGGAAAGAAGTGTGCATAATAAATATGTAAAGGGAAAGAAGTGTGCATAAGCAATATGTAAAGGGAAAGAAGTGTGCATAAGAAATATGTAAAGGGAAAGAAGTGTGCATAAGAAATATGTAAAGGGAAAGAAGTGTGCATAAGAAATATGTAAAGGGAAAGAAGTGTGCATAAGAAATATGTAAAGGGAAAGAAGTGTGCAAAGAAATATGTAAAGGGAAAGAAGTGTGCATAAGAAATATGTAAAGGGAAAGAAGTGTGCATAAGAAATATGTAAAGGGAAAGAAGTGTGCATAAGACATAAACACATGATGTGGGAACAAGCCCTCGAGTTAAATTTGTAAAGGGAAAGAAGTGTGCATAAGAAATATGTAAAGGGAAAGAAGTGTGCATAAGAAATATGTAAAGGGAAAGA
The DNA here is from genome assembly GCA_037893245.1 of Crossaster papposus. Lineage (NCBI taxonomy): Eukaryota > Metazoa > Echinodermata > Asteroidea > Velatida > Solasteridae > Crossaster > Crossaster papposus. Next base: position 93,245 of record JBAIAA010001308.1, read on the forward strand.
AGTGTGCATAAGAAATATGTAAAGGGAAAGAAGTGTGCATAAGAAATATGTAAAGGGAAAGAAGTGTGCATAAGAAATATGTAAAGGGAAAGAAGTGTGCATAAGAAATATGTAAAGGGAAAGAAGTGTGCATAAGAAATATGTAAAGGGAAAGAAGTGTGCATAATAAATATGTAAAGGGAAAGAAGTGTGCATAAGAAATATGTAAAGGGAAAGAAGTGTGCATAAGAAATATGTAAAGGGAAAGAAGTGTGCATAAGAAATATGTAAAGGGGAAGAAGTGTGCATAAGAAATAAACACATGATGTGGGAACAAGCCCTCGAGTTAAATATGTAAAGGGAAAGAAGTGTGCATAAGAAATATGTAAAGGGAAAGAAGTGTGCATAAGAAATATGTAAAGGGAAAGAAGTGTGCATAAGAAATATGTAAAGGGAAAGAAGTGTGCATAAGAAATATGTAAAGGGAAAGAAGTGTGCATAAGAAATATGTAAAGGGAAAGAAGTGTGCATAAGAAATATGTAAAGGGAAAGAAGTGTGCATAAGAAATAAACACATGATGTGGGAACAAGCCCTCGAGTTAAATATGTAAAGGGAAAGAAGTGTGCATAAGAAATATGTAAAGGGAAAGAAGTGTGCATAAGAAATATATAAAGGGAAAGAAGTGTGCATAAGAAATATGTAAAGGGAAAGAAGTGTGCATAAGAAATATGTAAAGGGAAAGAAGTGTGCATAAGAAATATGTAAAGGGAAAGAAGTGTGCATAAGAAATATGTAAAGGGAAAGAAGTGTGCATAAGAAATATGTAAAGGGAAAGAAGTGTGCATAAGAAATATGTAAAGGGAAAGAAGTGTGCATAAGAAATATGTAAAGGGAAAGAAGTGTGCATAAGAAATATGTAAAGGGAAAGAAGTGTGCATAAGAAATATGTAAAGGGAAAGAAGTGTGCATAAGAAATATGTAAAGGGAAAGAAGTGTGCATAAGAAATATGTAAAGGGAAAGAAGTGTGCATAAGAAATATGTAAAGGGAAAGAAGTGTGCATAAGAAATATGTAAAGGGAAAGAAGTGTGCATAAGAAATATGTAAAGGGAAAGAAGTGTGCGTAAGAAATATGTAAATGGAAAGAAGTGTGCATAAGAAATATGTAAAGGGAAAGAAGTGTGCATAAGAAATATGTAAAGGGAAAGAAGTGTGCATACGAAATATGTAAAGGGAAAGAAGTGTGCATAAGAAATATGTAAAGGGAAAGAAGTGTGCATAAGAAATATGTAAAGGGAAAGAAGTGTGCATAAGAAATATGTAAAGGGAAAGAAGTGTGCATAAGAAATAAACACATGATATGGGAACAAGCCCTCGAGTTAAATATGTAAAGGGAAAGAAGTGTGCATAAGAAATATGTAAAGGGAAAGAAGTGTGCATAAGAAATATGTAAAGGGAAAGAAGTGTGCATAATAAATATGTAAAGGGAAAGAAGTGTGCATAATAAATATGTAAAGGGAAAGAAGTGTGCATAAGCAATATGTAAAGGGAAAGAAGTGTGCATAAGAAATATGTAAAGGGAAAGAAGTGTGCATAAGAAATATGTAAAGGGAAAGAAGTGTGCATAAGAAATATGTAAAGGGAAAGAAGTGTGCATAAGAAATATGTAAAGGGAAAGAAGTGTGCATAATAAATATGTAAAGGGAAAGAAGTGTGCATAAGAAATATGTAAAGGGAAAGAAGTGTGCATAAGAAATATGTAAAGGGAAAGAAGTGTGCATAATAAATCAACACATGATGTGGGAACAAGCCCTCGAGTTAAATTTGTAAAGGGAAAGAAGTGTGCATAAGAAATATGTAAAGGGAAAGAAGTGTGCATAAGAAATATGTAAAGGGAAAGAAGTGTGCATAAGAAATATGTAAAGGGAAAGAAGTGTGCATAAGAAATATGTAAAGGGAAAGAAGTGTGCATAAGAAACATGTAAAGGGAAAGAAGTGTGCATAAGAAATATGTAAAGGGAAAGAAGTGTGCATAAGAAATATGTAAAGGGAAAGAAGTGTGCATAAGAAATATGTAAAGGGAAAGAAGTGTGCATAAGAAATAAACACATGATGTGGGAACAAGCCCTCGAGTTAAATATGTAAAGGGAAAGAAGTGTGCATAAAAAATATGTAAAGGGAAAGAAGTGTGCATAAGAAATATGTAAAGGGAAAGAAGTGTGCATAAGAAATAAACACATGATGTGGGAACAAGCCCTCGAGTTAAATATGTAAAGGGAAAGAAGTGTGCATAAGAAATATATAAAGGGAAAGAAGTGTGCATAAGAAATATGTAAAGGGAAAGAAGTGTGCATAAGAAATATGTAAAGGGAAAGAAGTGTGCATAATAAATATGTAAAGGGAAAGAAGTGTGCATACGCAATATGTAAAGGGAAAGAAGTGTGCATAAGAAATATGTAAAGGGAAAGAAGTGTGCATAAGAAATATGTAAAGGGAAAGAAGTGTGCATAAGAAATATGTAAAGGGAAAGAAGTGTGCATACGAAATATGTAAAGGGAAAGAAGTGTGCATAAGAAATATGTAAAGGGAAAGAAGTGTGCATAAGAAATATGTAAAGGGAAAGAAGTGTGCATAAGAAATATGTAAAGGGAAAGAAGTGTGCATAAGACATAAACACATGATGTGGGAACAAGCCCTCGAGTTAAATTTGTAAAGGGAAAGAAGTGTGCATAAGAAATATGTAAAGGGAAAGAAGTGTGCATAAGAAATATGTAAAGGGAAAGAAGTGTGCATAAGAAATATGTAAAGGGAAATAAGTGTGCATAAGAAATATGTAAAGGGAAAGAAGTGTGCATAAGAAATATGTAAAGGGAAAGAAGTGTGCATAAGAAATATGTAAAGGGAAAGAAGTGTGCATAATAAATATGTAAAGGGAAAGAAGTGTGCATAAGCAATATGTAAAGGGAAAGAAGTGTGCATAAGAAATATGTAAAGGGAAAGAAGTGTGCATAAGAAATATGTAAAGGGAAAGAAGTGTGCATAAGAAATATGTAAAGGGAAAGAAGTGTGCATAAGAAATATGTAAAGGGAAAGAAGTGTGCATAATAAATATGTAAAGGGAAAGAAGTGTGCATAATAAATATGTAAAGGGAAAGAAGTGTGCATAAGAAATATGTAAAGGGAAAGAAGTGTGCATAAGAAATAAACACATGATGTGGGAACAAGCCCTCGAGTTAAATTTGTAAAGGGAAAGAAGTGTGCATAAGAAATATGTAAAGGGAAAGAAGTGTGCATAAGAAATATGTAAAGGGAAAGAAGTGTGCATAAGAAATATGTAAAGGGAAAGAAGTGTGCATAAGAAATATGTAAAGGGAAAGAAGTGTGCATAAGAAACATGTAAAGGGAAAGAAGTGTGCATAAGAAATATGTAAAGGGAAAGAAGTGTGCATAAGAAATATGTAAAGGGAAAGAAGTGTGCATAAGAAATATGTAAAGGGAAAGAAGTGTGCATAAGAAATAAACACATGATGTGGGAACAAGCCCTCGAGTTAAATATGTAAAGGGAAAGAAGTGTGCATAAAAAATATGTAAAGGGAAAGAAGTGTGCATAAGAAATATGTAAAGGGAAAGAAGTGTGCATAAGAAATAAACACATGATGTGGGAACAAGCCCTCGAGTTAAATATGTAAAGGGAAAGAAGTGTGCATAAGAAATATATAAAGGGAAAGAAGTGTGCATAAGAAATATGTAAAGGGAAAGAAGTGTGCATAAGAAATATGTAAAGGGAAAGAAGTGTGCATAATAAATATGTAAAGGGAAAGAAGTGTGCATAAGCAATATGTAAAGGGAAAGAAGTGTGCATAAGAAATATGTAAAGGGAAAGAAGTGTGCATAAGAAATATGTAAAGGGAAAGAAGTGTGCATAAGAAATATGTAAAGGGAAAGAAGTGTGCATAAGAAATATGTAAAGGGAAAGAAGTGTGCAAAGAAATATGTAAAGGGAAAGAAGTGTGCATAAGAAATATGTAAAGGGAAAGAAGTGTGCATAAGAAATATGTAAAGGGAAAGAAGTGTGCATAAGACATAAACACATGATGTGGGAACAAGCCCTCGAGTTAAATTTGTAAAGGGAAAGAAGTGTGCATAAGAAATATGTAAAGGGAAAGAAGTGTGCATAAGAAATATGTAAAGGGAAAGAAGTGTGCATAAGAAATATGTAAAGGGAAAGAAGTGTGCATAAGAAATATGTAAAGGGAAAGAAGTGTGCATAAGAAATATGTAAAGGGAAAGAAGTGTGCATAAGAAATATGTAAAGGGAAAGAAGTGTGCATAAGAAATATGTAAAGGGAAAGAAGTGTGCATAATAAATATGTAAAGGGAAAGAAGTGTGCATAATAAATATGTAAAGGGAAAGAAGTGTGCATAAGAAATATGTAAAGGGAAAGAAGTGTGCATAAGAAATATGTAAAGGGAAAGAAGTGTGCATAAGAAATATGTAAAGGGAAAGAAGTGTGCATAAGAAATATGTAAAGGGAAAGAAGTGTGCATAAGAAATAAACACATGATGTGGGAACAAGCCCTCGAGTTAAATATGTAAAGGGAAAGAAGTGTGCATAAGAAATATGTAAAGGGAAAGAAGTGTGCATAAGAAATATGTAAAGGGAAAGAAGTGTGCGTAAGAAATATGTAAAGGGAAAGAAGTGTGCATAAGAAATATGTAAAGGGAAAGAAGTGTGCATAAGAAATATGTAAAGGGAAAGAAGTGTGCATAAGAAATATGTAAAGGGAAAGAAGTGTGCATAAGAAATATGTAAAGGGAAAGAAGTGTGCATACGAAATATGTAAAGGGAAAGAAGTGTGCATAAGAAATATGTAAAGGGAAAGAAGTGTGCATAAGAAATATGTAAAGGGAAAGAAGTGTGCATAAGAAATATGTAAAGGGAAAGAAGTGTGCATAAGAAATATGTAAAGGGAAAGAAGTGTGCATAAGAAATATGTAAAGGGAAAGAAGTGTGCATAAGAAATATGTAAAGGGAAAGAAGTGTGCATAAGCAATATGTAAAGGGAAAGAAGTGTGCATAAGAAATATGTAAAGGGAAAGAAGTGTGCATAAGAAATATGTAAAGGGAAAGAAGTGTGCATAAGAAATATGTAAAGGGAAAGAAGTGTGCATAAGAAATATGTAAAGGGAAAGAAGTGTGCATAAGAAATATGTAAAGGGAAAGAAGTGTGCATAAGAAATATGTAAAGGGAAAGAAGTGTGCATAAGAAATATGTAAAGGGAAAGAAGTGTGCATAAGAAATAAACACATGATGTGGGAACAAGCCCTCGAGTTAAATTTGTAAAGGGAAAGAAGTGTGCATAAGAAATATGTAAAGGGAAAGAAGTGTGCATAAGAAATATGTAAAGGGAAAGAAGTGTGCATAAGAAATATGTAAAGGGAAAGAAGTGTGCATAAGAAATATGTAAAGGGAAAGAAGTGTGCATAAGAAATATGTAAAGGGAAAGAAGTGTGCATAAGAAATATGTAAAGGGAAAGAAGTGTGCATAAGAAATATGTAAAGGGAAAGAAGTGTGCATAAGAAATATGTAAAGGGAAAGAAGTGTGCATAAGAAATATGTAAAGGGAAAGAAGTGTGCATAAGAAATATGTAAAGGGAAAGAAGTGTGCATAAGAAATATGTAAATGGAAAGAAGTGTGCATAAGAAATATGTAAAGGGAAAGAAGTGTGCATAAGAAATATGTAAAGGGAAAGAAGTGTGCATAAGAAATATGTAAAGGGAAAGAAGTGTGCATAAGAAATATGTAAAGGGAAAGAAGTGTGCATAAGAAATATGTAAAGGGAAAGAAGTGTGCATAAGAAATATGTAAAGGGAAAGAAGTGTGCATAAGAAATATGTAAAGGGAAAGAAGTGTGCATAAGAAATATGTAAAGGGAAAGAAGTGTGCATAAGAAATATGTAAAGGGAAAGAAGTGTGCATAAGAAATATGTAAAGGGAAAGAAGTGTGCATAATAAATATGTAAAGGGAAAGAAGTGTGCATAAGAAATATGTAAAGGGAAAGAAGTGTGCATAAGAAATATGTAAAGGGAAAGAAGTGTGCATAAGAAATATGTAAAGGGAAAGAAGTGTGCATAAGAAATATGTAAAGGGAAAGAAGTGTGCATAATAAATAAACACATGATGTGGGAACAAGCCCTCGAGTTAAATATGTAAAGGGAAAGAAGTGTGCATAAGAAATATGTAAAGGGAAAGAAGTGTGCATAAGAAATATGTAAAGGGAAAGAAGTGTGCATAAGAAATATGTAAAGGGAAAGAAGTGTGCATAAGAAATATGTAAAGGGAAAGAAGTGTGCATAAGAAATATGTAAAGGGAAAGAAGTGTGCATAAGAAATATGTAAAGGGAAAGAAGTGTGCATAAGAAATATGTAAAGGGAAAGAAGTGTGCATAAGAAATATGTAAAGGGAAAGAAGTGTGCATAAGAAATATGTAAAGGGAAAGAAGTGTGCATAAGAAATATGTAAAGGGAAAGAAGTGTGCATAAGAAATATGTAAAGGGAAAGAAGTGTGCATAAGAAATATGTAAAGGGAAAGAAGTGTGCATAAGAAATATGTAAAGGGAAAGAAGTGTGCATAAGAAATAAACACATGATGTGGGAACAAGCCCTCGAGTTAAATATGTAAAGGGAAAGAAGTGTGCATAAGAAATATGTAAAGGGAAAGAAGTGTGCATAAGAAATATGTAAAGGGAAAGAAGTGTGCATAAGAAATATGTAAAGGGAAAGAAGTGTGCATAAGAAATATGTAAAGGGAAAGAAGTGTGCATAAGAAATATGTAAAGGGAAAGAAGTGTGCATAAGAAATATGTAAAGGGAAAGAAGTGTGCATAAGAAATATGTAAAGGGAAAGAAGTGTGCATAAGAAATAAACACATGATGTGGGAACAAGCCCTCGAGTTAAATATGTAAAGGGAAAGAAGTGTGCATAAGAAATATGTAAAGAGAAAGAAGTGTGCATAAGAAATATGTAAAGGGAAAGAAGTGTGCATAAGAAATATGTAAAGGGAAAGAAGTGTGCATAAGAAATATGTAAAGGGAAAGAAGTGTGCATAAGAAATATGTAAAGGGAAAGAAGTGTGCATAAGAAATATGTAAAGGGAAAGAAGTGTGCATAAGAAATATGTAAAGGGAAAGAAGTGTGCATAAGAAATATGTAAAGGGAAATAAGTGTGCATAAGAAATATGTAAAGGGAAAGAAGTGTGCATAAGAAATATGTAAAGGGAAAGAAGTGTGCATAAGAAATATGTAAAGGGAAAGAAGTGTGCATAAGAAATATGTAAAGGGAAAGAAGTGTGCATAAGAAATATGTAAAGGGAAAGAAGTGTGCATAAGAAATATGTAAAGGGAAAGAAGTGTGCATAAGAAATATGTAAAGGGAAAGAAGTGTGCATAAGAAATATGTAAAGGGAAAGAAGTGTGCATAAGAAATATGTAAAGGGAAAGAAGTGTGCATAAGAAATATGTAAAGGGAAAGAAGTGTGCATAAGAAATATGTAAAGGGAAAGAAGTGTGCATAAGAAATATGTAAAGGGAAAGAAGTGTGCATAAGAAATATGTAAAGGGAAAGAAGTGTGCATAAGAAATATGTAAAGGGAAAGAAGTGTGCATAAGAAATATGTAAAGGGAAAGAAGTGTGCATAAGAAATATGTAAAGGGAAAGAAGTGTGCATAAGAAATATGTAAAGGGAAAGAAGTGTGCATAAGAAATATGTAAAGGGAAAGAAGTGTGCATAAGAAATATGTAAAGGGAAAGAAGTGTGCATAAGAAATATGTAAAGGGAAAGAAGTGTGCATAAGAAATATGTAAAGGGAAAGAAGTGTGCATAAGAAATATGTAAAGGGAAAGAAGTGTGCATAAGAAATATGTAAAGGGAAAGAAGTGTGCATAAGAAATATGTAAAGGGAAAGAAGTGTGCATAAGAAATATGTAAAGGGAAAGAAGTGTGCATAAGAAATATGTAAAGGGAAAGAAGTGTGCATAAGAAATATGTAAAGGGAAAGAAGTGTGCATAAGAAATATGTAAAGGGAAAGAAGTGTGCATAAGAAATATGTAAAGGGAAAGAAGTGTGCATAAGAAATATGTAAAGGGAAAGAAGTGTGCATAAGAAATATGTAAAGGGAAAGAAGTGTGCATAAGAAATATGTAAAGGGAAAGAAGTGTGCATAAGAAATATGTAAAGGGAAAGAAGTGTGCATAAGAAATATGTAAAGGGAAAGAAGTGTGCATAAGAAATATGTAAAGGGAAAGAAGTGTGCATAAGAAATATGTAAAGGGAAAGAAGTGTGCATAAGAAATATGTAAAGGGAAAGAAGTGTGCATAAGAAATATGTAAAGGGAAAGAAGTGTGCATAAGAAATATGTAAAGGGAAAGAAGTGTGCATAAGAAATATGTAAAGGGAAAGAAGTGTGCATAAGAAATATGTAAAGGGAAAGAAGTGTGCATAAGAAATATGTAAAGGGAAAGAAGTGTGCATAAGAAATATGTAAAGGGAAAGAAGTGTGCATAAGAAATATGTAAAGGGAAAGAAGTGTGCATAAGAAATATGTAAAGGGAAAGAAGTGTGCATAAGAAATATGTAATACGTTTGAGGCAAATAAAGCTTCAAATAATTTATCCCCGCGGGACAGTTTGCAAGGCTTTGACGGAACTAGAGTTTGGTCAATTCAGGTCACTCCCCTTGTGGTCGGATTGATTTATGGATATGAACTAGTTCAGTCTTGGCTTGATACTATAACCTGAATTCGAGCACTCAGCCACACACTTTCGTTTGAGCAGTCGACCTGTTTGCATGGTTGTAGAAATTTCGTCTTGCAAAAAATTCATTTAATGTTTTCTTGCCGACCGCCAAATATTGGCGTAAATATGCCCCGTGCCAGGTCGAAGCGACGGGTTGCCTCTGGGCCGGTGGATGGAGCCAAGCGGCCGCAAGGACGGCCTCGATCGTTCGTCCTCTCGGCAGGATGCTGTGGCCAGTCGACGCGATGGAGTTCAGTCGAGCCATGGAATGCACCGACGGTAGCGGGTATTGCATACCCGGCCGTTGGATACGGCAGGCCCTGTCATCAGCAGCGACGGAGGCCCAATTGTTGCACCATCCACCATCGGTCGGTCCGGAGGTGACTCGTCCACGACTTTGGAGTCGGGTAAGTCTAGTGTGGCTATTAATGCTGAGGAATCAACCCCTCAACCAATTATTACCACTAGTGTTCAGTCTATTTGGCCGTGCGTCACCAACTGTGACAAAATTGCTAAATATAATTGCTGTTTGCGTAACCAACTGTGTAAAGGGAAAGAAGTGTGCATAAGAAATATGTAAAGGGAAAGAAGTGTGCATAAGAAATATGTAAAGGGAAAGAAGTGTGCATAAGAAATATGTAAAGGGAAAGAAGTGTGCATAAGAAATATGTAAAGGGAAAGAAGTGTGCATAAGAAATATGTAAAGGGAAAGAAGTGTGCATAAGAAATATGTAAAGGGAAAGAAGTGTGCATAAGAAATATGTAAAGGGAAAGAAGTGTGCATAAGAAATATGTAAAGGGAAAGAAGTGTGCATAAAAAATATGTAAAGGGAAAGAAGTGTGCATAAGAAATAAACACATGATGTGGGAACAAGCCCTCGAGGTAAATATGTAAAGGGAAAGAAGTGTGCATAAGAAATATGTAAAGGGAAAGAAGTGTGCATAAGAAATATGTAAAGGGAAAGAAGTGTGCATAAGAAATATGTAAAGGGAAAGAAGTGTGCATAAGAAATATGTAAAGGGAAAGAAGTGTGCATAAGAAATATGTAAAGGGAAAGAAGTGTGCATAAGAAATATGTAAAGGGAAAGAAGTGTGCATAAGAAATATGTAAAGGGAAAGAAGTGTGCATAAGAAATATGTAAAGGGAAAGAAGTGTGCATAAGAAATATGTAAAGGGAAAGAAGTGTGCATAAGAAATATGTAAAGGGAAAGAAGTGTGCATAAGAAATATGTAAAGGGAAAGAAGTGTGCATAAGAAATATGTAAAGGGAAAGAAGTGTGCATAAGAAATATGTAAATGGAAAGAAGTGTGCATAAGAAATATGTAAATGGAAAGAAGTGTGCATAAGAAATAATAAAGGGCAAGAAGTGTGCATAAGAAATATGTAAAGGGAAAGAAGTGTGCATAAGAAATATGTAAAGGGAAAGAAGTGTGCATAAGAAATATGTAAAGGGAAAGAAGTGTGCATAAGAAATATGTAAAGGGAAAGAAGTGTGCATAAGAAATATGTAAAGGGAAAGAAGTGTGCATAAGAAATATGTAAAGGGAAAGAAGTGTGCATAAGAAATATGTAAAGGGAAAGAAGTGTGCATAAGAAATATGTAAAGGGAAAGAAGTGTGCATAAGAAATATGTAAAGGGAAAGAAGTGTGCATAAGAAATATGTAAAGGGAAAGAAGTGTGCATAAGAAATATGTAAAGGGAAAGAAGTGTGCATAAGAAATATGTAAAGGGAAAGAAGTGTGCATAAGAAATATGTAAAGGCAAAGAAGTGTGCATAAGAAATATGTAAAGGGAAAGAAGTGTGCATAAGAAATATGTAAAGGGAAAGAAGTGTGCATAAGAAATATGTAAAGGGAAAGAAGTGTGCATAAGAAATATGTAAAGGGAAAGAAGTGTGCATAAGAAATATGTAAAGGGAAAGAAGTGTGCATAAGAAATATGTAAAGGGAAAGAAGTGTGCATAAGAAATATGTAAAGGGAAAGAAGTGTGCATAAATAATATGTAAAGGGAAAGAAGTGTGCATAAGAAATATGTAAAGGGAAAGAAGTGTGCATAAGAAATATGTAAAGGGAAAGAAGTGTGCATAATAAATATGTAAAGGGAAAGAAGTGTGCATAATAAATATGTAAAGGGAAAGAAGTGTGCATAATAAATATGTAAAGGGAAAGAAGTGTGCATAAGAAATATGTAAAGGGAAAGAAGTGTGCATAAGAAATATGTAAAGGGAAAGAAGTGTGCATAAGAAATATGTAAAGGGAAAGAAGTGTGCATAAGAAATATGTAAAGGGAAAGAAGTGTGCATAAGAAATATGTAAAGGGAAAGAAGTGTGCATAAGAAATATGTAAAGGGAAAGAAGTGTGCATAAGAAATATGTAAAGGGAAAGAAGTGTGCATAAGAAATATGTAAAGGGAAAGAAGTGTGCATAAGAAATATGTAAAGGGAAAGAAGTGTGCATAAGAAATATGTAAAGGGAAAGAAGTGTGCATAAGAAATATGTAAAGGGAAAGAAGTGTGCATAAGAAATATGTAAAGGGAAAGAAGTGTGCATAAGAAATATGTAAAGGGAAAGAAGTGTGCATAAGAAATATGTAAAGGGAAAGAAGTGTGCATAAGAAATATGTAAAGGGAAAGAAGTGTGCATAAGAAATATGTAAAGGGAAAGAAGTGTGCATAAGAAATATGTAAAGGGAAAGAAGTGTGCATAAGAAATATGTAAAGGGAAAGAAGTGTGCATAAGAAATATGTAAAGGGAAAGAAGTGTGCATAAGAAATATGTAAAGGGAAAGAAGTGTGCATAAGAAATATGTAAAGGGAAAGAAGTGTGCATAAGAAATATGTAAAGGGAAAGAAGTGTGCATAAGAAATATGTAAAGGGAAAGAAGTGTGCATAAGAAATATGTAAAGGGAAAGAAGTGTGCATAAGAAATATGTAAAGGGAAAGAAGTGTGCATAAGAAATATGTAAAGGGAAAGAAGTGTGCATAAGAAATATGTAAAGGGAAAGAAGTGTGCATAAGAAATATGTAAAGGGAAAGAAGTGTGCATAAGAAATATGTAAAGGGAAAGAAGTGTGCATAAGAAATATGTAAAGGGAAAGAAGTGTGCATAAGAAATATGTAAAGGGAAAGAAGTGTGCATAAGAAATATGTAAAGGGAAAGAAGTGTGCATAAGAAATATGTAAAGGGAAAGAAGTGTGCATAAGAAATATGTAATACGTTTGAGGCAAATAAAGCTTCAAATAATTTATCCCCGCGGGACAGTTTGCAAGGCTTTGACGGAACTAGAGTTTGGTCAATTCAGGTCACTCCACCTTGTGGTCGGATTGATTTATGGATATGAACTAGTTCAGTCTTGGCTTGATACTATAACCTGAATTCGAGCACTCAGCCACACACTTTCGTTTGAGCAGTCGACCTGTTTGCATGGTTGTAGAAATTTCGTCTTGCAAAAAATTCATTTAATGTTTTCTTGCCGATCGCCAAATATTGGCGTAAATATGCCCCGTGCCAGGTCGAAGCGACGGGTTGCCTCTGGGCCGGTGGATGGAGCCAAGCGGCCGCAAGGACGGCCTCGATCGTTCGTCCTCTCGGCAGGATGCTGTGGCCAGTCGACGCGATGGAGTTCAGTCGAGCCATGGAATGCACCGACGGTAGCGGGTATTGCATACCCGGCCGTTGGATACGGCAGGCCCTGTCATCAGCAGCGACGGAGGCCCAATTGTTGCACCATCCACCATCGGTCGGTCCGGAGGTGACTCGTCCACGACTTTGGAGTCGGGTAAGTCTAGTGTGGCTATTAATGCTGAGGAATCAACCCCTCAACCAATTATTACCACTAGTGTTCAGTCTATTTGGCCGTGCGTCACCAACTGTGACAAAATTGCTAAATATAATTGCTGTTTGCGTAACCAACTGTGTAAAGGGAAAGAAGTGTGCATAAGAAATATGTAAAGGGAAAGAAGTGTGCATAAGAAATATGTAAAGGGAAAGAAGTGTGCATAAGAAATATGTAAAGGGAAAGAAGTGTGCATAAGAAATATGTAAAGGGAAAGAAGTGTGCATAAGAAATATGTAAAGGGAAAGAAGTGTGCATAAGAAATATGTAAAGGGAAAGAAGTGTGCATAAGAAATATGTAAAGGGAAAGAAGTGTGCATACGAAATATGTAAAGGGAAAGAAGTGTGCATAAAAAATATGTAAAGGGAAAGAAGTGTGCATAAGAAATAAACACATGATGTGGGAACAAGCCCTCGAGGTAAATATGTAAAGGGAAAGAAGTGTGCATAAGAAATATGTAAAGGGAAAGAAGTGTGCATAAGAAATATGTAAAGGGAAAGAAGTGTGCATAAGAAATATGTAAAGGGAAAGAAGTGTGCATAAGAAATATGTAAAGGGAAAGAAGTGTGCATAAGAAATATGTAAAGGGAAAGAAGTGTGCATAAGAAATATGTAAAGGGAAAGAAGTGTGCATAAGAAATATGTAAAGGGAAAGAAGTGTGCATAAGAAATATGTAAAGGGAAAGAAGTGTGCATAAGAAATATGTAAAGGGAAAGAAGTGTGCATAAGAAATATGTAAAGGGAAAGAAGTGGGCATAAGAAATATGTAAAGGGAAAGAAGTGTGCATAAGAAATATGTAAAGGGAAAGAAGTGGGCATAAGAAATATGTAAAGGGAAAGAAGTGTGCATAAGAAATATGTAAAGGGAAAGAAGTGTGCATAAGAAATATGTAAAGGGAAAGAAGTGTGCATAAGAAATATGTAAAGGGAAAGAAGTGTGCATAAGAAATATGTAAAGGGAAAGAAGTGTGCATAAGAAATATGTAAAGGGAAAGAAGTGTGCATAAGAAATATGTAAAGGGAAAGAAGTGTGCATAAGAAATATGTAAAGGGAAAGAAGTGTGCATAAGAAATATGTAAAGGGAAAGAAGTGTGCATAAGAAATATGTAAAGGGAAAGAAGTGTGCATAAGAAATATGTAAAGGGAAAGAAGTGTGCATAAGAAATATGTAAAGGGAAAGAAGTGGGCATAAGAAATATGTAAAGGGAAAGAAGTGTGCATAAGAAATATGTAAAGGGAAAGAAGTGGGCATAAGAAATATGTAAAGGGAAAGAAGTGTGCATAAGAAATGTGTAAAGGGAAAGAAGTGTGCATAAGAAATATGTAAAGGGAAAGAAGTGTGCATAAGAAATATGTAAAGGGAAAGAAGTGTGCATAAGAAATATGTAAAGGGAAAGAAGTGTGCATAAGAAATATGTAAAGGGAAAGAAGTGTGCATAATAAATATGTAAAGGGAAAGAAGTGTGCATAAGAAATATGTAAAGGGAAAGAAGTGTGCATAATAAATATGTAAAGGGAAAGAAGTGTGCATAAGAAATATGTAAAGGGAAAGAAGTGTGCATAAGAAATATGTAAAGGGAAAGAAGTGTGCATAAGAAATATGTAAAGGGAAAGAAGTGTGCATAAGAAATATGTAAAGGGAAAGAAGTGTGCATAAGAAATATGTAAAGGGAAAGAAGTGTGCATAAGAAATATGTAAAGGGAAAGAAGTGTGCATAAGAAATATGTAAAGGGAAAGAAGTGTGCATAAGAAATATGTAAAGGGAAAGAAGTGTGCATAAGAAATATGTAAAGGGAAAGAAGTGTGCATAAGAAATATGTAAAGGGAAAGAAGTGTGCATAAGAAATATGTAAAGGGAAAGAAGTGTGCATAAGAAATATGTAAAGGGAAAGAAGTGTGCATAAGAAATATGTAAAGGGAAAGAAGTGTGCATACGAAATATGTAAAGGGAAAGAAGTGTGCATAAGAAATATGTAAAGGGAAAGAAGTGTGCATAAGAAATATGTAAAGGGAAAGATTTGTGCATAAGAAATATGTAAAGGGAAAGAAGTGTGCATAAGAAATATGTAAAGGGAAAGAAGTGTGCATAAGAAATATGTAAAGGGAAAGATTTGTGCATAAGAAATATGTAAAGGGAAAGAAGTGTGCATAAGAAATATGTAAAGGGAAAGAAGTGTGCATAAGAAATATGTAAAGGGAAAGAAGTGTGCATAAGAAATATGTAAAGGGAAAGAAGTGTGCATAAGAAATATGTAAAGGGAAAGAAGTGTGCATAAGAAATATGTAAAGGGAAAGAAGTGTGCATAAGAAATATGTAAAGGGAAAGAAGTGTGCATAAGAAATATGTAAAGGGAAAGAAGTGTGCATAAGAAATATGTAAAGGGAAAGAAGTGTGCATAAGAAATATGTAAAGGGAAAGAAGTGTGCATAAGAAATATGTAAAGGGAAAGAAGTGTGCATAAGAAATATGTAAAGGGAAAGAAGTGTGCATAAGAAATATGTAAAGGGAAAGAAGTGTGCATAAGAAATATGTAAAGGGAAAGAAGTGTGCATAAGAAATGTGTAAAGGGAAAGAAGTGTGCATAAGAAATATGTAAAGGGAAAGAAGTGTGCATAAGAAATATGTAAAGGGAAAGAAGTGTGCATAAGAAATATGTAAAGGGAAAGAAGTGTGCATAAGAAATATGTAAAGGGAAAGAAGTGTGCATAAGAAATATGTAAAGGGAAAGATTTGTGCATAAGAAATATGTAAAGGGAAAGAAGTGTGCATAAGAAATATGTAAAGGGAAAGAAGTGTGCATAAGAAATATGTAAAGGGAAAGAAGTGTGCATAAGAAATATGTAAAGGGAAAGAAGTGTGCATAAGAAATATGTAAAGGGAAAGAAGTGTGCATAAGAAATATGTAAAGGGAAAGAAGTGTGCATAAGAAATATGTAAAGGGAAAGAAGTGTGCATAAGAAATATGTAAAGGGAAAGAAGTGTGCATAAGAAATATGTAAAGGGAAAGAAGTGTGCATAAGAAATATGTAAAGGGAAAGAAGTGTGCATAAGAAATATGTAAAGGGAAAGAAGTGTGCATAAGAAATATGTAAAGGGAAAGAAGTGTGCATAAGAAATATGTAAAGGGAAAGAAGTGTGCATAAGAAATATGTAAAGGGAAAGAAGTGTGCATAAGAAATATGTAAAGGGAAAGAAGTGTGCATAAGAAATATGTAAAGGGAAAAAAGTGTGCATAAGAAATATGTAAAGGGAAAGAAGTGTGCATAAGAAACATGTAAAGGGAAAGAAGTGTGCATAAGAAATATGTAAAGGTAAAGAAGTGTGCATAAGAAATATGTAAAGGCAAAGAAGTGTGCATAAGAAATATGTAAAGGGAAAGAAGTGTGCATAAAAAATATGTAAAGGGAAAGAAGTGTGCATAAGAAATAAACACATGATGTGGGAACAAGCCCTCGAGGTAAATATGTAAAGGGAAAGAAGTGTGCATAAGAAATATGTAAAGGGAAAGAAGTGTGCATAAGAAATATGTAAAGGGAAAGAAGTGTGCATAAGAAATATGTAAAGGGAAAGAAGTGTGCATAAGAAATATGTAAAGGGAAAGAAGTGTGCATAAGAAATATGTAAAGGGAAAGAAGTGTGCATAAGAAATATGTAAAGGGAAAGAAGTGTGCATAAGAAATATGTAAAGGGAAAGAAGTGTGCATAAGAAATATGTAAAGGGAAAGAAGTGTGCATAAGAAATATGTAAAGGGAAAGAAGTGTGCATAAGAAATATGTAAAGGGAAAGAAGTGTGCATAAGAAATATGTAAAGGGAAAGAAGTGGGCATAAGAAATATGTAAAGGGAAAGAAGTGTGCATAAGAAATATGTAAAGGGAAAGAAGTTGGCATAAGAAATATGTAAAGGGAAAGAAGTGTGCATAAGAAATATGTAAAGGGAAAGAAGTGTGCATAAGAAATATGTAAAGGGAAAGAAGTGTGCATAAGAAATATGTAAAGGGAAAGAAGTGTGCATAAGAAATATGTAAAGGGAAAGAAGTGTGCATAAGAAATATGTAAAGGGAAAGATTTGTGCATAAGAAATATGTAAAGGGAAAGAAGTGTGCATAAGAAATATGTAAAGGGAAAGAAGTGTGCATAAGAAATATGTAAAGGGAAAGAAGTGTGCATAAGAAATATGTAAAGGGAAAGAAGTGTGCATAAGAAATATGTAAAGGGAAAGAAGTGTGCATAAGAAATATGTAAAGGGAAAGAAGTGTGCATAAGAAATATGTAAAGGGAAAGAAGTGTGCATAAGAAATATGTAAAGGGAAAGAAGTGTGCATAAGAAATATGTAAAGGGAAAGAAGTGTGCATAAGAAATATGTAAAGGGAAAGAAGTGTGCATAAGAAATATGTAAAGGGAAAGAAGTGTGCATAAGAAATATGTAAAGGGAAAGAAGTGTGCATAAGAAATATGTAAAGGGAAAGAAGTGTGCATAAGAAATATGTAAAGGGAAAGAAGTGGGCATAAGAAATATGTAAAGGGAAAGAAGTGTGCATAAGAAATATGTAAAGGGAAAGAAGTTGGCATAAGAAATATGTAAAGGGAAAGAAGTGTGCATAAGAAATATGTAAAGGGAAAGAAGTGTGCATAAGAAATATGTAAAGGGAAAGAAGTGTGCATAAGAAATATGTAAAGGGAAAGAAGTGTGCATAAGAAATATGTAAAGGGAAAGAAGTGTGCATAAGAAATATGTAAAGGGAAAGAAGTGTGCATAAGAAATATGTAAAGGGAAAGAAGTGTGCATAAGAAATATGTAAAGGGAAAGAAGTGTGCATAAGAAATATGTAAAGGGAAAGAAGTGTGCATAAGAAATATGTAAAGGGAAAGAAGTGTGCATAAGAAATATGTAAAGGGAAAGATTTGTGCATAAGAAATATGTAAAGGGAAAGAAGTGTGCATAAGAAATATGTAAAGGGAAAGAAGTTTGCATAAGAAATATGTAAAGGGAAAGAAGTGTGCATAAGAAATATGTAAAGGGAAAGAAGTGTGCATAAGAAATATGTAAAGGGAAAGAAGTGTGCATAAGAAATATGTAAAGGGAAAGAAGTGTGCATAAGAAATATGTAAAGGGAAAGAAGTGTGCATAAGAAATATGTAAAGGGAAAGAAGTGTGCATAAGAAATATGTAAAGGGAAAGAAGTGTGCATAAGAAATATGTAAAGGGAAAGAAGTGTGCATAAGAAATATGTAAAGGGAAAGAAGTGTGCATAAGAAATATGTAAAGGGAAAGAAGTGTGCATAAGAAATATGTAAAGGGAAAGAAGTGTGCATAAGAAATATGTAAAGGGAAAGAAGTGTGCATAAGAAATATGTAAAGGGAAAGAAGTGTGCATAAGAAATATGTAAAGGGAAAGAAGTGTGCATAAGAAATATGTAAAGGGAAAGAAGTGTGCATAAGAAATATGTAAAGGGAAAGAAGTGTGCTTAAGAAATATGTAAAGGGAAAGAAGTGTGCATAAGAAATATGTAAAGGGAAAGAAGTGTGCATAAGAAATATGTAAAGGGAAAGAAGTGTGCATAAGAAATATGTAAAGGGAAAGAAGTGTGCATAAGAAATATGTAAAGGGAAAGAAGTGTGCATAAGAAATATGTAAAGGGAAAGAAGTGTGCATAAGAAATATGTAAAGGGAAAGAAGTGTGCATAAGAAATATGTAAAGGGAAAGAAGTGTGCATAAGAAATATGTAAAGGGAAAGAAGTGTGCATAAGAAATATGTAAAGGGAAAGAAGTGTGCATAAGAAATATGTAAAGGGAAAGAAGTGTGCATAAGAAATATGTAAAGGGCAAGAAGTGTGCATAAGAAATATGTAAAGGGAAAGAAGTGTGCATAAGAAATATGTAAAGGGAAAGAAGTGTGCATAAATAATATGTAAAGGGAAAGAAGTGTGCATAAGAAATATGTAAAGGGAAAGAAGTGTGCATAAGAAATATGTAAAGGGAAAGAAGTGTGCATAAGAAATATGTAAAGGGAAAGAAGTGTGCATAAGAAATATGTAAAGGGAAAGAAGTGTGCATAATAAATATGTAAAGGGAAAGAAGTGTGCATAATAAATATGTAAAGGGAAAGAAGTGTGCATAAGAAATATGTAAAGGGAAAGAAGTGTGCATAAGAAATATGTAAAGGGAAAGAAGTGTGCATAAGAAATATGTAAAGGGAAAGAAGTGTGCATAAGAAATATGTAAAGGTAAAGAAGTGTGCATAAGAAATATGTAAAGGGAAAGAAGTGTGCATAAGAAATATGTAAAGGGAAAGAAGTGTGCATAAAAAATATGTAAAGGGAAAGAAGTGTGCATAAGAAATAAACACATGATGTGGGAACAAGCCCTCGAGGTAAATATGTAAAGGGAAAGAAGTGTGCATAAGAAATATGTAAAGGGAAAGAAGTGTGCATAAGAAATATGTAAAGGGAAAGAAGTGTGCATAAGAAATATGTAAAGGGAAAGAAGTGTGCATAAGAAATATGTAAAGGGAAAGAAGTGTGCATAAGAAATATGTAAAGGGAAAGAAGTGTGCATAAGAAATATGTAAAGGGAAAGAAGTGTGCATAAGAAATATGTAAAGGGAAAGAAGTGTGCATAAGAAATATGTAAAGGGAAAGAAGTGTGCATAAGAAATATGTAAAGGGAAAGAAGTGTGCATAAGAAATATGTAAAGGGAAAGAAGTGTGCATAAGAAATATGTAAAGGGAAAGAAGTGTGCATAAGAAATATGTAAAGGGAAAGAAGTGGGCATAAGAAATATGTAAAGGGAAAGAAGTGTGCATAAGAAATATGTAAAGGGAAAGAAGTTGGCATAAGAAATATGTAAAGGGAAAGAAGTGTGCATAAGAAATATGTAAAGGGAAAGAAGTGTGCATAAGAAATATGTAAAGGGAAAGAAGTGTGCATAAGAAATATGTAAAGGGAAAGAAGTGTGCATAAGAAATATGTAAAGGGAAAGAAGTGTGCATAAGAAATATGTAAAGGGAAAGAAGTGTGCATAAGAAATATGTAAAGGGAAAGAAGTGTGCATAAGAAATATGTAAAGGGAAAGAAGTGTGCATAAGAAATATGTAAAGGGAAAGAAGTGTGCATAAGAAATATGTAAAGGGAAAGAAGTGTGCATAAGAAATATGTAAAGGGAAAGATTTGTGCATAAGAAATATGTAAAGGGAAAGAAGTGTGCATAAGAAATATGTAAAGGGAAAGAAGTTTGCATAAGAAATATGTAAAGGGAAAGAAGTGTGCATAAGAAATATGTAAAGGGAAAGAAGTGTGCATAAGAAATATGTAAAGGGAAAGAAGTGTGCATAAGAAATATGTAAAGGGAAAGAAGTGTGCATAAGAAATATGTAAAGGGAAAGAAGTGTGCATAAGAAATATGTAAAGGGAAAGAAGTGTGCATAAGAAATATGTAAAGGGAAAGAAGTGTGCATAAGAAATATGTAAAGGGAAAGAAGTGTGCATAAGAAATATGTAAAGGGAAAGAAGTGTGCATAAGAAATATGTAAAGGGAAAGAAGTGTGCATAAGAAATATGTAAAGGGAAAGAAGTGTGCATAAGAAATATGTAAAGGGAAAGAAGTGTGCATAAGAAATATGTAAAGGGAAAGAAGTGTGCATAAGAAATATGTAAAGGGAAAGAAGTGTGCATAAGAAATATGTAAAGGGAAAGAAGTGTGCATAAGAAATATGTAAAGGGAAAGAAGTGTGCTTAAGAAATATGTAAAGGGAAAGAAGTGTGCATAAGAAATATGTAAAGGGAAAGAAGTGTGCATAAGAAATATGTAAAGGGAAAGAAGTGTGCATAAGAAATATGTAAAGGGAAAGAAGTGTGCATAAGAAATATGTAAAGGGAAAGAAGTGTGCATAAGAAATATGTAAAGGGAAAGAAGTGTGCATAAGAAATATGTAAAGGGAAAGAAGTGTGCATAAGAAATATGTAAAGGGAAAGAAGTGTGCATAAGAAATATGTAAAGGGAAAGAAGTGTGCATAAGAAATATGTAAAGGGAAAGAAGTGTGCATAAGAAATATGTAAAGGGAAAGAAGTGTGCATAAGAAATATGTAAAGGGAAAGAAGTGTGCATAAGAAATATGTAAAGGGAAAGAAGTGTGCATAAGAAATATGTAAAGGGAAAGAAGTGTGCATAAGAAATATGTAAAGGGAAAGAAGTGTGCATAAGAAATATGTAAAGGGAAAGAAGTGTGCATAAGAAATATGTAAAGGGAAAGAAGTGTGCATAAGAAATATGTAAAGGGCAAGAAGTGTGCATAAGAAATATGTAAAGGGAAAGAAGTGTGCATAAGAAATATGTAAAGGGAAAGAAGTGTGCATAAATAATATGTAAAGGGAAATAAGTGTGCATAAGAAATATGTAAAGGGAAAGAAGTGTGCATAAGAAATATGTAAAGGGAAAGAAGTGTGCATAAGAAATATGTAAAGGGAAAGAAGTGTGCATAAGAAATATGTAAAGGGAAAGAAGTGTGCATAATAAATATGTAAAGGGAAAGAAGTGTGCATAATAAATATGTAAAGGGAAAGAAGTGTGCATAATAAATATGTAAAGGGAAAGAAGTGTGCATAAGAAATATGTAAAGGGAAAGAAGTGTGCATAAGAAATATGTAAAGGGAAAGAAGTGTGCATAAGAAATATGTAAAGGGAAAGAAGTGTGCATAAGAAATATGTAAAGGGAAAGAAGTGTGCATAAGAAATATGTAAAGGGAAAGAAGTGTGCATAAGAAATATGTAAAGGGAAAGAAGTGTGCATAAGAAATATGTAAAGGGAAAGAAGTGTGCATAAGAAATATGTAAAGGGAAAGAAGTGTGCATAAGAAATATGTAAAGGGAAAGAAGTGTGCATAAGAAATATGTAAAGGGAAAGAAGTGTGCATAAGAAATATGTAAAGGGAAAGAAGTGTGCATAAGAAATATGTAAAGGGAAAGAAGTGTGCATAAGAAATATGTAAAGGGAAAGAAGTGTGCATAAGAAATATGTAAAGGGAAAGAAGTGTGCATAAGAAATATGTAAAGGGAAAGAAGTGTGCATAAGAAATATGTAAAGGGAAAGAAGTGTGCATAAGAAATATGTAAAGGGAAAGAAGTGTGCATAAGAAATATGTAAAGGGAAAGAAGTGTGCATAAGAAATATGTAAAGGGAAAGAAGTGTGCATAAGAAATATGTAAAGGGAAAGAAGTGTGCATAAGAAATATGTAAAGGGAAAGAAGTGTGCATAAGAAATATGTAAAGGGAAAGAAGTGTGCATAAGAAATATGTAAAGGGAAAGAAGTGTGCATAAGAAATATGTAAAGGGAAAGAAGTGTGCATAAGAAATATGTAAAGGGAAAGAAGTGTGCATAAGAAATATGTAAAGGGAAAGAAGTGTGCATAAGAAATATGTAAAGGGAAAGAAGTGTGCATAAGAAATATGTAAAGGGAAAGAAGTGTGCATAAGAAATATGTAAAGGGAA
Organism: Crossaster papposus; assembly: GCA_037893245.1. Classification (NCBI taxonomy): domain Eukaryota; kingdom Metazoa; phylum Echinodermata; class Asteroidea; order Velatida; family Solasteridae; genus Crossaster; species Crossaster papposus. The sequence goes on from JBAIAA010001308.1 coordinate 115,368, forward strand.
AGAAGTGTGCATAAGAAATATGTAAAGAGAAAGAAGTGTGCATAAGAAATATGTAAAGGGAAAGAAGTGTGCATAAGAAATATGTAAAGGGAAAGAAGTGTGCATAAGAAATATGTAAAGGGAAAGAAGTGTGCATAAGAAATATGTAAAGGGCAAGAAGTGTGCATAAGAAATATGTAAAGGGAAAGAAGTGTGCATAAGAAATATGTAAAGGGAAAGAAGTGTGCATAAATAATATGTAAAGGGAAAGAAGTGTGCATAAGAAATATGTAAAGGGAAAGAAGTGTACATAAGAAATATGTAAAGGGAAAGAAGTGTGCATAAGAAATATGTAAAGGGAAAGAAGTGTGCATAAGAAATATGTAAAGGGAAAGAAGTGTGCATAATAAATATGTAAAGGGAAAGAAGTGTGCATAATAAATATGTAAAGGGAAAGAAGTGTGCATAAGAAATATGTAAAGGGAAAGAAGTGTGCATAAGAAATATGTAAAGGGAAAGAAGTGTGCATAAGAAATATGTAAAGGGAAAGAAGTGTGCATAAGAAATATGTAAAGGGAAAGAAGTGTGCATAAGAAATATGTAAAGGGAAAGAAGTGTGCATAAGAAATATGTAAAGGGAAAGAAGTGTGCATAAGAAATATGTAAAGGGAAAGAAGTGTGCATAAGAAATATGTAAAGGGAAAGAAGTGTGCATAAGAAATATGTAAAGGGAAAGAAGTGTGCATAAGAAATATGTAAAGGGAAAGAAGTGTGCATAAGAAATATGTAAAGGGAAAGAAGTGTGCATAAGAAATATGTAAAGGGAAAGAAGTGTGCATAAGAAATATGTAAAGGGAAAGAAGTGTGCATAAGAAATATGTAAAGGGAAAGAAGTGTGCATAAGAAATATGTAAAGGGAAAGAAGTGTGCATAAGAAATATGTAAAGGGAAAGAAGTGTGCATAAGAAATATGTAAAGGGAAAGAAGTGTGCATAAGAAATATGTAAAGGGAAAGAAGTGTGCATAAGAAATATGTAAAGGGAAAGAAGTGTGCATAAGAAATATGTAAAGGGAAAGAAGTGTGCATAAGAAATATGTAAAGGGAAAGAAATGTGCATAAGAAATATGTAAAGGGAAAGAAGTGTGCATAAGAAATATGTAAAGGGAAAGAAGTGTGCATAAGAAATATGTAAAGGGAAAGAAGTGTGCATAAGAAATATGTAAAGGGAAAGAAGTGTGCATAAGAAATATGTAAAGGGAAAGAAGTGTGCATAAGAAATATGTAAAGGGAAAGAAGTGTGCATAAGAAATATGTAAAGGGAAAGAAGTGTGCATAAGAAATATGTAAAGGGAAAGAAGTGTGCATAAGAAATATGTAAAGGGAAAGAAGTGTGCATAAGAAATATGTAAAGGGAAAGAAGTGTGCATAAGAAATATGTAAAGGGAAAGAAGTGTGCATAAGAAATATGTAAAGGGAAAGAAGTGTGCATAAGAAATATGTAAAGGGAAAGAAGTGTGCATAAGAAATATGTAAAGGGAAAGAAGTGTGCATAAGAAATATGTAAAGGGAAAGAAGTGTGCATAAGAAATATGTAAAGGGAAAGAAGTGTGCATAAGAAATATGTAAAGGGAAAGAAGTGTGCATAAGAAATATGTAAAGGGAAAGAAGTGTGCATAAGAAATATGTAAAGGGAAAGAAGTGTGCATAAAAAATATGTAAAGGGAAAGAAGTGTGCATAAGAAATAAACACATGATGTGGGAACAAGCCCTCGAGGTAAATATGTAAAGGGAAAGAAGTGTGCATAAGAAATATGTAAAGGGAAAGAAGTGTGCATAAGAAATATGTAAAGGGAAAGAAGTGTGCATAAGAAATATGTAAAGGGAAAGAAGTGTGCATAAGAAATATGTAAAGGGAAAGAAGTGTGCATAAGAAATATGTAAAGGGAAAGAAGTGTGCATAAGAAATATGTAAAGGGAAAGAAGTGTGCATAAGAAATATGTAAAGGGAAAGAAGTGTGCATAAGAAATATGTAAAGGGAAAGAAGTGTGCATAAGAAATATGTAAAGGGAAAGAAGTGTGCATAAGAAATATGTAAAGGGAAAGAAGTGTGCATAAGAAATATGTAAAGGGAAAGAAGTGGGCATAAGAAATATGTAAAGGGAAAGAAGTGTGCATAAGAAATATGTAAAGGGAAAGAAGTGGGCATAAGAAATATGTAAAGGGAAAGAAGTGTGCATAAGAAATATGTAAAGGGAAAGAAGTGTGCATAAGAAATATGTAAAGGGAAAGAAGTGTGCATAAGAAATATGTAAAGGGAAAGAAGTGTGCATAAGAAATATGTAAAGGGAAAGAAGTGTGCATAAGAAATATGTAAAGGGAAAGAAGTGTGCATAAGAAATATGTAAAGGGAAAGAAGTGTGCATAAGAAATATGTAAAGGGAAAGAAGTGTGCATAAGAAATATGTAAAGGGAAAGAAGTGTGCATAAGAAATATGTAAAGGGAAAGAAGTGTGCATAAGAAATATGTAAAGGGAAAGAAGTGTGCATAAGAAATATGTAAAGGGAAAGAAGTGTGCATAAGAAATATGTAAAGGGAAAGAAGTGTGCATAAGAAATATGTAAAGGGAAAGAAGTGTGCATAAGAAATATGTAAAGGGAAAGAAGTGTGCATAAGAAATATGTAAAGGGAAAGAAGTGTGCATAAGAAATATGTAAAGGGAAAGAAGTGTGCATAAGAAATATGTAAAGGGAAAGAAGTGTGCATAAGAAATATGTAAAGGGAAAGAAGTGTGTATAAGAAATATGTAAAGGGAAAGAAGTGTGCATAAGAAATATGTAAAGGGAAAGAAGTGTGCATAAGAAATATGTAAAGGGAAAGAAGTGTGCATTAGAAATATGTAAAGGGAAAGAAGTGTGCATAAGAAATATGTAAAGGGAAAGAAGTGTGCATAAGAAATATGTAAAGGGAAAGAAGTGTGCATAAGAAATATGTAAAGGGAAAGAAGTGTGCATAAGAAATATGTAAAGGGAAAGAAGTGTGCATAAGGAATATGTAAAGGGAAAGAAGTGTGCATAAGAAATATGTAAAGGGAAAGAAGTGTGCATAAGAAATATGTAAAGGGAAAGAAGTGTGCATAAGAAATATGTAAAGGGAAAGAAGTGTGCATAAGAAATATGTAAAGGGAAAGAAGTGTGCATAAGAAATATGTAAAGGGAAAGAAGTGTGCATAAGAAATATGTAAAGGGAAAGAAGTGTGCATAAGAAATATGTAAAGGGAAAGAAGTGTGCATAAGAAATATGTAAAGGGAAAGAAGTGTGCATAAGAAATATGTAAAGGGAAAGAAGTGTGCATAAAAAATATGTAAAGGGAAAGAAGTGTGCATAAGAAATAAACACATGATGTGGGAACAAGCCCTCGAGGTAAATATGTAAAGGGAAAGAAGTGTGCATAAGAAATATGTAAAGGGAAAGAAGTGTGCATAAGAAATATGTAAAGGGAAAGAAGTGTGCATAAGAAATATGTAAAGGGAAAGAAGTGTGCATAAGAAATATGTAAAGGGAAAGAAGTGTGCATAAGAAATATGTAAATGGAAAGAAGTGTGCATAAGAAATATGTAAAGGGAAAGAAGTGTGCATAAGAAATATGTAAAGGGAAAGAAGTGTGCATAAGAAATATGTAAAGGGAAAGAAGTGTGCATAAGAAATATGTAAAGGGAAAGAAGTGTGCATAAGAAATATGTAAAGGGAAAGAAGTGTGCATAAGAAATATGTAAAGGGAAAGAAGTGTGCATAAGAAATATGTAAAGGGAAAGAAGTGGGCATAAGAAATATGTAAAGGGAAAGAAGTGTGCATAAGAAATATGTAAAGGGAAAGAAGTGGGCATAAGAAATATGTAAAGGGAAAGAAGTGTGCATAAGAAATATGTAAAGGGAAAGAAGTGTGCATAAGAAATATGTAAAGGGAAAGAAGTGTGCATAAGAAATATGTAAAGGGAAAGAAGTGTGCATAAGAAATATGTAAAGGGAAAGAAGTGTGCATAAGAAATATGTAAAGGGAAAGAAGTGTGCATAAGAAATATGTAAAGGGAAAGAAGTGTGCATAAGAAATATGTAAAGGGAAAGAAGTGTGCATAAGAAATATGTAAAGGGAAAGAAGTGTGCATAAGAAATATGTAAAGGGAAAGAAGTGTGCATAAGAAATATGTAAAGGGAAAGAAGTGTGCATAAGAAATATGTAAAGGGAAAGAAGTGTGCATAAGAAATATGTAAAGGGAAAGAAGTGTGCATAAGAAATATGTAAAGGGAAAGAAGTGTGCATAAGAAATATGTAAAGGGAAAGAAGTGTGCATAAGAAATATGTAAAGGGAAAGAAGTGTGCATAAGAAATATGTAAAGGGAAAGAAGTGTGCATAAGAAATATGTAAAGGGAAAGAAGTGTGCATAAGAAATATGTAAAGGGAAAGAAGTGTGCATAAGAAATATGTAAAGGGAAAGAAGTGTGCATAAGAAATATGTAAAGGGAAAGAAGTGTGCATAAGAAATATGTAAAGGGAAAGAAGTGTGCATAAGAAATATGTAAAGGGAAAGAAGTGTGCATAAGAAATATGTAAAGGGAAAGAAGTGTGCATAAGAAATATGTAAAGGGAAAGAAGTGTGCATAAGAAATATGTAAAGGGAAAGAAGTGTGCATAAGAAATATGTAAAGGGAAAGAAGTGTGCATAAGAAATATGTAAAGGGAAAGAAGTGTGCATAAGAAATATGTAAAGGGAAAGAAGTGTGCATAAGAAATATGTAAAGGGAAAGAAGTGTGCATAAGAAATATGTAAAGGGAAAGAAGTGTGCATAAGAAATATGTAAAGGGAAAGAAGTGTGCATAAGAAATATGTAAAGGGAAAGAAGTGTGCATAAGAAATATGTAAAGGGAAAGAAGTGTGCATAAGAAATATGTAAAGGGAAAGAAGTGTGCATAAGAAATATGTAAAGGGAAAGAAGTGTGCATAAGAAATATGTAAAGGGAAAGAAGTGTGCATAAGAAATATGTAAAGGGAAAGAAGTGTGCATAAGAAATATGTAAAGGGAAAGAAGTGTGCATAAGAAATATGTAAAGGGAAAGAAGTGTGCATAAGAAATATGTAAAGGGAAAGAAGTGTGCATAAGAAATATGTAAAGGGAAAGAAGTGTGCATAAGAAATATGTAAAGGGAAAGAAGTGTGCATAAGAAATATGTAAAGGGAAAGAAGTGTGCATAAGAAATATGTAAAGGGAAAGAAGTGTGCATAAGAAATATGTAAAGGGAAAGAAGTGTGCATAAGAAATATGTAAAGGGAAAGAAGTGTGCATAAGAAATATGTAAAGGGAAAGAAGTGTGCATAAGAAATATGTAAAGGGAAAGAAGTGTGCATAAGAAATATGTAAAGGGAAAGAAGTGTGCATAAGAAATATGTAAAGGGAAAGAAGTGTGCATAAGAAATATGTAAAGGGAAAGAAGTGTGCATAAGAAATATGTAAAGGGAAAGAAGTGTGCATAAGAAATATGTAAAGGGAAAGAAGTGTGCATAAGAAATATGTAAAGGGAAAGAAGTGTGCATAAGAAATATGTAAAGGGAAAGAAGTGTGCATAAGAAATATGTAAAGGGAAAGAAGTGTGCATAAGAAATATGTAAAGGGAAAGAAGTGTGCATAAGAAATATGTAAAGGGAAAGAAGTGTGCATAAGAAATATGTAAAGGGAAAGAAGTGTGCATAAGAAATATGTAAAGGGAAAGAAGTGTGCATAAGAAATATGTAAAGGGAAAGAAGTGTGCATAAGAAATATGTAAAGGGAAAGAAGTGTGCATAAGAAATATGTAAAGGGAAAGAAGTGTGCATAAGAAATATGTAAAGGGAAAGAAGTGTGCATAAGAAATATGTAAAGGGAAAGAAGTGTGCATAAGAAATATGTAAAGGGAAAGAAGTGTGCATAAGAAATATGTAAAGGGAAAGAAGTGTGCATAAGAAATATGTAAAGGGAAAGAAGTGTGCATAAGAAATATGTAAAGGGAAAGAAGTGTGCATAAGAAATATGTAAAGGGAAAGAAGTGTGCATAAGAAATATGTAAAGGGAAAGAAGTGTGCATAAGAAATATGTAAAGGGAAAGAAGTGTGCATAAGAAATATGTAAAGGGAAAGAAGTGTGCATAAGAAATATGTAAAGGGAAAGAAGTGTGCATAAGAAATATGTAAAGGGAAAGAAGTGTGCATAAGAAATATGTAAAGGGAAAGAAGTGTGCATAAGAAATATGTAAAGGGAAAGAAGTGTGCATAAGAAATATGTAAAGGGAAAGAAGTGTGCATAAGAAATATGTAAAGGGAAAGAAGTGTGCATAAGAAATATGTAAAGGGAAAGAAGTGTGCATAAGAAATATGTAAAGGGAAAGAAGTGTGCATAAGAAATATGTAAAGGGAAAGAAGTGTGCATAAGAAATATGTAAAGGGAAAGAAGTGTGCATAAGAAATATGTAAAGGGAAAGAAGTGTGCATAAGAAATATGTAAAGGGAAAGAAGTGTGCATAAGAAATATGTAAAGGGAAAGAAGTGTGCATAAGAAATATGTAAAGGGAAAGAAGTGTGCATAAGAAATATGTAAAGGGAAAGAAGTGTGCATAAGAAATATGTAAAGGGAAAGAAGTGTGCATAAGAAATATGTAAAGGGAAAGAAGTGTGCATAAGAAATATGTAAAGGGAAAGAAGTGTGCATAAGAAATATGTAAAGGGAAAGAAGTGTGCATAAGAAATATGTAAAGGGAAAGAAGTGTGCATAAGAAATATGTAAAGGGAAAGAAGTGTGCATAAGAAATATGTAAAGGGAAAGAAGTGTGCATAAGAAATATGTAAAGGGAAAGAAGTGTGCATAAGAAATATGTAAAGGGAAAGAAGTGTGCATAAGAAATATGTAAAGGGAAAGAAGTGTGCATAAGAAATATGTAAAGGGAAAGAAGTGTGCATAAGAAATATGTAAAGGGAAAGAAGTGTGCATAAGAAATATGTAAAGGGAAAGAAGTGTGCATAAGAAATATGTAAAGGGAAAGAAGTGTGCATAAGAAATATGTAAAGGGAAAGAAGTGTGCATAAGAAATATGTAAAGGGAAAGAAGTGTGCATAAGAAATATGTAAAGGGAAAGAAGTGTGCATAAGAAATATGTAAAGGGAAAGAAGTGTGCATAAGAAATATGTAAAGGGAAAGAAGTGTGCATAAGAAATATGTAAAGGGAAAGAAGTGTGCATAAGAAATATGTAAAGGGAAAGAAGTGTGCATAAGAAATATGTAAAGGGAAAGAAGTGTGCATAAGAAATATGTAAAGGGAAAGAAGTGTGCATAAGAAATATGTAAAGGGAAAGAAGTGTGCATAAGAAATATGTAAAGGGAAAGAAGTGTGCATAAGAAATATGTAAAGGGAAAGAAGTGTGCATAAGAAATATGTAAAGGGAAAGAAGTGTGCATAAGAAATATGTAAAGGGAAAGAAGTGTGCATAAGAAATATGTAAAGGGAAAGAAGTGTGCATAAGAAATATGTAAAGGGAAAGAAGTGTGCATAAGAAATATGTAAAGGGAAAGAAGTGTGCATAAGAAATATGTAAAGGGAAAGAAGTGTGCATAAGAAATATGTAAAGGGAAAGAAGTGTGCATAAGAAATATGTAAAGGGAAAGAAGTGTGCATAAGAAATATGTAAAGGGAAAGAAGTGTGCATAAGAAATATGTAAAGGGAAAGAAGTGTGCATAAGAAATATGTAAAGGGAAAGAAGTGTGCATAAGAAATATGTAAAGGGAAAGAAGTGTGCATAAGAAATATGTAAAGGGAAAGAAGTGTGCATAAGAAATATGTAAAGGGAAAGAAGTGTGCATAAGAAATATGTAAAGGGAAAGAAGTGTGCATAAGAAATATGTAAAGGGAAAGAAGTGTGCATAAGAAATATGTAAAGGGAAAGAAGTGTGCATAAGAAATATGTAAAGGGAAAGAAGTGTGCATAAGAAATATGTAAAGGGAAAGAAGTGTGCATAAGAAATATGTAAAGGGAAAGAAGTGTGCATAAGAAATATGTAAAGGGAAAGAAGTGTGCATAAGAAATATGTAAAGGGAAAGAAGTGTGCATAAGAAATATGTAAAGGGAAAGAAGTGTGCATAAGAAATATGTAAAGGGAAAGAAGTGTGCATAAGAAATATGTAAAGGGAAAGAAGTGTGCATAAGAAATATGTAAAGGGAAAGAAGTGTGCATAAGAAATATGTAAAGGGAAAGAAGTGTGCATAAGAAATATGTAAAGGGAAAGAAGTGTGCATAAGAAATATGTAAAGGGAAAGAAGTGTGCATAAGAAATATGTAAAGGGAAAGAAGTGTGCATAAGAAATATGTAAAGGGAAAGAAGTGTGCATAAGAAATATGTAAAGGGAAAGAAGTGTGCATAAGAAATATGTAAAGGGAAAGAAGTGTGCATAAGAAATAAAGAAAGAAGTGAGCCTAAGAAATATGTAAAGGGAAAGAAGTGTGCATAAAGATTGTGTGCATAAAAATATGTAAAGGGAAAGAAGTGTGCATAAGAAATATGTAAGGGAAGGAAGTGTGAAGAAAGGGAAGAGTGTGCATAAAAAATATGTAAAGGAAAGAAGTGTGCATAAGAAATATGTAAAGGGAAAGAAGTGTGCATAAGAAATATGTAAAGGGAAAGAAGTGTGCATTAAGAGCATATGTAAAGGGAAAGAAGTGTGCATAAGAAATATGTAAAGGGAAAGAAGTGTGCATTAAGAAAATATGTAAAGGGAAAGAAGTGTGCATAAGAAATATGTAAAGGGAAGAAGGGTGCATAAGAATTTGTAAAGGGAAAGAAGTGTGCATAAAAATATGTAAAGGGAAAGAAGTGTGCATAAGAAATATGTAAAGGGAAAGAAGTGTGCATAAGAAATATGTAAAGGGAAAGAAGTGTGCATAAGAAATATGTAAAGGGAAAGAAGTGTGCATAAGAAATATGTAAAGGGAAAGAAGTGTGCATAAGAAATATGTAAAGGGAAAGAAGTGTGCATAAGAAATATGTAAAGGGAAAGAAGTGTGCATAAGAAATATGTAAAGGGAAAGAAGTGTGCATAAGAAATATGTAAAGGGAAAGAAGTGTGCATAAGAAATATGTAAAGGGAAAGAAGTGTGCATAAGAAATATGTAAAGGGAAAGAAGTGTGCATAAGAAATATGTAAAGGGAAAGAAGTGTGCATAAGAAATATGTAAAGGGAAAGAAGTGTGCATAAGAAATATGTAAAGGGAAAGAAGTGTGCATAAGAAATATGTAAAGGGAAAGAAGTGTGCATAAGAAATATGTAAAGGGAAAGAAGTGTGCATAAGAAATATGTAAAGGGAAAGAAGTGTGCATAAGAAATATGTAAAGGGAAAGAAGTGTGCATAAGAAATATGTAAAGGGAAAGAAGTGTGCATAAGAAATATGTAAAGGGAAAGAAGTGTGCATAAGAAATATGTAAAGGGAAAGAAGTGTGCATAAGAAATATGTAAAGGGAAAGAAGTGTGCATAAGAAATATGTAAAGGGAAAGAAGTGTGCATAAGAAATAAACACATGATGTGGGAACAAGCCCTCGAGTTAAATATGTAAAGGGAAAGAAGTGTGCATAAGAAATAAACACATGATGTGGGAACAAGCCCTCGAGTTAAATATGTAAAGGGAAAGAAGTGTGCATAAGAAATATGTAAAGGGAAAGAAGTGTGCATAAGAAATATGTAAAGGGAAAGAAGTGTGCATAAGAAATATGTAAAGGGAAAGAAGTGTGCATAAGAAATAAACACATGATGTGGGAACAAGCCCTCGAGTGAAATATGTAAAGGGAAAGAAGTGTGCATAAGAAATATGTAAAGGGAAAGAAGTGTGCATAATAAATATGTAAAGGGAAAGAAGTGTGCATAAGAAATATGTAAAGGGAAAGAAGTGTGCATAAGAAATATGTAAAGGGAAAGAAGTGTGCATAAGAAATATGTAAAAGGGAAAGAAGTGTGCATAAGAAATATGTAAAGGGAAAGAAGTGTGCATAAGAAATATGTAAAGGGAAAGAAGTGTGCATAAGAAATATGTAAAGGGAAAGAAGTGTGCATAAGAAATATGTAAAGGGAAAGAAGTGGGCATAAGAAATATGTAAAGGGAAAGAAGTGTGCATAAGAAATATGTAAAGGGAAAGAAGTGTGCATAAGGAATATGTAAAGGGAAAGAAGTGTGCATAAGAAATATGTAAAGGGAAAGAAGTGTGCATAATAAATATGTAAAGGGAAAGAAGTGTGCATAAGAAATAAACACATGATGTGGGAACAAGCCCTCGAGTTAAATATGTAAAGGGAAAGAAGTGTGCATAAGAAATATGTAAAGGGAAAGAAGTGTGCATAAGAAATATGTAAAGGGAAAGAAGTGTGCATAAGAAATATGTAAAGGGAAAGAAGTGTGCATAAGAAATATGTAAAGGGAAAGAAGTGTGCATAAGAAATATGTAAAGGGAAAGAAGTGTGCATAAGAAATATGTAAAGGGAAAGAAGTGTGCATAAGAAATATGTAAAGGGAAAGAAGTGTGCATAAGAAATATGTAAAGGGAAAGAAGTGTGCATAAGAAATAAACACATGATGTGGGAACAAGCCCTCGAGTTAAATATGTAAAGGGAAAGAAGTGTGCATAAGAAATAAACACATGATGTGGGAACAAGCCCTCGAGTGAAATATGTAAAGGGAAAGAAGTGTGCATAAGAAATATGTAAAGGGAAAGAAGTGTGCATAAGAAATATGTAAAGGGAAAGAAGTGTGCATAAGAAATATGTAAAGGGAAAGAAGTGTGCATAAGAAATATGTAAAGGGAAAGAAGTGTGCATAAGAAATATGTAAAGGGAAAGAAGTGTGCATAAGAAATATGTAAAGGGAAAGAAGTGTGCATAAGAAATATGTAAAGGGAAAGAAGTGTGCATAAGAAATATGTAAAGGGAAAGAAGTGTGCATAAGAAATATGTAAAGGTAAAGAAGTGTGCATAAGAAATATGTAAAGGGAAAGAAGTGTGCATAAGAAATATGTAAAGGGAAAGAAGTGTGCATAAGAAATATGTAAAGGGAAAGAAGTGTGCATAAGAAATATGTAAAGGGAAAGAAGTGTGCATAAGAAATATGTAAAGGTAAAGAAGTGTGCATAAGAAATATGTAAAGGGAAAGAAGTGTGCATAAGAAATATGTAAAGGGAAAGAAGTGTGCATAAGAAATATGTAAAGGGAAAGAAGTGTGCATAAGAAATATGTAAAGGGAAAGAAGTGTGCATAAGAAATAAACACATGATGTGGGAACAACCCCTCGAGTTAAATATGTAAAGGGAAATAAGTGTGCATAAGAAATAAACACATGATGTGGGAACAAGCCCTCGAGTTAAATATGTAAAGGGAAAGAAGTGTGCATAAGAAATATGTAAAGGGAAAGAAGTGTGCATAAGAAATATGTAAAGGGAAAGAAGTGTGCATAAGAAATATGTAAAGGGAAAGAAGTGTGCATAAGAAATAAACACATGATGTGGGAACAACCCCTCGAGTTAAATATGTAAAGGGAAATAAGTGTGCATAAGAAATAAACACATGATGTGGGAACAAGCCCTCGAGTTAAATATGTAAAGGGAAAGAAGTGTGCATAAGAAATATGTAAAGGGAAAGAAGTGTGCATAAGAAATATGTAAAGGGAAAGAAGTGTGCATAAGAAATATGTAAAGGGAAAGAAGTGTGCATAAGAAATATGTAAAGGGAAAGAAGTGTGCATAAGAAATATGTAAAGGGAAAGAAGTGTGCATAAGAAATATGTAAAGGGAAAGAAGTGTGCATAAGAAATATGTAAAGGGAAAGAAGTGTGCATAAGAAATATGTAAAGGGAAAGAAGTGTGCATAAGAAATAAACACATGATGTCGGGACAAGCCCTCGAGTTAAATATGTAAAGGGAAAGAAGTGTGCATAAGAAATAATAAAGGGAAAGAAGTGTGCATAAGAAATATGTAAAGGGAAAGAAGTGTGCATAAGAAATATGTAAATGGAAAGAAGTGTGCATAAGAAATATGTAAAGGGAAAGAAGTGTGCATAAGAAATATGTAAAGGGAAAGAAGTGTGCATACGAAATATGTAATGGGAAAGAAGTGTGCATAAGAAATATGTAAAGGGAAAGAAGTGTGCATAAGAAATATGTAAAGGGAAAGAAGTGTGCATAAGAAATATGTAAAGGGAAAGAAGTGTGCATAAGAAATATGTAAAGGGAAAGAAGTGTGCATAAGAAATATGTAAAGGGAAAGAAGTGTGCATAAGAAATATGTAAAGGGAAAGAAGTGTGCATACGAAATATGTAAAGGGAAAGAAGTGTGCATAAGAAATATGTAAAGGGAAAGAAGTGTGCATAAGAAATATGTAAAGGGAAAGAAGTGTGCATAAGAAATATGTAAAGGGAAAGAAGTGTGCATAAGAAATATGTAAAGGGAAAGAAGTGTGCATAAGAAATATGTAAAGGGAAAGAAGTGTGCATAAGAAATATGTAAAGGGAAAGAAGTGTGCATAAGAAATATGTAAAGGGAAAAAAGTGTGCATAAGAAATATGTAAAGGGAAAGAAGTGTGCATAAGAAATATGTAAAGGGAAAGAAGTGTGCACAAGAAATATGTAAAGGGAAAGAAGTGTGCATAAGAAATATGTAAAGGGAAAGAAGTGTGCATAAGAAATATGTAAAGGGAAAGAAGTGTGCATAAGAAATATGTAAAGGGAAAGAAGTGTGCATAAGAAATATGTAAAGGGAAAGAAGTGTGCATAAGAAATATGTAAAGGGAAAGAAGTGTGCATAAGAAATATGTAAAGGGAAAGAAGTGTGCATAAGAAATATGTAAAGGGAAAGAAGTGTGCATAAGAAATATGTAAAGGGAAAGAAGTGTGCATAAGAAATATGTAAAGGGAAAGAAGTGTGCATAAGAAATATGTAAAGGGAAAGAAGTGTGCATAAGAAATATGTAAAGGGAAAGAAGTGTGCATAAGAAATATGTAAAGGAAAAGAAGTGTGCATAAGAAATATGTAAAGGGAAAGAAGTGTGCATAAGAAATATGTAAAGGGAAAGAAGTGTGCATAAGAAATATGTAAAGGGAAGGAAGTGTGCATAATAAATAAACACATGATGTGGGAACAAGCCCTCGAGTTAAATATGTAAAGGGAAAGAAGTGTGCATAAGAAATATGTAAAGGGAAAGAAGTGTGCATAAGAAATATGTAAAGGGAAAGAAGTGTGCATAAGAAATATGTAAAGGGAAAGAAGTGTGCATAAGAAATATGTAAAGGGAAAGAAGTGTGCATAAGAAATATGTAAAGGGAAAGAAGTGTGCATAAGAAATATGTAAAGGGAAAGAAGTGTGCATAAGAAATATGTAAAGGGAAAGAAGTGTGCATAAGAAATATGTAAAGGGAAAGAAGTGTACATAAGAAATATGTAAAGGGAAAGAAGTGTGCATAAGAAATATGTAAAGGGAAAGAAGTGTGCATAAGAAATATGTAAAGGGAAAGAAGTGTGCATAAGAAATATGTAAAGGGAAAGAAGTGTGCATAAGAAATATGTAAAGGGAAAGAAGTGTGCATAAGAAATATGTAAAGGGAAAGAAGTGTGCATAAGAAATATGTAAAGGGAAAGAAGTGTGCATAAGAAATAAACGCATGATGTGGGAACAAGCCCTCGAGTTAAATATGTAAAGGGAAAGAAGTGTGCATAAGGAATATGTAAAGGGAAAGAAGTGTGCATAAGAAATATGTAAAGGGAAAGAAGTGTGCATAAGAAATATGTAAAGGGAAAGAAGTGTGCATAAGAAATATGTAAAGGGAAAGAAGTGTGCATAAGAAATATGTAAAGGGAAAGAAGTGTGCATAAGAAATATGTAAAGGGAAAGAAGTGTGCATAAGAAATATGTAAAGGGAAAGAAGTGTGCATAAGAAATATGTAAAGGGAAAGAAGTGTGCATAAGAAATATGTAAAGGGAAAGAAGTGTGCATAAGAAATATGTAAAGGGAAAGAAGTGTGCATAAGAAATATGTAAAGGGAAAGAAGTGTGCATAAGAAATATGTAAAGGGAAAGAAGTGTTCATAAACAATATGTAAAGGGAAAGAAGTGTGCATAAGAAATATGTAAAGGGAAAGAAGTGTGCATAAGAAATATGTAAAGGGAAAGAAGTGTGCATAAGAAATATGTAAAGGGAAAGAAGTGTGCATAAGAAATATGTAAAGGGAAAGAAGTGTGCATAAGAAATATGTAAAGGGAAAGAAGTGTGCATAAGAAATATGTAAAGGGAAAGAAGTGTGCATAAGAAATATGTAAAGGGAAAGAAGTGTGCATAAGAAATATGTAAAGGGAAAGAAGTGTGCATAAGAAATATGTAAAGGGAAAGAAGTGTGCATAAGAAATATGTAAAGGGAAAGAAGTGTGCATAAGAAATATGTAAAGGGAAAGAAGTGTGCATAAGAAATATGTAAAGGGAAAGAAGTGTGCATAAGAAATATGTAAAGGGAAAGAAGTGTGCATAAGAAATATGTAAAGGGAAAGAAGTGTGCATAAGAAATATGTAAAGGGAAAGAAGTGTGCATAAGAAATATGTAAAGGGAAAGAAGTGTGCATAAGAAATATGTAAAGGGAAAGAAGTGTGCATAAGAAATATGTAAAGGGAAAGAAGTGTGCATAAGAAATATGTAAAGGGAAAGAAGTGTGCATAAGAAATATGTAAAGGGAAAGAAGTGTGCATAAGAAATATGTAAAGGGAAAGAAGTGTGCATAATAAATATGTAAAGGGAAAGAAGTGTGCATAAGAAATAAACACATGATGTGGGAACAAGCCCTCGAGTTAAATATGTAAAGGGAAAGAAGTGTGCATAAGCAATATGTAAAGGGAAAGAAGTGTGCATAAGAAATATGTAAAGGGAAAGAAGTGTGCATAAGAAATATGTAAAGGGAAAGAAGTGTGCATAAGAAATATGTAAAGGGAAAGAAGTGTGCATAAGAAATATGTAAAGGGAAAGAAGTGTGCATAAGAAATATGTAAAGGGAAAGAAGTGTGCATAAGAAATATGTAAAGGGAAAGAAGTGTGCATAAGAAATATGTAAAGGGAAAGAAGTGTGCATAAGAAATATGTAAAGGGAAAGAAGTGTGCATAAGAAATATGTAAAGGGAAAGAAGTGTGCATAAGAAATATGTAAAGGGAAAGAAGTGTGCATAAGAAATATGTAAAGGGAAAGAAGTGTGCATAAGAAATAAACACATGATGTGGGAACAAGCCCTCGAGTGAAATATGTAAAGGGAAAGAAGTGTGCATAAGAAATATGTAAAGGGAAAGAAGTGTGCATAAGCAATATGTAAAGGGAAAGAAGTGTGCATAAGAAATATGTAAAGGGAAAGAAGTGTGCATAAGAAATATGTAAAGGGAAAGAAGTGTGCATAAGAAATATGTAAAAGGGAAAGAAGTGTGCATAAGAAATATGTAAAGGGAAAGAAGTGTGCATAAGAAATATGTAAAGGGAAAGAAGTGTGCATAAGAAATATGTAAAGGGACAGAAGTGTGCATAAGAAATATGTAAAGGGAAAGAAGTGTGCATAAGAAATATGTAAAGGGAAAGAAGTGTGCATAAGAAATATGTAAAGGGAAAGAAGTGTGCATAAGAAATATGTAAAGGGAAAGAAGTGTGCATAAGAAATATGTAAAGGGAAAGAAGTGTGCATAAGAAATATGTAAAGGGAAAGAAGTGTGCATAAGAAATATGTAAAGGGAAAGAAGTGTGCATAAGAAATATGTAAAGGGAAAGAAGTGTGCATAATAAATATGTAAAGGGAAAGAAGTGTGCATAAGAAATATGTAAAGGGAAAGAAGTGTGCATAAGAAATATGTAAAGGGAAAGAAGTGTGCATAAGAAATATGTAAAGGGAAAGAAGTGTGCATAAGAAATATGTAAAGGGAAAGAAGTGTGCATAAGAAATATGTAAAGGGAAAGAAGTGTGCATAAGAAATATGTAAAGGGAAAGAAGTGTGCATAAGAAATATGTAAAGGGAAAGAAGTGTGCATAAGAAATATGTAAAGGGAAAGAAGTGTGCATAGGAAATAAACACATGATGTGGGAACAAGCCCTCGAGTTAAATATGTAAAGGGAAAGAAGTGTGCATAAGAAATATGTAAAGTTAAAGAAGTGTGCATAAGAAATATTTAAAGGGAAAGAAGTGTGCATAAGAAATATGTAAAGGGAAAGAAGTGTGCATAAGAAATATGTAAAGGGAAAGAAGTGTGCATAAGAAATATGTAAAAGGAAAGAAGTGTGCATAAGAAATATGTAAAGGAAAAGAAGTGTGCATAAGAAATATGTAAAGGGAAAGAAGTGTGCATAAGAAATATGTAAAAGGAAAGAAGTGTGCATAAGAAATATGTAAAGGAAAAGAAGTGTGCATAAGAAATATGTAAAGGGAAAGAAGTGTGCATAAGAAATATGTAAAGGGAAAGAAGTGTGCATAAGAAATATGTAAAGGGAAAGAAGTGTGCATAAGAAATATGTAAAGAGAAAGAAGTGTGCATAAGAAATATGTAAAGGGAAAGAAGTGTGCATAAGAAATATGTAAAGGGAAAGAAGTGTGCATAAGAAATATGTAAAGGGAAAGAAGTGTGCATAAGAAATATGTAAAGGGAAAGAAGTGTGCATAAGAAATATGTAAAGGGAAAGAAGTGTGCATAAGAAATATGTTAAGGGAAAGAAGTGTGCATAAGAAATATGTAAAGGGAAAGAAGTGTGCATAAGAAATATGTAAAGGGAAAGAAGTGTGCATAAGAAATATGTAAAGGGAAAGAAGTGTGCATAAGAAATATGTAAAGGGAAAGAAGTGGGCATAAGAAATATGTAAAGGGAAAGAAGTGTGCATAAGAAATATGTAAAGGGAAAGAAGTGTGCATAAGGAATATGTAAAGAGAAAGAAGTGTGCATAAGAAATATGTAAAGGGAAAGAAGTGTGCATAATAAATATGTAAAGGGAAAGAAGTGTGCATAAGAAATAAACACATGATGTGGGAACAAGCCCTCGAGTTAAATATGTAAAGGGAAAGAAGTGTGCATAAGAAATATGTAAAGGGAAAGAAGTGTGCATAAGAAATATGTAAAGGGAAAGAAGTGTGCATAAGAAATATGTAAAGGGAAAGAAGTGTGCATAAGAAATATGTAAAGGGAAAGAAGTGTGCATAAGAAATATGTAAAGGGAAAGAAGTGTGCATAAGAAATATGTAAAGGGAAAGAAGTGTGCATAAGAAATATGTAAAGGGAAAGAAGTGTGCATAAGAAATATGTAAAGGGAAAGAAGTGTGCATAAGAAATATGTAAAGGGAAAGAAGTGTGCATAAGAAATAAACACATGATGTGGGAACAAGCCCTCGAGTTAAATATGTAAAGGGAAAGAAGTGTGCATAAGAAATAAACACATGATGTGGGAACAAGCCCTCGAGTGAAATATGTAAAGGGAAAGAAGTGTGCATAAGAAATATGTAAAGGGAAAGAAGTGTGCATAAGAAATATGTAAAGGGAAAGAAGTGTGCATAAGAAATATGTAAAGGGAACGAAGTGTGCATAAGAAATATGTAAAGGGAAAGAAGTGTGCATAAGAAATATGTAAAGGGAAAGAAGTGTGCATAAGAAATATGTAAAGGGAAAGAAGTGTGCATAAGAAATATGTAAAGGGAAAGAAGTGTGCATAAGAAATATGTAAAGGGAAAGAAGTGTGCATAAGAAATATGTAAAGGGAAAGAAGTGTGCATAAGAAATATGTAAAGGGAAAGAAGTGTGCATAAGAAATATGTAAAGGGAAAGAAGTGTGCATAAGAAATATGTAAAGGTAAAGAAGTGTGCATAAGAAATATGTAAAGGGAAAGAAGTGTGCATAAGAAATATGTAAAGGGAAAGAAGTGTGCATAAGAAATATGTAAAGGGAAAGAAGTGTGCATAAGACATTTCTAAAGGGAAAGAAGTGTGCATAAGAAATATGTAAAGGGAAAGAAGTGTGCATAAGAAATATGTAAAGGGAAAGAAGTGTGCATAAGAAATATGTAAAGGGAAAGAAGTGTGCATAAGAAATATGTAAAGGGAAAGAAGTGTGCATAAGAAATATGTAAAGGGAAAGAAGTGTGCATAAGAAATAAACACATGATGTGGGAACAACCCCTCGAGTTAAATATGTAAAGGGAAATAAGTGTGCATAAGAAATAAACACATGATGTGGGAACAAGCCCTCGAGTTAAATATGTAAAGGGAAAGAAGTGTGCATAAGAAATATGTAAAGGGAAAGAAGTGTGCATAAGAAATATGTAAAGGGAAAGAAGTGTGCATAAGAAATATGTAAAGGGAAAGAAGTGTGCATAAGAAATATGTAAAGGGAAAGAAGTGTGCATAAGAAATATGTAAAGGGAAAGAAGTGTGCATAAGAAATATCTAAAGGGAAAGAAGTGTCCATAAGAAATATGTAAAGGGAAAGAAGTGTGCATAAGAAATATGTAAAGGGAAAGAAGTGTGCATAAGAAATAAACACATGATGTCGGGACAAGCCCTCGAGTTAAATATGTAAAGGGAAAGAAGTGTGCATAAGAAATAATAAAGGGAAAGAAGTGTGCATAAGAAATATGTAAAGGGAAAGAAGTGTGCATAAGAAATATGTAAATGGAAAGAAGTGTGCATAAGAAATATGTAAAGGGAAAGAAGTGTGCATAAGAAATATGTAAAGGGAAAGAAGTGTGCATACGAAATATGTAAAGGGAAAGAAGTGTGCATAAGAAATATGTAAAGGGAAAGAAGTGTGCATAAGAAATATGTAAAGGGAAAGAAGTGTGCATAAGAAATATGTAAAGGGAAAGAAGTGTGCATAAGAAATATGTAAAGGGAAAGAAGTGTGCATAAGAAATATGTAAAGGGAAAGAAGTGTGCATACGAAATATGTAAAGGGAAAGAAGTGTGCATAAGAAATATGTAAAGGGAAAGAAGTGTGCATAAGAAATATGTAAAGGGAAAGAAGTGTGCATAAGAAATATGTAAAGGGAAAGAAGTGTGCATAAGAAATATGTAAAGGGAAAGAAGTGTGCATAAGAAATATGTAAAGGGAAAGAAGTGTGCATAAGAAATATGTAAAGGGAAGGAAGTGTGCATAAGAAATATGTAAAGGGAAAGAAGTGTGCATAAGAAATATGTAAAGGGAAAGAAGTGTGCATAAGAAATATGTAAAGGGAAAGAAGTGTGCATAAGAAATATGTAAAGGGAAAGAAGTGTGCATAAGAAATATGTAAAGGGAAAGAAGTGTGCATAAGAAATATGTAAAGGGAAAGAAGTGTGCATAAGAAATATGTAAAGGGAAAGAAGTGTGCATAAGAAATATGTAAAGGGAAAGAAGTGTGCATAAGAAATAAACACATGATGTGGGAACAAGCCCTCGAGTGAAATATGTAAAGGGAAAGAAGTGTGCATAAGAAATATGTAAAGGGAAAGAAGTGTGCATAAGAAATATGTAAAGGGAAAGAAGTGTGCATAAGAAATATGTAAAGGGAAAGAAGTGTGCATAAGAAATATGTAAAGGGAAAGAAGTGTGCATAAGAAATATCTAAAGGGAAAGAAGTGTCCATAAGAAATATGTAAAGGGAAAGAAGTGTGCATAAGAAATATGTAAAGGGAAAGAAGTGTGCATAAGAAATAAACACATGATGTCGGGACAAGCCCTCGAGTTAAATATGTAAAGGGAAAGAAGTGTGCATAAGAAATAATAAAGGGAAAGAAGTGTGCATAAGAAATATGTAAAGGGAAAGAAGTGTGCATAAGAAATATGTCAATGGAAAGAAGTGTGCATAAGAAATATGTAAAGGGAAAGAAGTGTGCATAAGAAATATGTAAAGGGAAAGAAGTGTGCATACGAAATATGTAAAGGGAAAGAAGTGTGCATAAGAAATATGTAAAGGGAAAGAAGTGTGCATAAGAAATATGTAAAGGGAAAGAAGTGTGCATAAGAAATATGTAAAGGGAAAGAAGTGTGCATAAGAAATATGTAAAGGGAAAGAAGTGTGCATACGAAATATGTAAAGGGAAAGAAGTGTGCATACGAAATATGTAAAGGGAAAGAAGTGTGCATACGAAATATGTAAAGGGAAAGAAGTGTGCATAAGAAATATGTAAAGGGAAAGAAGTGTGCATAAGAAATATGTAAAGGGAAAGAAGTGTGCATAAGAAATATGTAAAGGGAAAGAAGTGTGCATAAGAAATATGTAAAGGGAAAGAAGTGTGCATAAGAAATATGTAAAGGGAAGGAAGTGTGCATAAGAAATATGTAAAGGGAAAGAAGTGTGCATAAGAAATATGTAAAGGGAAAGAAGTGTGCATAAGAAATATGTAAAGGGAAAGAAGTGTGCATAAGAAATATGTAAAGGGAAAGAAGTGTGCATAAGAAATATGTAAAGGGAAAGAAGTGTGCATAAGAAATATGTAAAGGGAAAGAAGTGTGCATAAGAAATATGTAAAGGGAAAGAAGTGTGCATAAGAAATATGTAAAGGGAAAGAAGTGTGCATAAGAAATAAACACATGATGTGGGAACAAGCCCTCGAGTGAAATATGTAAAGGGAAAGAAGTGTGCATAAGAAATATGTAAAGGGAAAGAAGTGTGCATAAGAAATATGTAAAGGGAAAGAAGTGTGCATAAGAAATATGTAAAGGGAAAGAAGTGTGCATAAGAAATATGTAAAGGGAAAGAAGTGTGCATAAGAAATATGTAAAGGGAAAGAAGTGTGCATAAGAAATATGTAAAGGGAAAGAAGTGTGCATAAGAAATATGTAAAGGGAAAGAAGTGTGCATAAGAAATATGTAAAGGGAAAGAAGTGTGCATAAGAAATATGTAAAGGGAAAGAAGTGTGCATAAGAAATATGTAAAGGGAAAGAAGTGTGCATAAGAAATATGTAAAGGGAAAGAAGTGTGCATAAGAAATAAACACATGATGTGGGAACAAGCCCTCGAGTTAAATATGTAAAGGGAAAGAAGTGTGCATAAGAAATATGTAAAGTTAAAGAAGTGTGCATAAGAAATATGTAAAGGGAAAGAAGTGTGCATAAGAAATATGTAAAGGGAAAGAAGTGTGCATAAAAAATAAACACATGATGTGGGAACAAGCCCTCGAGTTAAATATGTAAAGGGAAAGAAGTGTGCATAAGAAATATGTAAAGTTAAAGAAGTGTGCATAAGAAATATGTAAAGGGAAAGAAGTGTGCATAAGAAATATGTAAAGGGAAAGAAGTGTGCATAAGAAATATGTAAAGGGAAAGAAGTGTGCATAAGAAATATGTAAAGGGAAAGAAGTGTGCATAAGAAATATGTAAAGGGAAAGAAGTGTGCATAAGAAATATGTAAAGGGAAAGAAGTGTGCATAAGAAATATGTAAAAGGAAAGAAGTGTGCATAAGAAATATGTAAAGGAAAAGAAGTGTGCATAAGAAATATGTAAAGGGAAAGAAGTGTGCATAAGAAATATGTAAAGGGAAAGAAGTGTGCATAAGAAATATGTAAAGGGAAAGAAGTGTGCATAAGAATTTTTTAAAGAGAAAGAAGTGTGCATAAGAAATATGTAAAGGGAAAGAAGTGTGCATAAGAAATATGTAAAGGGAAAGAAGTGTGCATAAGAAATATGTAAAGGGAAAGAAGTGTGCATAAGAAATATGTAAAGGGAAAGAAGTGTGCATAAGAAATATGTAAAGGGAAAGAAGTGTGCATAAGAAATATGTAAAGGGAAAGAAGTGTGCATAAGAAATATGTAAAGGGAAAGAAGTGTGCATAAGAAATATGTAAAGGGAAAGAAGTGTGCATAAGAAATATGTAAAGGGAAAGAAGTGTGCATAAGAAATATGTAAAGGGAAAGAAGTGGGCATAAGAAATATGTAAAGGGAAAGAAGTGTGCATAAGAAATATGTAAAGGGAAAGAAGTGTGCATAAGGAATATGTAAAGGGAAAGAAGTGTGCATAAGAAATATGTAAAGGGAAAGAAGTGTGCATAATAAATATGTAAAGGGAAAGAAGTGTGCATAAGAAATAAACACATGATGTGGGAACAAGCCCTCGAGTTAAATATGTAAAGGGAAAGAAGTGTGCATAAGAAATATGTAAAGGGAAAGAAGTGTGAATAAGAAATATGTAAAGGGAAAGAAGTGTGCATAAGAAATATGTAAAGGGAAAGAAGTGTGCATAAGAAATATGTAAAGGGAAAGAAGTGTGCATAAGAAATATGTAAAGGGAAAGAAGTGTGCATAAGAAATATGTAAAGGGAAAGAAGTGTGCATAAGAAATATGTAAAGGGAAAGAAGTGTGCATAAGAAATATGTAAAGGGAAAGAAGTGTGCATAAGAAATATGTAAAGGGAAAGAAGTGTGCATAAGAAATATGTAAAGGGAAAGAAGTGTGCATAAGAAATATGTAAAGGGAAAGAAGTGTGCATAAGAAATATGTAAAGGGAAAGAAGTGTGCATAAGAAATATGTAAAGGTAAAGAAGTGTGCATAAGAAATATGTAAAGGGAAAGAAGTGTGCATAAGAAATATGTAAAGGGAAAGAAGTGTGCATAAGAAATATGTAAAGGGAAAGAAGTGTGCATAAGAAATATGTAAAGGGAAAGAAGTGTGCATACGAAATATGTAAAGGTAAAGAAGTGTGCATAAGAAATATGTAAAGGGAAAGAAGTGTGCATAAGAAATATGTAAAGGGAAAGAAGTGTGCATAAGAAATATGTAAAGGGAAAGAAGTGTGCATAAGAAATATGTAAAGGGAAAGAAGTGTGCATAAGAAATAAACACATGATGTGGGAACAACCCCTCGAGTTAAATATGTAAAGGGAAATAAGTGTGCATAAGAAATAAACACATGATGTGGGAACAACCCCTCGAGTTAAATATGTAAAGGGAAAGAAGTGTGCATAAGAAATATGTAAAGGGAAAGAAGTGTGCATAAGAAATATGTAAAGGGAAAGAAGTGTGCATAAGAAATATGTAAAGGGAAAGAAGTGTGCATAAGAAATAAACACATGATGTGGGAACAACCCCTCGAGTTAAATATGTAAAGGGAAATAAGTGTGCATAAGAAATAAACACATGATGTGGGAACAAGCCCTCGAGTTAAATATGTAAAGGGAAATAAGTGTGCATAAGAAATAAACACATGATGTGGGAACAAGCCCTCGAGTTAAATATGTAAAGGGAAAGAAGTGTGCATAAGAAATATGTAAAGGGAAAGAAGTGTGCATAAGAAATATGTAAAGGGAAAGAAGTGTGCATAAGAAATATGTAAAGGGAAAGAAGTGTGCATAAGAAATAAACACATGATGTGGGAACAACCCCTCGAGTTAAATATGTAAAGGGAAATAAGTGTGCATAAGAAATAAACACATGATGTGGGAACAAGCCCTCGAGTTAAATATGTAAAGGGAAAGAAGTGTGCATAAGAAATATGTAAAGGGAAAGAAGTGTGCATAAGAAATATGTAAAGGGAAAGAAGTGTGCATAAGAAATATGTAAAGGGAAAGAAGTGTGCATAAGAAATATGTAAAGGGAAAGAAGTGTGCATAAGAAATATGTAAAGGGAAAGAAGTGTGCATAAGAAATATGTAAAGGGAAAGAAGTGTGCATAAGAAATATGTAAAGGGAAAGAAGTGTGCATAAGAAATATGTAAAGGGAAAGAAGTGTGCATAAGAAATAAACACATGATGTCGGGACAAGCCCTCGAGTTAAATATGTAAAGGGAAAGAAGTGTGCATAAGAAATAATAAAGGGAAAGAAGTGTGCATAAGAAATATGTAAAGGGAAAGAAGTGTGCATAAGAAATATGTAAATGGAAAGAAGTGTGCATAAGAAATATGTAAAGGGAAAGAAGTGTGCATAAGAAATATGTAAAGGGAAAGAAGTGTGCATACGAAATATGTAAAGGGAAAGAAGTGTGCATAAGAAATATGTAAAGGGAAAGAAGTGTGCATAAGAAATATGTAAAGGGAAAGAAGTGTGCATAAGAAATATGTAAAGGGAAAGAAGTGTGCATAAGAAATATGTAAAGGGAAAGAAGTGTGCATAAGAAATATGTAAAGGGAAAGAAGTGTGCATAAGAAATATGTAAAGGGAAAGAAGTGTGCACAAGAAATATGTAAAGGGAAAGAAGTGTGCATAAGAAATATGTAAAGGGAAAGAAGTGTGCATAAGAAATATGTAAAGGGAAAGAAGTGTGCATAAGAAATAAACACATGATGTGGGAACAAGCCCTCGAGTTAAATATGTAAAGGGAAAGAAGTGTGCATAAGAAATATGTAAAGGGAAAGAAGTGTGCATAAGAAATATGTAAAGGGAAAGAAGTGTGCATAAGAAATATGTAAAGGGAAAGAAGTGTGCATAAGAAATATGTAAAGGGAAAGAAGTGTGCATAAGAAATATGTAAAGGGAAAGAAGTGTGCATAAGAAATATGTAAAGGGAAAGAAGTGTGCATAAGAAATATGTAAAGGGAAAGAAGTGTGCATAAGAAATATGTAAAGGGAAAGAAGTGTGCATAAGAAATATGTAAAGGGAAAGAAGTGTGCATAATAAATATGTAAAGGGAAAGAAGTGTGCATAAGAAATATGTAAAGGGAAAGAAGTGTGCATAATAAATATGTAAAGGGAAAGAAGTGTGCATAAGAAATATGTAAAGGGAAAGAAGTGTGCATAAGAAATATGTAAAGGGAAAGAAGTGTGCATAAGAAATATGTAAAGGGAAATAAGTGTGCATAAGAAATATGTAAAGGGAAATAAGTGTGCATAAGAAATATGTAAAGGGAAAGAAGTGTGTATAAGAAATATGTAAAGGGGAAGAAGTGTGCATAAGAAATATGTAAAGGGAAAGAAGTGTGCATAAGAAATATGTAAAGGGAAAGAAGTGTGCATAAGAAATATGTAAAGGGAAAGAAGTGTGCATAAGAAATATGTAAAGGGAAAGAAGTGTGCATAAGAAATATGTAAAGGGAAAGAAGTGTGCATAAGAAATATGTAAAGGGAAAGAAGTGTGCATAAGAAATATGTAAAGGGAAAGAAGTGTGCATAAGAAATATGTAAAGGGAAAGAAGTGTGCATAAGAAATATGTAAAGGGAAAGAAGTGTGCATAAGAAATATGTAAAGGGAAAGAAGTGTGCATAAGAAATATGTAAAGGGGAAGAAGTGTGCATAAGAAATATGTAAAGGGAAAGAAGTGTGCATAAGAAATATGTAAAGGGAAAGAAGTGTGCATAAGAAATATGTAAAGGGAAAGAAGTGTGCATAAGAAATATGTAAAGGGAAAGAAGTGTGCATAAGAAATATGTAAAGGGAAAGAAGTGTGCATAAGAAATATGTAAAGGGAAAGAAGTGTGCATAAGAAATAAACACATGATGTGGGAACAAGCCCTCGAGTTAAATATGTAAAGGGAAAGAAGTGTGCATAAGAAATATGTAAAGGGAAAGAAGTGTGCATACGAAATATGTAAAGGGAAAGAAGTGTGCATAAGAAATATGTAAAGGGAAAGAAGTGTGCATAAGAAATATGTAAAGGGAAAGAAGTGTGCATAAGAAATATGTAAAGGGAAAGAAGTGTGCATAAGAAATATGTAAAGGGAAAGAAGTGTGCATAAGAAATATGTAAAGGGAAAGAAGTGTGCATAAGAAATATGTAAAGGGAAAGAAGTGTGCATAAGAAATATGTAAAGGGAAAGAAGTGTGCATAAGAAATATGTAAAGGGAAAGAAGAGTGCATAATAAATATGTAAAGGGAAAGAAGTGTGCATAAGAAATATGTAAAGGGAAAGAAGTGTGCATAAGAAATATGTAAAGGGAAAGAAGTGTGCATAAGAAATATGTAAAGGGAAAGAAGTGTGCATAAGAAATATGTAAAGGGAAAGAAGTGTGCATAAGAAATAAACACATGATGTGGGAACAAGCCCTCGAGTTAAATATGTAAAGGGAAAGAAGTGTGCATAAGAAATATGTAAAGGGAAAGAAGTGTGCATAAGAAATATGTAAAGGGAAAGAAGTGTGCATAAGAAATATGTAAAGGGAAAGAAGTGTGCATAAGAAATATGTAAAGGGAAAGAAGTGTGCATAAGAAATATGTAAAGGGAAAGAAGTGTGC
The DNA here is from genome assembly GCA_037893245.1 of Crossaster papposus. Taxonomy (NCBI): domain Eukaryota; kingdom Metazoa; phylum Echinodermata; class Asteroidea; order Velatida; family Solasteridae; genus Crossaster; species Crossaster papposus. Next base: position 141,553 of record JBAIAA010001308.1, read on the forward strand.
ATAAGAAATATGTAAAGGGAAAGAAGTGTGCATAAGAAATATGTAAAGGGAAAGAAGTGTGAATAAGAAATATGTAAAGGGAAAGAAGTGTGCATAAGAAATATGTAAAGGGAAAGAAGTGTGCATAAGAAATATGTAAAGGGAAAGAAGTGTGCATAAGAAATATGTAAAGGGAAAGAAGTGTGCATAAGAAATATGTAAAGGGAAAGAAGTGTGCATAAGAAATATGTAAAGGGAAAGAAGTGTGCATAAGAAATATGTAAAGGGAAAGAAGTGTGCATAAGAAATATGTAAAGGGAAAGAAGTGTGCATAAGAAATATGTAAAGGGAAAGAAGTGTGCATAAGAAATATGTAAAGGGAAAGAAGTGTGAATAAGAAATATGTAAAGGGAAAGAAGTGTGCATAAGAAATATGTAAAGGGAAAGAAGTGTGCATAAGAAATATGTAAAGGGAAAGAAGTGTGCATAAGAAATATGTAAAGGGAAAGAAGTGTGCATAAGAAATATGTAAAGGGAAAGAAGTGTGCATACGAAATATGTAAAGGGAAAGAAGTGTGCATAAGAAATATGTAAAGAGAAAGAAGTGTGCATAAGAAATATGTAAAGGGAAAGAAGTGTGCATAAGAAATATGTAAAGGGAAAGAAGTGTGCATAAGAAATATGTAAAGGGAAAGAAGTGTGCATAAGAAATATGTAAAGGGAAAGAAGTGTGCATAAGAAATATGTAAAGGGAAAGAAGTGTGCATAAGAAATATGTAAAGGGAAAGAAGTGTGCATAAGAAATATGTAAAGGGAAAGAAGTGTGCATAAGAAATATGTAAAGGGAAAGAAGTGTGCATAAGAAATATGTAAAGGGACAGAAGTGTGCATAAGAAATATGTAAAGGGAAAGAAATGTGCATAAGAAATATGTAAAGGGAAAGAAGTGTGCATAAGAAATATGTAAAGGGAAAGAAGTGTGCATAAGAAATATGTAAAGGGAAAGAAGTGTGCATAAGAAATATGTAAAGGGAAAGAAGTGTGCATAAGAAATATGTAAAGGGAAAGAAGTGTGCATAAGAAATATGTAAAGGGAAATAAGTGTGCATAAGAAATATGTAAAGGGAAAGAAGTGTGCATAAGAAATATGTAAAGGGAAAGAAGTGTGCATAAGAAATATGTAAAGGGAAAGAAGTGTGCATAAGAAATATGTAAAGGGAAAGAAGTGTGCATAAGAAATATGTAAAGGGAAAGAAGTGTGCATAAGAAATATGTAAAGGGAAAGAAGTGTGCATAAGAAATATGTAAAGGGAAAGAAGTGTGCATAAGAAATATGTAAAGGGAAAGAAGTGTGCATAAGAAATATGTAAAGGGAAAGAAGTGTGCATAAGAAATATGTAAAGGGAAAGAAGTGTGCATAAGAAATATGTAAAGGGAAAGAAGTGTGCATAAGAAATATGTAAAGGGAAAGAAGTGTGCATAAGAAATATGTAAAGGGAAAGAAGTGTGCATAAGAAATATGTAAAGGGAAATAAGTGTGCATAAGAAATATGTAAAGGGAAATAAGTGTGCATAAGAAATATGTAAAGGGAAAGAAGTGTGTATAAGAAATATGTAAAGGGAAAGAAGTGTGCATAAGAAATATGTAAAGGGAAAGAAGTGTGCATAAGAAATATGTAAAGGGAAAGAAGTGTGCATAATAAATATGTAAAGGGAAAGAAGTGTGCATAAGAAATATGTAAAGGGATAGAAGTGTGCATAAGAAATATGTAAAGGGAAAGAAGTGTGCATAAGAAATATGTAAAGGGAAAGAAGTGTGCATAAGAAATATGTAAAGGGAAAGAAGTGTGCATAAGAAATATGTAAAGGGAAAGAAGTGTGCATAAGAAATATGTAAAGGGAAAGAAGTGTGCATAAGAAATATGTAAAGGGAAAGAAGTGTGCATAAGAAATAAACACATGATGTGGGAACAAGCCCTCGAGTTAAATATGTAAAGGGAAAGAAGTGTGCATAAGAAATATGTAAAGGGAAAGAAGTGTGCATACGAAATATGTAAAGGGAAAGAAGTGTGCATAAGAAATATGTAAAGGGAAAGAAGTGTGCATAAGAAATATGTAAAGGGAAAGAAGTGTGCATAAGAAATATGTAAAGGGAAAGAAGTGTGCATAAGAAATATGTAAAGGGAAAGAAGTGTGCATAAGAAATATGTAAAGGGAAAGAAGTGTGCATAAGAAATATGTAAAGGGAAAGAAGTGTGCATAAGAAATATGTAAAGGGAAAGAAGTGTGCATAAGAAATATGTAAAGGGAAAAAAGTGTGCATAAGAAATATGTAAAGGGAAAGAAGTGTGCATAATAAATATGTAAAGGGAAAGAAGTGTGCATAAGAAATATGTAAAGGGAAAGAAGTGTGCATAAGAAATATGTAAAGAGAAAGAAGTGTGCATAAGAAATATGTAAAGGGAAAGAAGTGTGCATAAGAAATATGTAAAGGGAAAGAAGTGTGCATAAGAAATAAACACATGATGTGGGAACAAGCCCTCGAGTTAAATATGTAAAGGGAAAGAAGTGTGCATAAGAAATATGTAAAGGGAAAGAAGTGTGCATAAGAAATATGTAAAGGGAAAGAAGTGTGCATAAGAAATATGTAAAGGGAAAGAAGTGTGCATAAGAAATAAACACATGATGTGGGAACAAGCCCTCGAGTTAAATATGTAAAGGGAAAGAAGTGTGCATAAGAAATATGTAAAGGGAAAGAAGTGTGCATAAGAAATATGTAAAGGGAAAAAAGTGTGCATAAGAAATATTTAAAGGAAAGAAGTGTGCATACGAAATATGTAAAGGGAAAGAAGTGTGCATAAGAAATATGTAAAGGGAAAGAAGTGTGCATAAGAAATATGTAAAGGGAAAGAAGTGTGCATAAGAAATATGTAAAGGGAAAGAAGTGTGCATAAGAAATATGTAAAGGGAAAGAAGTGTGCATAAGAAATATGTAAAGGGAAAGAAGTGTGCATAAGAAATATGTAAAGGGAAAGAAGTGTGCATAAGAAATATGTAAAGGGAAAGAAGTGTGCATAAGAAATATGTAAAGGGAAAGAAGTGTGCATAAGAAATATGTAAAGGGAAAGAAGTGTGCATAAGAAATATGTAAAGGGAAAGAAGTGTGCATAAGAAATATGTAAAGGGAAAGAAGTGTGCATAAGAAATATGTAAAGGGAAAGAAGTGTGCATAAGAAATATGTAAAGGGAAAGAAGTGTGCATAATAAATATGTAAAGGGAAAGAAGTGTGCATAAGAAATATGTAAAGGGAAAGAAGTGTGCATAAGAAATATGTAAAGGGAAAGAAGTGTGCATAAGAAATATGTAAAGGGAAATAAGTGTGCATAAGAAATATGTAAAGGGAAATAAGTGTGCATAAGAAATATGTAAAGGGAAAGAAGTGTGTATAAGAAATATGTAAAGGGGAAGAAGTGTGCATAAGAAATATGTAAAGGGAAAGAAGTGTGCATAAGAAATATGTAAAGGGAAAGAAGTGTGCATAAGAAATATGTAAAGGGAAAGAAGTGTGCATAAGAAATATGTAAAGGGAAAGAAGTGTGCATAAGAAATATGTAAAGGGAAAGAAGTGTGCATAAGAAATATGTAAAGGGAAAGAAGTGTGCATAAGAAATATGTAAAGGGAAAGAAGTGTGCATAAGAAATATGTAAAGGGAAAGAAGTGTGCATAAGAAATATGTAAAGGGAAAGAAGTGTGCATAAGAAATATGTAAAGGGAAAGAAGTGTGCATAAGAAATATGTAAAGGGGAAGAAGTGTGCATACGAAATATGTAAAGGGAAAGAAGTGTGCATAAGAAATATGTAAAGGGAAAGAAGTGTGCATAAGAAATATGTAAAGGGAAAGAAGTGTGCATAAGAAATATGTAAAGGGAAAGAAGTGTGCATAAGAAATATGTAAAGGGAAAGAAGTGTGCATAAGAAATATGTAAAGGGAAAGAAGTGTGCATAAGAAATATGTAAAGGGAAAGAAGTGTGCATAAGAAATATGTAAAGGGATAGAAGTGTGCATAAGAAATATGTAAAGGGAAAGAAGTGTGCATAAGAAATATGTAAAGGGAAAGAAGTGTGCATAAGAAATATGTAAAGGGAAAGAAGTGTGCATAAGAAATATGTAAAGGGAAAGAAGTGTGCATAAGAAATATGTAAAGGGAAAGAAGTGTGCATAAGAAATATGTAAAGGGAAAGAAGTGTGCATAAGAAATAAACACATGATGTGGGAACAAGCCCTCGAGTTAAATATGTAAAGGGAAAGAAGTGTGCATAAGAAATATGTAAAGGGAAAGAAGTGTGCATACGAAATATGTAAAGGGAAAGAAGTGTGCATAAGAAATATGTAAAGGGAAAGAAGTGTGCATAAGAAATATGTAAAGGGAAAGAAGTGTGCATAAGAAATATGTAAAGGGAAAGAAGTGTGCATAAGAAATATGTAAAGGGAAAGAAGTGTGCATAAGAAATATGTAAAGGGAAAGAAGTGTGCATAAGAAATATGTAAAGGGAAAGAAGTGTGCATAAGAAATATGTAAAGGGAAAGAAGTGTGCATAAGAAATATGTAAAGGGAAAGAAGTGTGCATAATAAATATGTAAAGGGAAAGAAGTGTGCATAAGAAATATGTAAAGGGAAAGAAGTGTGCATAAGAAATATGTAAAGGGAAAGAAGTGTGCATAAGAAATATGTAAAGGGAAAGAAGTGTGCATAAGAAATATGTAAAGGGAAAGAAGTGTGCATAAGAAATAAACACATGATGTGGGAACAAGCCCTCGAGTTAAATATGTAAAGGGAAAGAAGTGTGCATAAGAAATATGTAAAGGGAAAGAAGTGTGCATAAGAAATATGTAAAGGGAAAGAAGTGTGCATAAGAAATATGTAAAGGGAAAGAAGTGTGCATAAGAAATATGTAAAGGGAAAGAAGTGTGCATAAGAAATATGTAAAGGGAAAGAAGTGTGCATAAGAAATATGTAAAGGGAAATAAGTGTGCATAAGAAATATGTAAAGGGAAATAAGTGTGCATAAGAAATATGTAAAGGGAAAGAAGTGTGCATAAGAAATATGTAAAGGGAAAGAAGTGTGCATAAGAAATATGTAAAGGGAAAGAAGTGTGCATAAGAAATATGTAAAGGGAAAGAAGTGTGCATAAGAAATATGTAAAGGGAAAGAAGTGTGCATAAGAAATATGTAAAGGGAAAGAAGTGTGCATAAGAAATATGTAAAGGGAAAGAAGTGTGCATAAGAAATATGTAAAGGGAAAGAAGTGTGCATAAGAAATATGTAAAGGGAAAGAAGTGTGCATAAGAAATATGTAAAGGGAAAGAAGTGTGCATAGGAAATATGTAAAGGGAAAGAAGTGTGCATAAGAAATATGTAAAGGGAAAGAAGTGTGCATAAGAAATATGTAAAGGGAAAGAAGTGTGCATAAGAAATATGTAAAGGGATAGAAGTGTGCATAAGAAATATGTAAAGGGAAAGAAGTGTGCATAAGAAATATGTAAAGGGAAAGAAGTGTGCATAAGAAATATGTAAAGGGAAAGAAGTGTGCATAAGAAATATGTAAAGGAAAAGAAGTGTGCATAAGAAATATGTAAAGGGAAAGAAGTGTGCATAAGAAATATGTAAAGGGAAAGAAGTGTGCATAAGAAATAAACACATGATGTCGGGACAAGCCCTCGAGTTAAATATGTAAAGGGAAAGAAGTGTGCATAAGAAATATGTGAAGGGAAAGAAGTGTGCATAAGAAATATGTAAAGGGAAAGAAGTGTGCATAAGAAATATGTAAAGGGAAAGAAGTGTGCATAAGAAATATGTAAAGGGAAAGAAGTGTGCATAAGAAATATGTAAAGGGAAAGAAGTGTGCATAAGAAATATGTAAAGGGAAAGAAGTGTGCATAAGAAATATGTAAAGGGAAAGAAGTGTGCATAAGAAATATGTAAAGGGAAAGAAGTGTGCATAAGAAATATGTAAAGGGAAAGAAGTGTGCATAAGAAATATGTAAAGGGAAAGAAGTGTGCATAAGAAATATGTAAAGGGAAAGAAGTGTGCATAAGAAATATGTAAAGGGAAAGAAGTGTGCATAAGAAATATGTAAAGAGAAAGAAGTGTGCATAAGAAATATGTAAAGGGAAAGAAGTGTGCATAAGAAATATGTAAAGGGAAAGAAGTGTGCATAAGAAATATGTAAAGGGAAAGAAGTGTGCATAAGAAATATGTAAAGGGAAAGAAGTGTGCATAAGAAATATGTAAAGGGAAAGAAGTGTGCATAAGAAATATGTAAAGGGAAAGAAGTGTGCATAAGAAATATGTAAAGGGAAAGAAGTGTGCATAAGAAATATGTAAAGGGAAAGAAGTGTGCATAAGAAATATGTAAAGGGACAGAAGTGTGCATAAGAAATATGTAAAGGGAAAGAAGTGTGCATAAGAAATATGTAAAGGGAAAGAAGTGTGCATAAGAAATATGTAAAGGGAAAGAAGTGTGCATAAGAAATATGTAAAGGGAAAGACGTGTGCATAAGAAATATGTAAAGGGAAAGAAGTGTGCATAAGAAATATGTAAAGGGAAAGAAGTGTGCATAAGAAATATGTAAAGGGAAATAAGTGTGCATAAGAAATATGTAAAGGGAAAGAAGTGTGCATAAGAAATATGTAAAGGGAAAGAAGTGTGCATAAGAAATATGTAAAGGGAAAGAAGTGTGCATAAGAAATATGTAAAGGGAAAGAAGTGTGCATAAGAAATATGTAAAGGGAAAGAAGTGTGCATAAGAAATATGTAAAGGGAAAGAAGTGTGCATAAGAAATATGTAAAGGGAAAGAAGTGTGCATAAGAAATATGTAAAGGGAAAGAAGTGTGCATAAGAAATATGTAAAGGGAAAGAAGTGTGCATAAGAAATATGTAAAGGGAAAGAAGTGTGCATAGGAAATATGTAAAGGGAAAGAAGTGTGCATAAGAAATATGTAAAGGGAAAGAAGTGTGCATAAGAAATATGTAAAGGGAAAGAAGTGTGCATAAGAAATATGTAAAGGGATAGAAGTGTGCATAAGAAATATGTAAAGGGAAAGAAGTGTGCATAAGAAATATGTAAAGGGAAAGAAGTGTGCATAAGAAATATGTAAAGGGAAAGAAGTGTGCATAAGAAATATGTAAAGGAAAAGAAGTGTGCATAAGAAATATGTAAAGGGAAAGAAGTGTGCATAAGAAATATGTAAAGGGAAAGAAGTGTGCATAAGAAATAAACACATGATGTCGGGACAAGCCCTCGAGTTAAATATGTAAAGGGAAAGAAGTGTGCATAAGAAATATGTGAAGGGAAAGAAGTGTGCATAAGAAATATGTAAAGGGAAAGAAGTGTGCATAAGAAATATGTAAAGGGAAAGAAGTGTGCATAAGAAATAAACACATGATGTCGGGACAAGCCCTCGAGTTAAATATGTAAAGGGAAAGAAGTGTGCATAAGAAATATGTAAAGGGAAAGAAGTGTGCATACGAAATATGTAAAGGGAAAGAAGTGTGCATAAGAAATATGTAAAGGGAAAGAAGTGTGCATAAGAAATATGTAAAGGGAAAGAAGTGTGCATAAGAAATATGTAAAGGGAAAGAAGTGTGCATAAGAAATATGTAAAGGGAAAGAAGTGTGCATAAGAAATATGTAAAGGGAAAGAAGTGTGCATAAGAAATATGTAAAGGGAAAGAAGTGTGCATAAGAAATATGTAAAGGGAAAGAAGTGTGCATAAGAAATATGTAAAGGGAAAGAAGTGTGCATAAGAAATATGTAAAGGGAAAGAAGTGTGCATAATAAATATGTAAAGGGAAAGAAGTGTACATAAGAAATATGTAAAGGGAAAGAAGTGTGCATAAGAAATATGTAAAGGGAAAGAAGTGTGCATAAGAAATATGTAAAGGGAAAGAAGTGTGCATAAGAAATAAACACATGATGTGGGAACAAGCCCTCGAGTTAAATATGTAAAGGGAAAGAAGTGTGCATAAGAAATATGTAAAGGGAAAGAAGTGTGCATAAGAAATATGTAAAGGGAAAGAAGTGTGCATAAGAAATATGTAAAGGGAAAGAAGTGTGCATAAGAAATATGTAAAGGGAAAGAAGTGTGCATAAGAAATATGTCAAGGGAAAGAAGTGTGCATAAGAAATATGTAAAGGGAAAGAAGTGTGCATAAGAAATATGTAAAGGGAAAGAAGTGTGCATAAGAAATATGTAAAGGGAAAGAAGTGTGCATAAGAAATATGTAAAGGGAAAGAAGTGTGCATAAGAAATATGTAAAGGGAAAGAAGTGTGCATAAGAAATATGTAAAGGGAAAGAAGTGTGCATAAGAAATATGTAAAGGGAAAGAAGTGTGCATAAGAAATATGTAAAGGGAAAGAAGTGTGCATAAGAAATATGTAAAGGGAAAGAAGTGTGCATAAGAAATATGTAAAGGGAAAGAAGTGTGCATAAGAAATATGTAAAGAGAAAGAAGTGTGCATAAGAAATATGTAAAGGGAAAGAAGTGTGCATAAGAAATATGTAAAGGGAAAGAAGTGTGCATAAGACATATGTAAAGGGAAAGAAGTGTGCATAAGAAATATGTAAAGGGAAAGAAGTGTGCATAAGAAATATGTAAAGGGAAAGAAGTGTGCATAAGAAATATGTAAAGGGAAAGAAGTGTGCATAAGAAATATGTAAAGGGAAAGAAGTGTGCATAAGAAATATGTAAAGGGAAAGAAGTGTGCATAAGAAATATGTAAAGGGAAAGAAGTGTGCATAAGAAATATGTAAAGGGAAAGAAGTGTGCATAAGAAATTTGTAAAGGGAAAGAAGTGTGCATAAGAAATATGTAAAGGGAAAGAAGTGTGCATAAGAAATATGTAAAGGGAAAGAAGTGTGCATAATAAATATGTAAATGGAAAGAAGTGTGCATAAGACATAAACACATGATGTGGGAACAAGCCCTCGAGTTAAATATGTAAAGGGAAAGAAGTGTGCATAAGAAATAAACACATGATGTGGGAACAAGCCCTCGAGTGAAATATGTAAAGAGAAAGAAGTGTGCATAAGAAATATGTAAAGGGAAAGAAGTGTGCATAAGAAATATGTAAAGGGAAAGAAGTGTGCATAAGAAATATGTAAAGGGAAAGAAGTGTGCATAAGAAATATGTAAAGGGAAAGAAGTGTGCATAAGAAATATGTAAAGGGAAAGAAGTGTGCATAAGAAATATGTAAAGGGAAAGAAGTGTGCATAAGAAATATGTAAAGGGAAAGAAGTGTGCATAAGAAATATGTAAAGGGAAAGAAGTGTGCATAAGAAATATGTAAAGGGAAAGAAGTGTGCATAAGAAATATGTAAAGGGAAAGAAGTGTGCATAAGAAATATGTAAAGGGAAAGAAGTGTGCATAAGAAATATGTAAAGGGAAAGAAGTGTGCATAAGAAATATGTAAAGGGAAAGAAGTGTGCATAAGAAATATGTAAAGGGAAAGAAGTGTGCATAAGAAATATGTAAAGGGAAAGAAGTGTGCATAAGAAATATGTAAAGGGAAAGAAGTGTGCATAAGAAATATGTAAAGGGAAAGAAGTGTGCATAAGAAATATGTAAAGGGAAAGAAGTGTGCATAGGAAATATGTAAAGGGAAAGAAGTGTGCATAAGAAATATGTAAAGGGAAAGAAGTGTGCATAAGAAATATGTAAAGGGAAAGAAGTGTGCATAAGAAATATGTAAAGGGATAGAAGTGTGCATAAGAAATATGTAAAGGGAAAGAAGTGTGCATAAGAAATATGTAAAGGGAAAGAAGTGTGCATAAGAAATATGTAAAGGGAAAGAAGTGTGCATAAGAAATATGTAAAGGAAAAGAAGTGTGCATAAGAAATATGTAAAGGGAAAGAAGTGTGCATAAGAAATATGTAAAGGGAAAGAAGTGTGCATAAGAAATAAACACATGATGTCGGGACAAGCCCTCGAGTTAAATATGTAAAGGGAAAGAAGTGTGCATAAGAAATATGTGAAGGGAAAGAAGTGTGCATAAGAAATATGTAAAGGGAAAGAAGTGTGCATAAGAAATATGTAAAGGGAAAGAAGTGTGCATAAGAAATAAACACATGATGTCGGGACAAGCCCTCGAGTTAAATATGTAAAGGGAAAGAAGTGTGCATAAGAAATATGTAAAGGGAAAGAAGTGTGCATACGAAATATGTAAAGGGAAAGAAGTGTGCATAAGAAATATGTAAAGGGAAAGAAGTGTGCATAAGAAATATGTAAAGGGAAAGAAGTGTGCATAAGAAATATGTAAAGGGAAAGAAGTGTGCATAAGAAATATGTAAAGGGAAAGAAGTGTGCATAAGAAATATGTAAAGGGAAAGAAGTGTGCATAAGAAATATGTAAAGGGAAAGAAGTGTGCATAAGAAATATGTAAAGGGAAAGAAGTGTGCATAAGAAATATGTAAAGGGAAAGAAGTGTGCATAAGAAATATGTAAAGGGAAAGAAGTGTGCATAATAAATATGTAAAGGGAAAGAAGTGTACATAAGAAATATGTAAAGGGAAAGAAGTGTGCATAAGAAATATGTAAAGGGAAAGAAGTGTGCATAAGAAATATGTAAAGGGAAAGAAGTGTGCATAAGAAATAAACACATGATGTGGGAACAAGCCCTCGAGTTAAATATGTAAAGGGAAAGAAGTGTGCATAAGAAATATGTAAAGGGAAAGAAGTGTGCATAAGAAATATGTAAAGGGAAAGAAGTGTGCATAAGAAATATGTAAAGGGAAAGAAGTGTGCATAAGAAATATGTAAAGGGAAAGAAGTGTGCATAAGAAATATGTCAAGGGAAAGAAGTGTGCATAAGAAATATGTAAAGGGAAAGAAGTGTGCATAAGAAATATGTAAAGGGAAAGAAGTGTGCATAAGAAATATGTAAAGGGAAAGAAGTGTGCATAAGAAATATGTAAAGGGAAAGAAGTGTGCATAAGAAATATGTAAAGGGAAAGAAGTGTGCATAAGAAATATGTAAAGGGAAAGAAGTGTGCATAAGAAATATGTAAAGGGAAAGAAGTGTGCATAAGAAATATGTAAAGGGAAAGAAGTGTGCATAAGAAATATGTAAAGGGAAAGAAGTGTGCATAAGAAATATGTAAAGGGAAAGAAGTGTGCATAAGAAATATGTAAAGAGAAAGAAGTGTGCATAAGAAATATGTAAAGGGAAAGAAGTGTGCATAAGAAATATGTAAAGGGAAAGAAGTGTGCATAAGACATATGTAAAGGGAAAGAAGTGTGCATAAGAAATATGTAAAGGGAAAGAAGTGTGCATAAGAAATATGTAAAGGGAAAGAAGTGTGCATAAGAAATATGTAAAGGGAAAGAAGTGTGCATAAGAAATATGTAAAGGGAAAGAAGTGTGCATAAGAAATATGTAAAGGGAAAGAAGTGTGCATAAGAAATATGTAAAGGGAAAGAAGTGTGCATAAGAAATATGTAAAGGGAAAGAAGTGTGCATAAGAAATTTGTAAAGGGAAAGAAGTGTGCATAAGAAATATGTAAAGGGAAAGAAGTGTGCATAAGAAATATGTAAAGGGAAAGAAGTGTGCATAATAAATATGTAAATGGAAAGAAGTGTGCATAAGACATAAACACATGATGTGGGAACAAGCCCTCGAGTTAAATATGTAAAGGGAAAGAAGTGTGCATAAGAAATAAACACATGATGTGGGAACAAGCCCTCGAGTGAAATATGTAAAGAGAAAGAAGTGTGCATAAGAAATATGTAAAGGGAAAGAAGTGTGCATAAGAAATATGTAAAGGGAAAGAAGTGTGCATAAGAAATATGTAAAGGGAAAGAAGTGTGCATAAGAAATATGTAAAGGGAAAGAAGTGTGCATAAGAAATATGTAAAGGGAAAGAAGTGTGCATAAGAAATATGTAAAGGGAAAGAAGTGTGCATAAGAAATATGTAAAGGGAAAGAAGTGTGCATAAGAAATATGTAAAGGGAAAGAAGTGTGCATAAGAAATATGTAAAGGGAAAGAAGTGTGCATAAGAAATATGTAAAGGGAAAGAAGTGTGCATAAGAAATATGTAAAGGGAAAGAAGTGTGCATAAGAAATATGTAAAGGGAAAGAAGTGTGCATAAGAAATATGTAAAGGGAAAGAAGTGTGCATAATAAATATGTAAAGGGAAAGAAGTGTGCATAAGAAATATGTAAAGGGAAAGAAGTGTGCATAATAAATATGTAAAGGGAAAGAAGTGTGCATAAGAAATATGTAAAGGGAAAGAAGTGTGCATAAGAAATATGTAAAGGGAAATAAGTGTGCATAAGAAATATGTAAAGGGAAAGAAGTGTGCATAAGAAATATGTAAAGGGAAAGAAGTGTGCATAAGAAATATGTAAAGGTAAAGAAGTGTGCATAAGAAATATGTAAAGGGAAAGAAGTGTGCATAAGAAATATGTAAAGGGAAAGAAGTGTGCATAAGAAATATGTAAAGGGAAAGAAGTGTGCATACGAAATATGTAAAGGGAAAGAAGTGTGCATAAGAAATATATAAAGGGAAAGAAGTGTGCATAAGAAATATGTAAAGGGAAAGAAGTGTGCATAAGAAATATGTAAAGGGAAAGAAGTGTGCATAAGAAATATGTAAAGGGAAAGAAGTGTGCATAAGAAATATGTAAAGGGAAAGAAGTGTGCATAAGAAATATGTAAAGGGAAAGAAGTGTGCATAAGAAACATGTAAAGGGAAAGAAGTGTGCATAAGAAATATGTAAAGGGAAAGAAGTGTGCATAAGAAATATGTAAAGGGAAAGAAGTGTGCATAAGAAATATGTAAAGGGAAAGAAGTGTGCATAAGAAATATGTAAAGGGAAAGAAGTGTGCATAAGAAATATGTAAAGGGAAAGAAGTGTGCATAAGAAATATGTAAAGGGAAAGAAGTGTGCATAAGAAATATGTAAAGGGAAAGAAGTGTGCATAAGAAATATGTAAAGGGAAAGAAGTGTGCATAAGAAATATGTAAAGGGAAAGAAGTGTGCATAAGAAATATGTAAAGGGAAAGAAGTGTGCATAAGAAATATGTAAAGGGAAAGAAGTGTGCATAAGAAATATGTAAAGGGAAAGAAGTGTGCATAAGAAATATGTAAAGGGAAATAAGTGTGCATAAGAAATATGTAAAGGGAAAGAAGTGTGCATAAGAAATATGTAAAGGGAAAGAAGTGTGCATAAGAAATAAACACATGATGTGGGAACAAGCCCTCGAGTTAAATATGTAAAGGGAAAGAAGTGTGCATAAGAAATATGTAAAGGGAAAGAAGTGTGCATAAGAAATATGTAAAGGGAAAAAAGTGTGCATAAGAAATATGTGAAGGGAAAGAAGTGTGCATAAGAAATATGTAAAGGGAAAGAAGTGTGCATAAGAAATATGTAAAGGGAAAGAAGTGTGCATAAGAAATATGTAAAGGGAAAGAAGTGTGCATAAGAAATATGTAAAGGGAAAGAAGTGTGCATAAGAAATATGTAAAGGGAAAGAAGTGTGCATAAGAAATATGTAAAGGGAAAGAAGTGTGCATAAGAAATATGTAAAGGGAAAGAAGTGTGCATAAGAAATATGTAAAGGGAAAGAAGTGTGCATAAGAAATATGTAAAGGGAAAGAAGTGTGCATAAGAAATATGTAAAGGGAAAGAAGTGTGCATAAGAAATATGTAAAGGGAAAGAAGTGTGCATAAGAAATATGTAAAGGGAAAGAAGTGTGCGTAAGAAATATGTAAAGGGAAAGAAGTGTGCATAAGAAATATGTAAAGGGAAAGAAGTGTGCATAAGAAATATGTAAAGGGAAAGAAGTGTGCATAAGAAATATGTAAAGGGAAAGAAGTGTGCATAAGAAATATGTAAAGGGAAAGAAGTGTGCATAAGAAATATGTAAAGGGAAAGAAGTGTGCATAAGTAATATGTAAAGGGAAAGAAGTGTGCATAAGAAATATGTAAAGGGAAAGAAGTGTGCATAAGAAATATGTAAAGGGAAAGAAGTGTGCATAAGAAATATGTAAAGGGAAAGAAGTGTGCATAAGAAATATGTAAAGGGAAAGAAGTGTGCATAAGAAATATGTAAAGGGAAAGAAGTGTGCATAAGGAATATGTAAAGGGAAAGAAGTGTGCATAAGAAATATGTAAAGGGAAAGAAGTGTGCATAAGAAATATGTAAAGGGAAAGAAGTGTGCATAAGAAATAAACACATGATGTGGGAACAAGCCCTCGAGTTAAATATGTAAAGGGAAAGAAGTGTGCATAAGAAATATGTAAAGGGAAAGAAGTGTGCATAAGAAATATGTAAAGGGAAAGAAGTGTGCATAAGAAATATGTAAAGGGAAAGAAGTGTGCATAAGAAATATGTAAAGGGAAAGAAGTGTGCAAAAGAAATATGTAAAGGGAAAGAAGTGTGCATTAGAAATATGTAAAGGGAAAGAAGTGTGCATAAGAAATATGTAAAGGGAAAGAAGTGTGCATAAGAAATATGTAAAGGGAAAAAAGTGTGCATAAGAAATATGTGAAGGGAAAGAAGTGTGCATAAGAAATATGTAAAGGGAAAGAAGTGTGCATAAGAAATATGTAAAGGGAAAGAAGTGTGCATAAGAAATATGTAAAGGGAAAGAAGTGTGCATAAGAAATATGTAAAGGGAAAGAAGTGTGCATAAGAAATATGTAAAGGGAAAGAAGTGTGCATAAGAAATATGTAAAGGGAAAGAAGTGTGCATAAGAAATATGTAAAGGGAAAGAAGTGTGCATAAGAAATATGTAAAGGGAAAGAAGTGTGCATAAGAAATATGTAAAGGGAAAGAAGTGTGCATAAGAAATATGTAAAGGGAAAGAAGTGTGCATAAGAAATATGTAAAGGGAAAGAAGTGTGCATAAGAAATATGTAAAGGGAAAGAAGTGTGCATAAGAAATATGTAAAGGGAAAGAAGTGTGCATAAGAAATATGTAAAGGGAAAGAAGTGTGCGTAAGAAATATGTAAATGGAAAGAAGTGTGCATAAGAAATATGTAAAGGGAAAGAAGTGTGCATAAGAAATATGTAAAGGGAAAGAAGTGTTCATAAGAAATATGTAAAGGGAAAGAAGTGTGCATAAGAAATATGTAAAGGGAAAGAAGTGTGCATAAGAAATATGTAAAGGGAAAGAAGTGTGCATAAGAAATATGTAAAGGGAAAGAAGTGTGCATAAGAAATATGTAAAGGGAAAGAAGTGTGCATAAGAAATATGTAAAGGGAAAGAAGTGTGCATAAGAAATATGTAAAGGGAAAGAAGTGTGCATAATAAATATGTAAAGGGAAAGAAGTGTGCATAAGAAATATGTAAAGGGAAAGAAGTGTGCATAATAAATATGTAAAGGGAAAGAAGTGTGCATAAGAAATATGTAAAGGGAAAGAAGTGTGCATAAGAAATATGTAAAGGGAAATAAGTGTGCATAAGAAATATGTAAAGGGAAAGAAGTGTGCATAAGAAATATGTAAAGGGAAAGAAGTGTGCATAAGAAATATGTAAAGGTAAAGAAGTGTGCATAAGAAATATGTAAAGGGAAAGAAGTGTGCATAAGAAATATGTAAAGGGAAAGAAGTGTGCATAAGAAATATGTAAAGGGAAAGAAGTGTGCATACGAAATATGTAAAGGGAAAGAAGTGTGCATAAGAAATATATAAAGGGAAAGAAGTGTGCATAAGAAATATGTAAAGGGAAAGAAGTGTGCATAAGAAATATGTAAAGGGAAAGAAGTGTGCATAAGAAATATGTAAAGGGAAAGAAGTGTGCATAAGAAATATGTAAAGGGAAAGAAGTGTGCATAAGAAATATGTAAAGGGAAAGAAGTGTGCATAAGAAACATGTAAAGGGAAAGAAGTGTGCATAAGAAATATGTAAAGGGAAAGAAGTGTGCATAAGAAATATGTAAAGGGAAAGAAGTGTGCATAAGAAATATGTAAAGGGAAAGAAGTGTGCATAAGAAATATGTAAAGGGAAAGAAGTGTGCATAAGAAATATGTAAAGGGAAAGAAGTGTGCATAAGAAATATGTAAAGGGAAAGAAGTGTGCATAAGAAATATGTAAAGGGAAAGAAGTGTGCATAAGAAATATGTAAAGGGAAAGAAGTGTGCATAAGAAATATGTAAAGGGAAAGAAGTGTGCATAAGAAATATGTAAAGGGAAAGAAGTGTGCATAAGAAATATGTAAAGGGAAAGAAGTGTGCATAAGAAATATGTAAAGGGAAAGAAGTGTGCATAAGAAATATGTAAAGGGAAATAAGTGTGCATAAGAAATATGTAAAGGGAAAGAAGTGTGCATAAGAAATATGTAAAGGGAAAGAAGTGTGCATAAGAAATAAACACATGATGTGGGAACAAGCCCTCGAGTTAAATATGTAAAGGGAAAGAAGTGTGCATAAGAAATATGTAAAGGGAAAGAAGTGTGCATAAGAAATATGTAAAGGGAAAAAAGTGTGCATAAGAAATATGTGAAGGGAAAGAAGTGTGCATAAGAAATATGTAAAGGGAAAGAAGTGTGCATAAGAAATATGTAAAGGGAAAGAAGTGTGCATAAGAAATATGTAAAGGGAAAGAAGTGTGCATAAGAAATATGTAAAGGGAAAGAAGTGTGCATAAGAAATATGTAAAGGGAAAGAAGTGTGCATAAGAAATATGTAAAGGGAAAGAAGTGTGCATAAGAAATATGTAAAGGGAAAGAAGTGTGCATAAGAAATATGTAAAGGGAAAGAAGTGTGCATAAGAAATATGTAAAGGGAAAGAAGTGTGCATAAGAAATATGTAAAGGGAAAGAAGTGTGCATAAGAAATATGTAAAGGGAAAGAAGTGTGCATAAGAAATATGTAAAGGGAAAGAAGTGTGCGTAAGAAATATGTAAAGGGAAAGAAGTGTGCATAAGAAATATGTAAAGGGAAAGAAGTGTGCATAAGAAATATGTAAAGGGAAAGAAGTGTGCATAAGAAATATGTAAAGGGAAAGAAGTGTGCATAAGAAATATGTAAAGGGAAAGAAGTGTGCATAAGAAATATGTAAAGGGAAAGAAGTGTGCATAAGTAATATGTAAAGGGAAAGAAGTGTGCATAAGAAATATGTAAAGGGAAAGAAGTGTGCATAAGAAATATGTAAAGGGAAAGAAGTGTGCATAAGAAATATGTAAAGGGAAAGAAGTGTGCATAAGAAATATGTAAAGGGAAAGAAGTGTGCATAAGAAATATGTAAAGGGAAAGAAGTGTGCATAAGGAATATGTAAAGGGAAAGAAGTGTGCATAAGAAATATGTAAAGGGAAAGAAGTGTGCATAAGAAATATGTAAAGGGAAAGAAGTGTGCATAAGAAATAAACACATGATGTGGGAACAAGCCCTCGAGTTAAATATGTAAAGGGAAAGAAGTGTGCATAAGAAATATGTAAAGGGAAAGAAGTGTGCATAAGAAATATGTAAAGGGAAAGAAGTGTGCATAAGAAATATGTAAAGGGAAAGAAGTGTGCATAAGAAATATGTAAAGGGAAAGAAGTGTGCAAAAGAAATATGTAAAGGGAAAGAAGTGTGCATTAGAAATATGTAAAGGGAAAGAAGTGTGCATAAGAAATATGTAAAGGGAAAGAAGTGTGCATAAGAAATATGTAAAGGGAAAAAAGTGTGCATAAGAAATATGTGAAGGGAAAGAAGTGTGCATAAGAAATATGTAAAGGGAAAGAAGTGTGCATAAGAAATATGTAAAGGGAAAGAAGTGTGCATAAGAAATATGTAAAGGGAAAGAAGTGTGCATAAGAAATATGTAAAGGGAAAGAAGTGTGCATAAGAAATATGTAAAGGGAAAGAAGTGTGCATAAGAAATATGTAAAGGGAAAGAAGTGTGCATAAGAAATATGTAAAGGGAAAGAAGTGTGCATAAGAAATATGTAAAGGGAAAGAAGTGTGCATAAGAAATATGTAAAGGGAAAGAAGTGTGCATAAGAAATATGTAAAGGGAAAGAAGTGTGCATAAGAAATATGTAAAGGGAAAGAAGTGTGCATAAGAAATATGTAAAGGGAAAGAAGTGTGCATAAGAAATATGTAAAGGGAAAGAAGTGTGCATAAGAAATATGTAAAGGGAAAGAAGTGTGCGTAAGAAATATGTAAATGGAAAGAAGTGTGCATAAGAAATATGTAAAGGGAAAGAAGTGTGCATAAGAAATATGTAAAGGGAAAGAAGTGTTCATAAGAAATATGTAAAGGGAAAGAAGTGTGCATAAGAAATATGTAAAGGGAAAGAAGTGTGCATAAGAAATATGTAAAGGGAAAGAAGTGTGCATAAGAAATATGTAAAGGGAAAGAAGTGTGCATAAGAAATATGTAAAGGGAAAGAAGTGTGCATAAGAAATATGTAAAGGGAAAGAAGTGTGCATAAGAAATATGTAAAGGGAAAGAAGTGTGCATAAGAAATATGTAAAGGGAAAGAAGTGTGCATAAGAAATATGTAAAGGGAAAGAAGTGTGCATAAGAAATATGTAAAGGGAAAGAAGTGTGCATAAGAAATATGTAAAGGGAAAGAAGTGTGCATAAGAAATATGTAAAGGGAAAGAAGTGTGCATAAGAAATATGTAAAGGGAAAGAAGTGTGCATAAGAAATATGTAAAGGGAAAGAAGTGTGCATAAGAAATATGTAAAGGGAAAGAAGTGTGCATAAGAAATATGTAAAGGGAAAGAAGTGTGCATAAGAAATATGTAAAGGGAAAGAAGTGTGCATAAGAAATATGTAAAGGGAAAGAAGTGTGCATAAGAAATATGTAAAGGGAAAGAAGTGTGCATAAGAAATAAACACATGATGTGGGAACAAGCCCTCGAGTTAAATATGTAAAGGGAAAGAAGTGTGCATAAGAAATATGTAAAGGGAAAGAAGTGTGCATAAGAAATATGTAAAGGGAAAAAAGTGTGCATAAGAAATATGTGAAGGGAAAGAAGTGTGCATAAGAAATATGTAAAGGGAAAGAAGTGTGCATAAGAAATATGTAAAGGGAAAGAAGTGTGCATAAGAAATATGTAAAGGGAAAGAAGTGTGCATAAGAAATATGTAAAGGGAAAGAAGTGGGCATAAGAAATATGTAAAGGGAAAGAAGTGTGCATAAGAAATATGTA
>JBAIAA010001309.1:0-21231 GCA_037893245.1 Crossaster papposus
CAAACACTGCAATCTGATGCGTTTGCCAGGGTTTCTAGCAAAATACCCTGCAGGTTAGGGCAATAGCAAAAGGCTCAACAATTATCTTTCCCAGAAATTTGTCCTCCCAGAAATACAGTGTATAAATTCTACATTTTAATATCAATGTTTAATATTAGGCCCTCTTAACTTATTTGATTTTTACATTTAAAACAAAGTGAACATGGTGAAAACACTGAGCACCTTTTTATATATTTATCCCTAACTACCCCAAACCCATCAAGCTCCAACTGCAGGTTTTGCTAGGTTTTGGCAGGTTTGGTACCAAACATTAGCAACTTGTTGTTGTACTTTGTTTGGCTCAGTACCAAAGGCCCAGTGGGACCCTGTTGATATTCTGTGAGGTTCAGGGCAGAAAGGCATGAGGCTTGTAAAAATGTCGGAGTTTGGGGGAATGCACAGGCATTTATTCATGGGTGACCCACAGCTGGTCACGGCACAGTTCCTGGTCTACTGTAAGTGTATGTACACCCTGTGTGACCCCACTCAAGCACCCATACATGTACCACTGGCCAGTCATAAAAGTCCTGATCCTGAACACTGAACAGTGCATTGACCCGTCTGTATGTACCAAGCCAATCCAACTTCAACTGCAGAGTTTGGCAGGTTTAGTACTGTCTGGTTCAATTACAGTGTACCAATAATTACTGAACCTGTGTGAGCTGTTGATGTTTATTAGGTTTGGTATGCTTTCTAATAGTGGAGCCTAGGGGGTTAGGGTTATGTGTTTAAAGCAGTTTTTTTTTTAATATAAGTTTCAAATTTTAGTTTTGCGAAATTACACAGTTCAGTACATACATTTTGTACACAGGTATAGTACATTGCATAAATTTAACACGAAATGAAAGTTTAACACTTTAAATTTCCATTCCCCACACAAATTGAAAAGGTGTGAAAATGATTACCCACTTCTGGAAAAGGCGTGGAAACGTTTTTTTACTTGTGTGAAAAGGTGGTGTGATTTTTTTCTCTCCATTTGTATGAAAAGGTGTGAAAATATTGTCCTACTTTTGTTAAAACATGGGACAATGTTTTCTCACTTTTGTGAAAGGGGTGACAATGTTTTCCCACTTTTGTAAAAAGGCTGATAATGTTTTCCCACTTTTGTAAAAAAGGCTGACAATGTTTTCCCACTTTTGTGAAAGGGGGTGACAATGTTTTCCCACTGTGGGAAAAGTTTTTCACATTTTGTGAAATGAAATTTAATTATCTGAGATTGAAAGAGAAAGTGTGATAGGGGAATTTTCGATTCTCAGGTTAACTTTCCATTGCAATTTAAATGGAGGGAAACCCTGTTCAGAATCCAGACATGAACATAACGGGGACAATGGGAATGAATACGTTTACACCTAGTAATTTCTATAGGTTTAAAGGTTACGACAAGGTTTTTTTAAGAAATAGATATATGGATTGACTCAAAATTACTAAACAAACTAGAGTTAGCATGTGGGTTAGGGTTAGTATTTGGGTATAATATAATATACCCATAATATATGGGTATACTGGGTCAACATTTCAACCGAGTAAATTAATTGTGGTTGAAATAGAAGCATTTTGAGAATTTGTTTTTTGATGTCTAACCATTTTGTACACAAGAATAAAGTGATATATATAAAGATACAAATATGTAAATGTGTGTGTACACATGGTCTACCTCCATGGTCTAATGGTTCTGCCTATTGTACAAGTAGGAAGGATTTTTCATTACAAGCATCAATCCTCATTTAAGCCATTACCTCTCCTGTCACATTATCACACCTTATGGCTCCATGATCACACTACAACATTTGTATGGCTTTAGACCTGGCCTTGGACATGCTGGCCTGGTAACAGTGAAAATGGCAGTGACATGTGGACAGTGTAGACAAAAGGGGCTATGCTTGAATGCAATATGAATACCACTGTGATGACCTCTCCTTGATAAGAATACTGATAGTGGTACAGTGTTTGTAAAAGAGGTGCAGTTTAAAGGGGAAGTATGTCCTAAAATCTCCTAAAATTTCACGTTTTGAATTATTTACTAAATCCTAATTCAAACTAACATGTATGGTTGAATGGAAACCAACCTAATTTTTGTATCGTTCCCGAGTAAAGACGAAAAAAAAACCGGTTGTTACATCGTACGCGACGCGACGGAGTACCACACATTTTTTCTGTCGTTTCTATTCAATGTTCAATGCAGGTTGTATGTTTCCCGTAAACTACACATTGCATCAATGCACAAATGTGTTTTTTTCACGTGTACGTACGCAAAAACTGAACACTTTCTGGCTGGAAGCAGGAATACACCCAAACAGCTCGTGTTTTAGGGTTCACTTTTGTGACCCCTGAAACTCGTTCTAAACAAGAATAACACAAAAATGCTGAGGTTTTTCAAAGAAGGTTGTGTGGATAGTGCGGATGTTTATACCCTACGTACTTGCTCTTTCCGATTAACATTATTTGGTTCAAAATTCGTTTTGCAGCCCAACTGGGCTTCCAAGACATAGTGCCCTTTAATTTAACCCTAACCCTACAGGGTATTTTGGCTAGAAACCCTGCCAGACGCAACATATTGCATACTTTGTCACATTGACTTGTGTGCAGATTCCGGCAAGGTCAAGCAGTCACCACAGATGCACTGTGTTGGATTTGGCAGGGTTAGGGTTAACCCTAGCACCACCCAATACTTCAAATTACTACTTGATTAAACTGCAGTGTGCAGTAGTCCTACTAAACTGGCCTATGAGAATTGAGTAGTATTTTGTAGTACAGTATATTGTACACCAAATGAATGCCTAGGCTGTAATATTAGGGTTAACCAATTTACACATGTACCCTTCCTCTTTTGGTGCCAAAACGGGACCAGATCTATACAGTAGATAGGCTGTGATAGTCTTGAAGGACATTGATGGATTCAGTTCAGTAACAATAAATGCACAAAAAAGGTCACTTCTACAATGTACATATCCCAGCAGAACAAAGATATTATTCACTAAGGTGGCTGCTGTGCAAATTGTAGCAGTATTCATGGTCAGCAATATCTATCAATTTATCAAACCCATTGAATAGGTTGACACATTTGGAGCAAGCTGTAAGTTAAAGGTACACACTCCCTCCCCCCCCCCCCCCCCCTCTCCTTTTTGTTGTGGTAGTCGTGGTGGTCATTGTGTTTGCAGATTTCTTTTTTTTAGTGTTTAATTTTTTTGACTCTGCTATGTTGACTCTGCTATGGTAAATATGGGATGGATTTTGAGGTATGCATTGTAAATAATTTTCTTCAAGAGTTATATAACTCCCCAAATCTTGTTTACATACATATATGCAATACACTACTTTAGTAGTTTAGTAATTTTTGGCAGCTTTTACTTTAACATAACAAGCATAAAAATGTGCATCAACTAAAGAAAATGACAACACTTTTGCTTATAAGACCAAGGGAATACATATATATGTGACCCACTCCACAATAATGGGTATTATGTCACAAAATAGTGAAATTTAGTTATATATGTTGAGCGCATTTTTCGACGGCGCGCACTTTTTAAAAAATGCGCGTTGCGCAATTTTTAAACACGCAAACTTAGTTTGAGCGCACAAATTTTAAATTTGCGCATAAGAGTTGACGCGCATTTTTTGAAAATCGCGCGATCTTTATTATTCAAACAGAATTCTGACCACCACCATGAATTACTTGCCGTAGAATTCTATTTTATCTCCGAAGGTAAAAAGTGTAAGGCCAAAGTAGCGTTCTGCTGTTTGTTAATTTCTGTCTAAAGTGATAATTTTGTTCAAAACTTGAGTAAACCAGCGTTGCACACGAACTGTGAGTTCGAATTTCTTTGTGACAAAGCGCGCGCTCAGGGGATGCTGGGATACAATTAAAGATTTGGCAAAAGTATGGAAAACCAGGAGTGCTGGTAGTACATGCAGTGAAAACAAGAACAAAAAAAACTGTGTAAAAATGCTAGAATTTGTTTAAACAGTGTTTAATCTATTATTAGGAACAATTAAATAAATAACAGAATGCATTTGCCTTTTGAAAGATTTGTCAAACATTTTGCTTTGCATCACAATTTGCACAACAAAAGTGTTTGTAACTTTTGGCCAGCCATACCCGTACCGGGGCGGTTTGTTAAAAATGAAAAGGCTATTATTGCCTGTTGAACATGTGGGGCGCTATAAAAGATGGCAAGGTACGGGTACCCGGGTGCTCACCTCGAAGTCCAATTCACTATGAATTACTATGCGCGCGCTCGTTAGTTTGTGATCCCTCGGATAATGAAAAGTCCATGTGGCCTACAAAAATATAAATTATTTGTGGAGATCGAGCATTTGAGACTTGCGTTTTCAAACTCCAGGTTCTACAAAAATACTAATGTGTGTGTCTATTTTACATGGTGGCAGGAATCAGGCTTGGGCGCGACCAAGGGACTGATGATCATTTTAGGGGTGGTTTGGGGGATCGGGAGGGAATATAAAAAACAAAATCAACTCAGTCAACCCTATAGTAAAATTGAAAAGATAAATGTTGTAGGGGTCTTAATATTTAATATTCTTAATTTTTATTTTACAGTGGCTTAATCCTCATATTTTTAGGAATCAATATATTTTTTGTTCAAATCTTAAACTGCCTGTTCCTTATGTTTTTGGTCGTCTGCCAGTGAAAAAGTGAAATAAAAATACATACAAATAAATCTAAGCCTACCTATAGGCGTACATGTAGTTTTTGTTTGTTGGGGGGTGGGGTGGGGGGGGGGGGGGGGGGGGTGCTTTTGAAGAATGCAAATTAAGATTGCTTCTCAAGCAGCCTTTTTTTCTTGGGAAGCTTGCCATTTTCCCAGACAGCCGAAACATATGATATTCAATGTCACACGAAGTTGTCAAGCCAAACATGACCTAACTTGAAGCCAAAATTAGTAAAATGTAGAAGCACAGAATCTCAGGTGATATGACAACAGAATATATTTGAAGGTCAATCCAAACGATATGACATTGACATTACTACACTAATTGCAGGTGTGCAAGGAACATTGTGAAGATCGAGAGCGGGGAAACTTAAAACCTGAAGCCCCTCCGCTTTACAAAATTCTTGAATGTAGTCGTAGTAGGCCTAGTACTAGGCAGTCCCCCTCCCCTTCAGGAAAGCAACAATATGTTCGCCCTTTTCCCTTCCTAGTGTGAGGCTTGTTGTTAAGTCAGAGAGATATTGTCCTCTACAAAACTCTCAAAAATCGTCAACATTTACTGCCGCTGGTTTTACTGCCATGATGTTGCCGCTACGCATCTGCCGAATGCTGAAAACGACGCGACACCTGGATTCCGCGCCCTCTAGCGGATAGCGCTGACGCCGATGTTAAACTCGTTTCTACCGCGTAGTTCGTGTCAGTATTTGCCTTGGTTGTTGACCGCATCGCGCAATTTAAGTTTGTGCGCGCAAACTTGAACAAAATAAATCTCCGCCCGCAGTTTTTAAAATTTGTGCGCGCAAATTAAAAAAATGCGCGTTTTTAAAAAATGCGCTCAACATATACATGGTTGGAAAGCCACAGCGTAAGCTTGCAGTTGGTATATAATAGAGCTCGTTCTGGAGATATGACATGTTTGCTTTTGATTACTTCCTTGGAGTTCAAATTACACAACTGGGAAAACACAAAACGATTAACACAAAATGGGGTTTTCCACTTTAACTATTGAACAATACAATTCCTCCAAAATCCTCCAACTTCCTTTGTTGTGTAGGGAGTTAGGGTTAATCATCAAAATCAACATTGTTTTGAATGAAACCTGAAAATATTGGTGTTAAAGGTGTCATTAATGACCAAAAATGTAAATCACATTTTGCTGAAACGTTTATTCTCTCAACGTTGAGTAGTCCATTACATGATAGTGCACAGCGCGACTTAATACCCTTTTTTGTAGAGCCGGTCACATATGTGACCTGTCACCACAAAATGAGTGTAAAATTTGGATATATACACAAATTCTCCAAAACAGGAGCTTTCCAATGGTATACAACACTGTGGGGTACAGAGTTCAGTAAATTAACCCTCACACTGCCAGATGCAGCACAGTAAATCAGGTAACAAAGTCTGGTGCACTTTGATGCATTCTGCTGTCAACACCAGTGCATAAACGACCACAGTCTAAGACTCGAATACTGGGGTCAAATTTCCTGGATTTGCAAGCAAAGAATTGATCGTAAGTACCCCCGAAGCCCATAACGATGATTTTGGACACACATGGAAGGCTATTTAGGTGATTTTGAGGTATTTTTGTGGATTTGGGCAACATTTTAAACATAAGACATTTGGACGAATGCATGCAGTACTTCCTCGGACTCTAGTAGCGCCAGATAATGTCCAAATGTAAAAAAAGCGATAACTAGAGTCCAGTAACTCTGGTAGGGGTATAATGAGAGTCGAGTGAAGCTAGCTCAGCATGCTTAGTTACGCTAGCCCAGCATTCGATTTCACTAAACTCTTCGTAACTTACGATGCATCGCAGCCCCGCCACGCGTCGTATCTCTACAACGCGTCGCGTTACTCTTCGCAACGTTTAGTGAAATCAAGGGCAGGTTGGACGACGTTCTTCATTACGACTGACGTCCAGGGTATAAATTTATCCTGCCATAGCGAACAAATTTACAACAATTTTTTTTCATATTTTTACCTGATGAAGGAAGCTGAAATTTTGTTTACATCTTTCTTGTGTCTGGAATTACAGATCGTCATGGCTTACAAAAAACGAATGTGTCTTTGGGCTACTTATTTACAGAAAATAAAAAGGAAATCCATGCTTTTCGACGCGAACATCAATGTACAAACTTGTACGTGCGTGCGCGCGTACCTGGCAGCTGCGCCAGCCTAGGACTAATGAGGGTACTTTTCTGTTATTCCCCCGCCCAAAAAATTATTGTTAGATTGTACTTAAATTACTCAAAATGGATGTGGTGTTAGGATATGATGTGGGTTAGGGTTAGTGTTTGGGTTAGGGTGTAAATGTAATATTATAGGGTAACCCAACCCAAACACTAACCCTAACCCACACCTTTGTGAGTGGATGTGGCGACAGCTCCACCGAAACTTGAACTTGTTCGACAGGATTTTGGCGGACATTGCGGTGTACTGGCCACCAAACTGAGCAGTTTATTCAATGTTAATCAAAGCCAAGTTTATTTAAAGCCGTATTTAAACTTGTAGTTTCACTTGTTTTCACTTTTTTGAATTTATAGTAGTTTGAGTTGATAATTTTTTGGCGGGGGCATAACAGAAAAGTACCCTAATGAGCTGGCCTCGAGCGTGCACGCGCGCGCACGTACATAGGAAGTTCGTACCTGATGTTCACATTGAAAAGCATGGATTTCCTATTTATTTTCTGTAAATAAGTAACCCAAAATGAAAGACACATTCGCTTTTTGTAACCCATGACGATCTGTAATTCTAGACACAAGAAAGACATAAGCGAGATTTCGGCTTTCTTCATCAGGTAAAAATATGAAGAAATGTTGTTGTAAAATTGTTCGCTATGGCAGGAGAAAGTGATACACTGGACTCCGTCGCGTTGTACACAACGGAGGAGTCCAACCTGGTCGATCCTGGGGCGGGCTAGTAAGAGTTACAGTTACGCCCCCAAATATTTTTGACAAAATGCTTTTCCCTTAGGTTGTCACAATCAAAATCGGTTGAAAAATCCAGATGTGGATAACGATGAAATAACTGTTTCATAAATACGGCAAAAACATGTAGTTAACCCACCTTTTCCCTCGTTCTTGAGAGGTTTTTTGTAAGGATACTTGACTTGAACGTCGACTTTCTGTCTGCCATTTTGAACACTGCCCTCAAACGTTGATTTACAACCATCGATCGTTGTATTTCCTGGGTGCGTCGGCCACTCACACGAACGTTTCCAACGTTTGCTGACTACGCGAACAATTTTCAAAACATTAACGAACGTTAGCGAACGCATGATGGAACGCAGCCCTGTCTTAAAACAACAGAGGGCGCTATACAATTTTCAAGATGTCCAATGGCCGTTTCCCAAACTCCAGCTTCGTCGCATGTCGGCTTCGTTCATGTGTGTGTAGTTTGTCAATAGTGTAGCTAGCTGGGAACCGGACAAGCCTCAGCTGGAGTTTAGAAAACGGCCAGGAAATGCAAGATTGCTGCGTGCATGCAGTATCGATGATGTTGCTGCTGAAAAGAAAATTAAAACGTTGCCTCCATCGGTTGTGTCTGTTTAATATTGCCTTTTTTGTCTGGATTTTTTTCATGATATCTCTATTTTCGCTTATGGTGACATATATCAGCTTTGTTTTGTATCTGGATGATGACGAAAGAACCAGAGATAAAAATGTGTACGTAAACCGGCGTATGTAACGTAACCCGCTCTAGCCCAGTGAGGGCGCTCTAATGTTATCATGGCGTTATCATGCGGCATGCAGTAGGCCTAGGTGCACTAGCCTAATTCAAGCCCCATTGAAACCAGTGTAAAATCAATAACGTTCGGGGCCAAGTTTCATGCAAACCGACATCTCTGGGGGATTCTCAAACAACAATCAGATTATTGTCTTGGCCTTTATCTTTCTATTTCTTATCAATTATTGGTGGGTTAGCCATTTACATTTTAAATAATATTCACACCAAACGAAAAGTGATACTGGCATTACTGGCTTCCCGAGCCTGCAAGCATCCATGATCCATTTTACAATTGTCATCCCTCCACGTTCTAGGGCAATTAGGACCCATTTTTCAACTGTAATTTTGTCAAGTCTGCCCTCTGATTGAAGCTTAAAAAACGAGGGAGTTGATCCTAGTCTATATTTACACAATACCACCATTTTCTTTTACCAAACGGCCTCCTTTTTCAAAAATATTTGTGGGAAAAAAATATTGATATATACAAATATAAATATTTGTATGTGTTGTGAATTTCTCCAAGTTCACAAGTGGGTTTCATTCCAAATGCTATTCACCAACACGCATGCACACAGTTGAGTTTAGTATGGGAGAAAGTACACCCGTGCGCGAGTAAACGCGTACGTGTACGTTACAGAGTGCCCTTGTTGTCCTTGCTGGCAAACTTAGTATTGTAAGGTGAAATCTAGCTTGATTACTCCAGCTTGCATTACAATGCTCATGTTATTGGGAATTTGCATAAGGCCTAGCGGGGCACGAGTACGCCTGTAATTTAGCCTATATTAAGTCGCGGGGCAGAGTAGCTTAAAAAAAAAACTACTCCACAAAATGGTAAAATGAAAATTGAAAAATTGAGAATCGAAAAATATGCTGCTAGTGCATGATCTAGCACTTTTCAGCCGGCTTTTTGATTCCCAATTTTTTGAAAAATTGAGAGTCAAAGTTCTTTTGATTTTTCTAGTAGGCCCTATTTATAAACAAGAAACTTAAAACAGGTCAGTGAAACAATATTTGCTATATTGAGAATAAAACATGAACAACTGCCTGACACCGGTTAAAAAAGCTGTTTTTCTTGTTTTGTTTTTCGACACCCATTATTGTAAAACTTCATACAGGTCAGTTAAAACGATAGAAACTATAAAATACAACCCCCCCCCCCTCCCAATCCACCTATTTAGGCGGGGGGCTACGGGGGCTTTAGCCCCCCCCCCCCCCCCCCAAAAAAAAACCCTTTTGTCAACCCCACTTTAAAAAAAAACGCAATAAAAAATACTTTCTGGAAAATACGTATACTGGATCTGCGAAAGTTAGAAGTTGACGTCACGTGCAAAAGGTCTAGCCCCCCTAAAATATTGGCTCTAGAACCGTGCCTGCACCCATTTCTAATAATTCAACCAATTACCAATAGTGTATCCTACACACATAGGGTGTGTGCAAAAATCCTATTGATTTTGGAGGATTGAAGACTGTTGGGGTTAAGAAACTTGCTGCTCTCAATTCAACATGGTTACACCCTTGCAATGTTGCTATTTGCAGCAGTGCTTTGTCCGTACACGCTTTTGTATGCATGCATAAGGAAATATGCACACAATCCTTAAAAAACTACCTTCTCTTGGGCAGGGAACATGACATGGACTTCCCGGTCGCAGATGGCGTTGATGAAGCCTTGCTCCTTCATGAAGGCATCGTGGCAGGAGAGGATGCTCAGAGCCCTGCCTCCGCTAATCTGATCTCTCCCCTCATCATTGACTCCTCGGTGCTGGAGATTGCTGGGTGGTGGATGCCTCAGGTCCGATGGAACCCAGAGATCGACTGTAGTCTGCCCGACCAGCCAGGCACCTGTGGGAAGGTATAGGTTCCCTAGTAGTGCTAGCTTGAAAACTTTGGACTCTCAATAAGTAGACAGTCTCAAAACTTAAGATAGCAGGTTCAGTTTCAAGTGTTCTTATTTTGGAAAGAATGTCCTGACACAACTTTAGCAGTTGTGTACAAAGTCTATACAGTTCTAATAAAATAAATAAAAACTACCCCTGAAAGCCTGCAAAAGTCCTGCTTATATCTTGATTTTGTCCTCCAAAGTCCTACTTTTGCCCTACTTTTGCCCTACTTTTGGCGCTACTTTTGGCGCTACTTTTGGCGCTACTTTTGGCGCTACTTTTGACCCTACTTTTGGCCCTACTTTTGGCCCTACTTTTGGCCCTACTTTTGGCCCTACTTTTGGCCCTACTTTTGGCCCTACTTTTGGCCCTACTTTTGGCCCTACTTTTTGCCCTACTTTTATTCTACTTTTTGCCCTACCTTTATTCTACTTTTTGCCCTACTTTTATTCTACTTTTTGCCCTACTTTTATTCTACTTTTAGTCTACTTTTAGTCTACTTTTAGTCTACTTTTAGTCTACTTTTAGTCTACTTTTGCCCTACTTTTTAAAACATTTTGATCCTACTTGCAAAAGCTTGCAATAGCCTGCATTTAAAAATGGACTTTTGTACCGTACATGTATCATTCTGAGAAACTGGAACCCAGAGATCGACTGTAGTCTGCCTGACCAGCCAGGCACCTGTGGGAAGGTATAGGTTCCCTAGTAGTGCTAGCTTGAAAACTTTGGACTCTCAATAAGTAGACAGTCTCAAAACTTAAGATAGCAGGTTCAGTTTCAAGTGTTCTTATTTTGGAAAGAATGTCCTGACACAACTTTAGCAGTTGTGTACAAAGTCTATACAGTTCTAATAAAATAAATAAAAACTACCCCTGAAAGCCTGCAAAAGTCCTGCTTATATCTTGATTTTGTCCTCCAAAGTCCTACTTTTGCCCTACTTTTGCCCTACTTTTGCCCTACTTTTGGCGCTACTTTTGGCGCTACTTTTGGCGCTACTTTTGGCGCTACTTTTGACCCTACTTTTGGCCCTACTTTTGGCCCTACTTTTGGCCCTACTTTTGGCCCTACTTTTTGCCCTACTTTTATTCTACTTTTTGCCCTACCTTTATTCTACTTTTTGCCCTACTTTTATTCTACTTTTTGCCCTACTTTTATTCTACTTTTAGTCTACTTTTAGTCTACTTTTAGTCTACTTTTAGTCTACTTTTGCCCTACTTTTTAAAACATTTTGATCCTACTTGCAAAAGCTTGTAATAGCCTGCATTTAAAAATGGACTCCTGTACCGTACATTTATCATTTTGAGAAACTGTTGTTTTTTTGTGACATACATTTCTTATTTATTTCTCTTCAATAGGTCCTGAGTGTAAAATGCAAGCCTGATAGTATTAGAGCAATATACCAGTTTTTACCTGTAAGTAAAATGGTGAAGATTCACTTCTTTAGCTGTCTACAAAGTAGTGGTGCTGGGCGAGTAGTGAATTTTTCTACTTGAGTACTCACAAGGAAATTACTTGCGAGTAGTTGAGTACACGCGAGTACATTGTAGTTAACAGATTTCTCGTTTGGAGCAGAAAAACTGAATGAATAAAAAAGTAGTTCATGTACGATGTAAAGTGACAACCCATTATTCAGCAGTGAGATAACCTTTCTATGCAAAGTTTTGGGTCATTTACCTGAAATATATTTGTTGAAATCCTGGGGAGAGTGAGGTGGGGGATATGATTCTTGGATTGCTAGCTTCATTGATAACATCCAAACAAAAGGCAACTTGAGTGCAGAAACCGCAAAGTAGTTACTTTTGTCGAAGTCAACACTGTAAAACAAATTGTTACTCTCGAGTGATTGCTCTACTTGTGCCCGGACAAGTACTCAAGTAGATAGAAAATCATGAGTAATACGAGTAACACAAACTACTCTTGAGTACTCGTGTTACTCGCCCAGCAGTAGTACAAAGACTAAGGAGATTAAAGTGTATTTTCAGAGTATTACATAACAAAAGTGGAAAATATTTATTAGTCCCAGGCTTCTGTTTTGTCAGCATTTGTGCTGTGACTGTATTTCACTGAGATAATATGTGACTTGTTCCAACGTCAAAGTCGCACAATGTGTTTTATTACAATGAACTCGTGAAGTCATTTCAGGGTGGATTTTATCTTTTTGAGGTTTTGGGTTTTTCTGAATCGGAAACTATTAATCTACAATCTTTCCTCAAATTTGAACATAATCCGTCACCCAGAAATGTGTTTTTTGTCAAGTTTGTGAAACAATTGTGTATAGAAATAATACGCTTTTCTGAACTTCAAAGCTGTTTATCTCATAATTAGGTTGTCAGGGTTTTATCACTAAATTCTTTCCCCAGGGGAGATAGGGTGGGGGTAAATATGTAAATGAGACATTATTTTAAAGCCAAGAGCCTGGAGAATTTGAATAAAAGCAAAATCCCAAAAACTAAAATTGTCAACTTTGTTCGGGTTCCGTTGGAGTAGGTCACATATGAGAAAAAAAAGTGTGGTCCGGATGGCAGCATTCTTTCTCAGTGAAGATTCCTTCATACAAAAGACAGTAGAAAAAAAGAGATGTATGCAGCATATTGAACAAAACATTTTCTGCGACCACATCCGGTTATGTTTATAAGGCTCAATGTTCTATTTGTCCACAGATTAATCAAGATAAATCATTTGATGGTATTTATTTTTACGCAAAAAGTGCAGCATCTAAGCTGACAAAAGACAAACAAGTGGTGAGTAGACGAACCATCCCTCGTTTTTGTGTATATATAAACCTATAGGGTGATTCAAAGCTCCCTCAACTTCACACAAATATTAACATTTCTTCTGGAACTATTTTGGTAAAAGAACTTGTATAACATAAAAATGTTATAAATCTAATTGACACAATTTGGAAATCCCAATTACCAATTACTTGCGATTATATAATACATGTACCATATATATACCATGCACTTATAGTTTGTGTACTATATACACACACACACTCACGCAAGTGGGTAAATGCCGTCAATAGGGGACAGGGCATTGTCCGACCGTCTTCCCTCTTTTGTTTGTACTCTAACGTTTTCGGATGATCGCCATAGGATTTGCACACGAGTCTGAATCGGGGACCTTTGCGGAATAGGGGACCCCATTGTTCCCTTTGTCCTACGTCCCCTATTTCAATCAAAAACAAACTCACTAGAAGGCACGCATTGTGCACTGTGAAAAGCTGCACAAAATAGCTTACTTAACCAGTTCGCGCCGGAGGACGTATATACCACGCACAGTTTTCCCCAGATTCAAAACGGAAGGCGCATAAACACGTCACGAGCAAGGCCGAAAATGTCTGTCAGCAGCGAGCAAGGCCGGAAATGCATGGGTGTGCTTTCCGGTACCATCGGCCTGAACCTGCCTCGGATCAAGTTTTGGTAAAATAATCCTGCGCCTCGGCTCGGTGATGTTAAAATAATCGCGGCGCGAACTGTTAAAAACATGTAACTTTGAAACCAAAAAAGTTAATTCAAAAATTCGAAAATCTGTATTTATTTCTCCACCTATGTGTATTTTTGGCTTAAAAAAAAAAAAAAAAAAAACTTCTAAAGGAAACTTGTTTTTAACTCGCCCATACATGTGTCTAAACACCTTCCATCGTGGACCCCCAATATTGTCCCTCTTTTATATGTACAATAACGTTTTTTAAGGCCTCCTATAGGTTTTGTACACTATTTTCAGTCGTGGACTTTTTGTCCTCTATTGTTCTACGTCCACTATTTGTATGAGGACACAAACTCTATACAACCATTCCAGAAGGCGAACTGTGTCATTTTGGCTGATCGTTTTTTTTTTTTATTCTGATCTGATCTTTTTGCTTTAGGCCAGCGATGCCACATACAGTGCAATAGCTTTATTGAGATACAAAGATGGTGCATCGGACAGAATAAGGTAAGAACTGAGGCGTCCCATTTCTAGTTTGGATATTTCTCTAACCATAACCACATCCAACCCTTCATAATCCAAATTCATAATTTTGTTGGAATCTGTTTGATTGCACTAGTAAGTTGCTTATGCTTACATGGGGGCTGGCATAACTCCACAATCAGAGTCTGAATTAGCCATCCTTGTATAATCTAGTCGGATGACGTGTATACACGTAAAGTTTTTCCGTAATTCAAAATGGATGACGGATAAACAGGTCACATGCAAGGCCAGAAATATCTGTGAGCGACCGGCTCGAAGCGAGCGAAGCCGGAAATATCAGGGTTTGTTACCCATAGATGCTGGCCTGAACCCATCTCGGATCGAAGTTCGGGAAAAACGATCCTGCCCCTAGGCTCGTCTGTCAAAATAATACTGAAGCGAACTGGTTAAAGAAAGGGCCAAGTTGCAAGACGTTTAAGTGGGCTGTGACATTCCTTTGTCCGTGATCATCGTCGGTTTCTTAAGATCATCCTCTGTTTCTTGAGATCATTCTCTGTTTCTTAATATTATTCTTGTTGTTTTGTGATTTTTTTTTCAGACTTGATTTCCCAGCAGGAACTCATCCATATGTAGCAGCTGAAGTAGACAAGGCAAGCAATATTTTGGAAATTCACAAATGATTCTGATTATCCCTAATCTATGGAAAAGCCTCTACGACACAGTGTTAGTGATATGTGAGCATATTCAGTGAATAAATGTGAGGCGTTTTGTATTTTCAATTTTCATTTTCATTGACATTTGTCTGCTATCTATATTTGTAAAACAAATTGTAAGAAGGTATTGGAAGTGTTTTTAAAGAAAAACATTTGTTCTTTTTTTCTGTGCAAAACTTTTGAGGCCTTTTATTTAACATTTTACTTTGGTGACATGTCGATAAATACACATTTTACATTTGCAAATATGCAAAACAAGACTGTCCTTGTAGAGCAAAACAAGATTCTGACCATTCAGTTGGCATCTTCGATCACGTATATGGAATGTTTAGCCAATCCATTGTTTCTTAACATTAGGTCAACAAAATTAATTAAAGTTTCTGTACAATGTCACATTTTAGCAGACTCAAGACCTTTCTTACACAAAAATAATCTCCGGATATAGAGTGATAGGCATTGGGCCAGGAACAAAAATGGCAATTAGGAACTATGTTTGGTATATGTGACCCACCAGGCCAAAACCAGGCGGAAGTCGGCAAATGCCATTTCGATGAGATATGGCATTGTACACACAAAAATGTGTTGCCGGTCGATTGGTTTTTTTCTTCATAAATCGTTAGTTAAAACTCTAATTTATAGGCTGTTCATGTTTAAATCTTTTTAAAACTCCCCGAAAGTGATAATATCGGCCTTCTCCTGATTTTTGTTGTCGTTGCTATTACTCAAATTGAGCAAACTTGTTGCCTCGAACGGCAACAAAATGTCACTTTTTGAAGCGTCGTTACTTTTCATTCCATATCGGTACTGGTGCATGTGATGTATCATTTTAAAGCTTAAAACGCTAGCAATACAATGGTATAAAAATCTCTCATATGAAAAATTTCGACTTTTGGTTTGGGGGTGGTGGGTCACATATTCCATCATTGTTTGGAGTACGGAGTGGAGATTATACATCAGGCTTTTCTATTGCCTTTATTTGTTGTCGATAGATTTTCCCAGCGGACAAAGTGCTCCAAAGTATCACTGTCATGTTGTGTTGCCATGGTTACCAAGGCTCCATCAAATTCATGGACGTCATAGTCCGTCCAGTTTTAGGTAAGGAATTCTGTCTAATTCTTGCCAAATTATTTTGTTCTTCATAGTTATGATGTAAAGAAAGGTACATTTATGAATTGTAACATTGTTTTGGATTACTTAAAGGTAGGATACACCATTTGCAGATATAAAAAAATGTTACTACAGAATTATTAAGAAATATCTTATTTATTTGAAAGTAAATAATGATTGTAGGCATCCAG
Organism: Crossaster papposus; assembly: GCA_037893245.1. Classification (NCBI taxonomy): domain Eukaryota; kingdom Metazoa; phylum Echinodermata; class Asteroidea; order Velatida; family Solasteridae; genus Crossaster; species Crossaster papposus. The sequence continues at coordinate 16,236 of JBAIAA010001309.1, forward strand.
CAAAATAATTGCTTCGAAAAATTTAATTTTATAAACAAAAATTCACGATCACCAGCCGGCGATTGCGAACAAAAACAAGAACAACATAAGAACCACTGCTCGACGCCGGTTGAAAACAAACACCGTTTTTCTTTCTTTTCTCAGCATCCATAATTGTAAAACTTTGGCAGGTCAGTTAAACGATATTTACTATAAAATACAACCCCCCCAAATCCACCTATTCATGATAATTCAAGCAATTACCAATGGTGTATCCTACCTTCAAATTCCAGAGGACCATTCACAAGTCATGGTGACCAGAAACTACGTCAAGGAATGTCCCGATTATTTCAGGCCGGCCAAAACCAGCTCCAGGTTTGATTTTGACGTGGAGCAGTTTCTAACAGACGGGACAAAGGTACATTTGGCATGTTTTGAATTAGCCTTGCTCAAGGCATTCGATGACTATGTGACCGTTCACGACGAAAGGGCTGTAAAGTAGGCATCTTGACGATTTGAGAAATTTAGAGAAATGAAATCTACAAGAAAAAAGCTTTAAAATGATGTATTACAAGACATAGTTGGTATTTATGGTCAGCTACAACAAGTAACACTGAATATGAAAATTCCTTGTTTTTTTAATTGTTTTTCACATATTTTAAAGGTCCTTTTCTCAAAACAAGCTCTGGCAACTTTACAGCCCTTTTGTCGCGGATGGTCACATATTATTTGACAATCGATGGTCAGTCGTTAACATTTAACCGTAACTGAGCGCTAGTACGCACTACGAACAGCAACCTAACGCGGCTAGACTACGATATGCAAATCAGTTGGTGCTTGTTGATTGCCCTGGCAGAACCGTTTGTCGTTGTTTGCCATATTTTCATGACTAGCTTGGACAATGTTCACACGTGCGTACTACGTCTGTGTCCTAGTTCCACGATTGCAATCGTAAAGCGCATGCGTGCTATTTCACTACGCATGCTTATTTACCCTAAGCGTGAATACTCATGTGCGCACTTGACAAACGGATACAAAATAGTGGCTGTCACGTGATAGTGAATGGACCAGTGAGAATTTGGCTCTCGATCGTGAATATGTATGAGGTATACATAGTAATAATCACTATCGTTGCTTTACAAACGTAACTACTACTAAGTACTATTGATCACTGGAATCTTGGTCCAATACTAATGTCAATTGTGCATAGTCTATAGTATCTGCAAATAATGATATTGTCAACTTTAATGTTTGTTCCTCCTGCTTTCTCTCGACCCTGTAGGTCACTGAGGGGTCACAACCTTTGACCTTAGTGACCCAGGTGTCACTGGACAGGATTGACCTGCTTGACTACACCCTTGAGCATTGGCAGGGCCCGATATCGGTGGCGCTCTACGTCCCAACAAAATCTTCCAAAACGGACTACGACCACGGATGGAAAAGGTGAGTTGTCCAATTTGATTTCAGTCAAGGCTGACAACAGGGTCATCTTATTTATCTTACACAAGTCCGTTGCAAGTCCGTTGCAAGTCAGTTGCACTAGCGTGATTTATTTCTGACAATAAACTGAGTACACAGTATTTATTCAAGTACGCGGGTAAAAAGTCAAACCCAATAATAAAAAATAATAATAATGTGTGGTGTTTATATAGCGCTTAACATTATTACCCCGGTCATTGGGCCCATGAAACATTCCAAATACCATCTCGGCTCCCTGGGGAGTATACAGCTCAAAGCTGTCATTTCGGCGCAAAGTAGCTAAATTCAACCACAATAACCATCTCTGCCCTCACAGGTACCCATTTACTCCTGAGTGGAGAGAAACAATGAGTGACAAAGTGCCTTGCCCAAGGGCACACTCATCGTAGTACCAGGCCGGATTCGAACCCACAACCTGTAGCTTTACCTACATATTACAAATTCAATGCTCCAGACCACGAGGCCACGGCACTTCACACAAACATTGAATATTGAAGTTACACCACCCCAACTTAAATTCCATCTAATGACATCTTGGTTGAAGGAGCATTGACTGTATAGATACAATCTGCAGCCGAGTGTGATACCACTACAGCAGTGGTTGCTGATTGTAATCACCGTATTTGTTTATTGCCTAGGCTGTATATCAAGAAGAAGCTTAGTAACAGCCATTTACAAGGAAGATGCAATATGGTGGTTGTCTTCGCTAAAACGGTGGGTAATAACTCTTGATTTCTAACCCCTCCCCCTCAAAAAAATAAATAATATGTTAACACTGACCTATTTAAAACCTATTTTTAAGGAAATTTGAGTAGAAATTGTTGATGAGAATATTATTAACAAACAACATATCCCGAATATACATGCAGCGACCAGGCTTGTTTTTAGGCTTACGAGTATTCCTACTTTTTTCAAATTGTTAGTATTTACCTTGCTCCTATTTTTCTTACTTTTTCTGATGCTGTGGACATAATATCGACAAAAACTACTCCTGAAAGCCTGTAAAATTCCTACTTTTATCCTGATATTCTCCTCTAAAGTTCTACTTTTATCCTGATATTGTCCTCCAAAGTCCTACTTTTATCCTGATATTGTCCTCCAAAGTCCTACCTTTATCCTGATATTGTTCTCCAAAGTCCTACTTTCCCCCTTTTTTTGTGTGAATTTTAATCCTACTTTTCTGCTACTTGTTGACGTTGGTCTGCTTGAAAGCCTATATGCTTGTAATCACTCAGATCACAAGAGAGAACAATTATCAATCCTCAATTAAAAGTCCTTAATCCTCCAAAATCTATAAGTTTTTTCACCCACCCTAGGGATTTGAACTATATATTTTTTATTCCAAAATTACAATTTCAGGCCTCTAATAATTTGCGACATATTGTGCATTTTTCTTATCGCAATGTTTAGTCGGAGGATGAGTATCCAGTTAACTACTTGAGGAATATGGCCATCAGGTAGGTGTATTTGCGTAATCTTTATTTGATCTATGATTTTCTTCTTTAGTACTTATAGGGGAGGAAGCAGGGTGACGACCTAAGTCTTGCTGCCTAGCTAGCAAACGAACCCTGTACCTGTACGAACCTGAACACTGCAGGCAGTCTTGCAGACAGACAATTTTGTTCGTATATGTAAACTTTAGTTGGCCAACTTTTTATTTAAAGGTAGGATACATCATTGGTAATTGCTTGAATTATCATGAATAGGTAGATTGGGGGGTTGTATTTTATACTAAATATCATTTAACTGACCTGTCTGAAGTTTTACAATCATGGATGCCGAGAAAAGCACGAAAAACAGTGTTTGTTTTCAACCGGCGTCGAGCAGTTATTCTTATGTTATCTTTGTTTTTTCGCGATCGTCCGTCCGGTGTGGCGGTCTCACTTCTCCGGCGTGATAGCTTCTCCGGGCGGATTGAGCGGATAAGTCAGCACGTTACAATCACATACTCATTTATCCGCTGTGCTTACTTCTCCTGATGCCAGGCTACCAACAGAGGGCGCTATCACTATATTTTTCATCGCATTTATTATTATTATTATTATTTTCTGGTAATAAAACCAAGCATCCTTCAAAAGCGCTCAAGGCACTGTAGCTCGTAATTAAGCCAGGAACACCGGGGCAAACCCCTTCTCTTAGCGATAAGTGTTCTGGGTTCTTTTACGTGCATTATACAATTTTATAATGTTATAATGGGAAAGATATATACACACATTATAAATTATACAACACACGGGACCTACAACTTTACGTCCCATCCGAAGGACGAAGCAATTTATGACATGATGTGTCTGATTTCAGGACCAATTTTCGTTAACTAGTCACCCAGATAACTATATAGGGAAAAGACAACCAAATTGGGCAACAGGATCAACAAAGATTGGAAAATAATTGAGTGGAAGTTTTAATTTTATCTTTGAGCACTCACATGAGGCGGACTATGTATAAATCTTTTTGATGGATATTACCGCAATACAAATATTCGTTATTATTATTATTATAAATAAATGCAACAGGCACCTGTACACTTTTTAAATACATTTTTGTTTACCCTATTTTTTTCATCATGAATAAGCATAATAAATAAACAATCCAATCGATATGTTGGTTTGAGAACAGTAGTAGTTCATAGTTGTACAATGTAGTACATGACAATGTTGCCGCACGCGCCCCGTCGCCGCGGAAATCCTGGATTCTACTGGTACCCTGTATAACGTAGTCACATATCCTACAATCTTAAGTACAGTGCACCAGTACATCACCAAGGAACTCAGCACACGGAATAAAGTCGGCGAAAATGTAAGCCACTGCGCAATTTTGCGTATGCGTGTGGAAGCAAAATTTCCCTTTCGGAGAAGTGAGCACCCCGGAGAAGTGAGACCGCCACACCGGCGATCGTGAATTTTTCTTTATAAAATTATATTTTTCGGGGGATAATTACAGGATATCTAGCAGAATCATTTTGCTGGATGCCTAGAATCATTATTTATTTTCAAATAAGTAAGATTCTTCCTAATATTTTGGTAGTAAATATTTTGGATATCTGCAAATGGTGTATCCTACCTTTAGGTTAGAAAGTAAGAATCTGGGGAAAATCGCAAGCCAAATTTTCACATATAATAATATCAAAATAACAATGATATTTCTAATGCGCATAACAATATCAATTAAATTAAAATTAAAATGATATAATTTAAATTAATAACATTATACAAATATAATTTACTGGACAAACATCAAAATGTTGAATCTTAAAAGAAATTACCAAATGCACAATTACTTATAAAGAGCTTTTAAGTTAAGTTGCAAGTACAGTTTTTTTCTTCAAGTCTATCTGAACAAACTACGTCAAAATGCATGTATACAAGTAGTTGGTATACAAATATAGAGTGGCTCAGAGTTGAATAGGAAGAATATTATCGTTGGCTCATCTGTTGATGTTGCCGGCCGCCATGACGTGTGTGAACAGAGCAAATTGACGCACAACCTTCTACTTTAGTTTTGGAGTGAGGGTATACTGTTCAACAGCCGAGAGAAC
>JBAIAA010001310.1:0-152105 GCA_037893245.1 Crossaster papposus
GAAGCTCGTCCCTTTATACATCAACCTGTGTGGAATTAATTTCACCAGAAATGATTTGGACCATGCGTCAGCAAATGAAAACTCACAAGACCAAAAAAATGTGCACTATGTTTTCTGTTTTTTTCCTAACAGAAAACGTGATATCAATTGAGCAAAACCAGTAGGCCCTTGTTGTGAAACATCTATTTAACACTAATTTTGTAACTGCATCAAAATAAATGGAAATTAATGAAAATATATTTAACTTCTATAGTCTATTTTTTCCCGAAAAACACAATACACTTACACAGTAATTGCGGGTCTTTATAATATTCGTGGCGATCATTACCGAAATCTCCATAGTAACTATACTGAAATATTAACTGTATTTTGTTCCTATATATAGGGCCCTAGTTCAATAAAGCTAAAGCCATCTAACGAAACCGCAACACTTCCGCTCGTTTGTGTTCCAAGTTGTGAATATTTTATCAATCAGTCACCTAAAAAATGACGATTAGCTCTCGTATTGAGGCAGGGAGCATTTGTTGGAAAAATAATGAAAAGAACATTAGTGTTCGCTCTAATAATTTAGGTAGCCCTACTACATCAAAATGAGCGGTTGGAGTTGGCTCATTTACATTACAAAAAGAAGAGGCGAGGATAATTATCCTTTGAACCACCCGTCGAGCATAGGAATCAAGTTGAGTGGTAATTTGTTATTCACACTGTAAAAATAACCGTAAAATAACGAGGTTTTTCCACTGTAAAACTAAATCGCCGTATTTTTATTTTAACAGATTTTGGACGTACAATTATTCAGGTAGTGTGCCTTGATATATAATCACAATGATCATAAATATCATGTCCAAAACCTTTAAAAAATTACGGCGATTTGTTTTGTTTTTTTAAAGGTGAAAACCCCGTTATTTTACGGTTATTTTTTACAGTGCACTAGTCATACGTAGCGCCAACAATTAGCAATTTTGTCACTATAGATGTTGCAGTCATATACGCATATGAATTTCAATAAAGGACCCCCCCTCCCATTGCCTGACTCGTGTTTCCCCAAGAAAAGCATGTTGGAATATTACCGGTCGGGCCAATGCTCGGCTCGATTTTTTAGCAACTAGAAATCTCATTTGATGGTGGTTTTGAGCAAGCAACAAGCGGTCGAACATTGCCCCGGATTGCGACGTATGTACTTGCTAATGAATTGGACTATATCGTCTACCGCAATTTCAAAGCGTGGCATTTATACTATACGTGCCCTTAACTTCAGGCGTACACCTCGAATGGCAAGAAGCGCGATATGCGCGGATAAGTATTTGGTGCCATTTCAGTATAGCATCTTTCTTCAAAAAAAGCTGTCCGGAGTTTTAGGATCCCATGCGATAGGGGGTTTTTTCTTTCCTAGTCTTACGAACACATTTTGGACTCCAAATAAATATTCTGAAAATCTACTGGGCGTTGTTTTTTAATAAATTTTATTGAAAAGTTCAGGAGCCCCCTAAAGGGACATAATGACGATAAAAATCACCGTGACGAATAATTAGAATTTTTTATTTCGTGCCCACGAATTCATTTGTGCTACTCGAAATAACTTATTTCGTGAGCTCGAAATCAATTCCTGCCCACGAAATGATTTCGTGCACTCAAATTATTTCGTCATGGTGAGTTTTATCGTCATATGTCCCTTTAGGGGCTCCGTAGGAAAAGTGAACTCTGAATATTTACAACAAATATTCAATGGCTTGTTCAGGACAACCAATAGGTCGGTTTACTTGTGATGTTATTTCGGTGTAGACATTGTTCAGTTTAAGGTTTTCTGTCAAATATTGTAAACCACAACAAATAAAACCTGGTGATTCGGTCTCGCCGTTCCCTCCTGTCCCCCGTCGGGTCTCGTTTGGAGGTTGTAATTAGTTTGAAAGGCCCGGGCTGTCTTCGCCCGTGACAAAATAATGAAGTACAAGTGATACCGCTGGGACAATATTAACGGGAAACAATCAAGGCGAACAAAACCCCGCCGTGTTGCCTCTGCACAACAAGATGACTTCCCTGTTGGAGGAGAGCTAAGAAAGGGAAGAGTGAAGATCAAAGATCATAGCGGCGGGATGATTTCTATACGAAGCTAGAGCATAGAGAAAGGGAACAGAGCAACCATGTCTCCCGCGTGTTCATCCTTGAACGATAGAAAAGCTGAGATTTATTTATGACGTCTTCCCCTTGGAAAGACGTCTTTCTCTGATGTATATCCTATCAAAAGGAAAGACGTTTTTCTCCAATACTCGTTTCACAGAGTATATCGGGGAAAGATGTTTTTTCAAAATGTATCAGAGAAAGACGGCTCTCCATAATTGAGTAATCCAGGAAAAAACGTCCCAAAAATATCTTGGTATTCCCATCTTTCGGGGAAACACGGAAACGTGGATAGTTGCTTTGAAGGATAGGGATACACCATTGGTAATGCTTAAATGATCACGATGGGGTGGATTTGGAGGGTGTATTTTAGTAATTATCGTTACTGGACCTGTCCGAGTTTTACAATTACGGTAGATAAGAAAAGCATGGAAACCACCGCGTTCGTTTTCAACCCGGCGTCGGGGCGTTTTCAACCACTGCGTTAGACGGTATTTATCGCGATTGCCGTCCAAGCTATCGTGATTTTGTTAATAAATTTCATTTGGGGGAATAATTACAGAATATCTAGGCGCAATCATTTGCTGGATGCCTAGCAACCGTTATTTATTTTTCAAATAAGTAGAATAATTCTTAATAAATTCGTAGTAAAAAATATTATTGTTCGATAACTGCAAATAGTGTATCCTACCTTTAAGCTTCCGTACGTGTGGTAGGGTGTGCTGCTAAAGAGCGTATAAGACGGTATATTACAAATATCCAGTCGTGGCGTTGCAAGAAAGTTGTTAACCATTAGCGCGCGGTTAAGCAAACTTCACGGGCCTGCGTTTTAATGGAGGGAACGTACGTACAATAAATTGATTGTGATATGGTGTGTACAGTTAGAATTTCCGGGCGGGAAGAGGGTATAGGGCCGGTAAACATTGCAGGCAGATTGGCGGCGACAAGTCGTGTTTGAGAGGGGTAGTTTGCTTAATTCGGCTACTCGTAGAACCATATTAAGATGTGATTTACCTGACGTGATTTAACGAGTGGATATTTGGAGATTCTTTTATTATTGATGTCAAATCTGCACTTTTAAACAAAATGATTAACAGCCTCTGCTGATTCTGTGAGGTCTAAATTCTGCCCTAATTTCCATCGTGGATCTCAAAGTTATGGTTACAAAAACCGAAATTGCATATATTTTTAACAATATTTAATTTTAAAAACCCGTGATGTACTCAGTGCTGGCTGGGGGTAGTTACACCCGGTGGCGGTCGTCGAAGGAACACATTGTCCGTATATTTTAGGTGCCAGCACCTCAAACCAGAACCGAATAATTCACTTCTCATGTTCATGCACACATAGCCCACAAACGCCTCTCTTTTGAGCCGTTTTGCTCTATCTAAACAAATCTAAACGGACACTAAATACCAACAATATGACTTTTTGTAATCCTTTAAAAAGGAGGCCTGAAATGGCCACTGCATGATAAAAAGGTCACTGTTTATTATTATTTTTTTATTTTTTGTTTTATAGATTTATGTGCAATGCCTTTTTGAATGAAGATTTCCTATTGTAAACTATGGTTTACTTTAAAAACAGATTTAGTCCCGTACATTGAAGCTATATTTATGAAGTAGTAACCGATACACAATATTCAGGTCATAAAATCGATCATCCAGGGCAGATATCGGGGATTTCTGATTATCATGGGATTGACTTGGTTAAACCCGTGGCGACACAGCCCCTTGATTATCTGGACATTGCGGTATACCAGTTATCATTCAAGCGAGGATTTAGATGTATAAAGAAATTTGCTCCAACTGGAATACAGTAGATTTATATCAGAGGGGGCAAATTTCTGTCTTGAGATCTGTCCTTGTCATGCAACATTTATGATATTTTTTCGCATCTTTGCACCTTGAGATATAATCATCAGGAAAAGATTTCACATTTATCGCAGCAGCGTCTCGTACTAAGTAGAAGAGTTGATGAAAGATGGCGATTCAATCAGAATACGCACAATAGGCGGTCGATTGAAGAGCTGTGCAATATAACGAGTCTGTTTCCAATCACAACAAAAATCGAATCGACTTTCTCCGACGCTGTTAATTTTTATTAGTTCCAGTCTAGGAAATGTTATTGAACGACCACAAATGCTTTGCCTATGCCTAAGTAACGGCAATATAAACATGGAATTATTATTCAACTTTTGATGAACCGGGGGGGGAACTCTTCCTGACAATCAGACATTTACATCTAAAAATCTCCAATGTACATAAATCACTATATTTCACTTACAAACTTAATAATATCGACCAAGTCGTAACCGATAAATTGGGCAATGGTGGCCAGTCAAGGTGATATTCCCCGAGCCCTTTCACCAGTGAGGTCACGTGCCTCAGTCGGACCCCAGGTATCTGTCACTCAGCCTCAAAGCCGATTGATTGTCTCTCAATTTTATTCTGGTTTTTTCTAACCCCCCCCCCCCCCCCCCCCCCCCCACTTCCCCCCAAACTTCTATCGACATTATACTATCCTTCTCCCAGTCGCAGAGTTCCGATTTCAATTCGCGCACCCTTCGCGACAATTTAGTACTAATTAGCCTACTATACCGCGGGACAACTCGTTTCTGAGTCCACAGAGGGACAACGGCTGCGGCCTCCGAAAATCGGTAGAAATGAGCTTATCTGTGCATATACGAGGCAGGGAAGCGCTCACCACTCCCCTTCACCTCCTCCAAGTTTTCCACGAGGCTAGTTCTCCAGTTTTGATAAAACACCCATATATTTTACGCCTTATTATGGGCCTGCTTAAGGTATAGTATACACCATGGCTAATTGCTTAAATACCATGAATGGCTAGTTTTGGGGGGTTGTATTTCATAGTAAATAATCGTCGTTGACTGGACTTTTCCGAAGTTTACAACCATGGTTGCCGAGAAAAGCACGAAAACAGCGTTTGTTTTCAACCGGGGTCGGAGCCGTTATTCTTTATGTTATCTTGTTTTTCGGGGATCGCGTCCGGCGATCGCGAATTTTTCTTATACAATTTAATTTTTGGGAATAATTACAGGATACTAGCGCAATCCTTTTGCTGAATGATTATAAATCATTTTTACTTTCAATTGGAGTAAGATATTTCTTAATAATTCGGTAGTAACTATTTTCGATATCTGCAAATTGGTGTATCCTACCTTTAAATCCCTGGCTTTCGTTTTAGGCTTCCATAACAGGGAATTCCAGCCACATCTGGTGCCGTTGTGCTCAGAAGCATTCATTCAGTTGATATATAAATATATAAAGGGTTGGTCCAAAAAAACTCTATACCCAACTTTGGAGGCCATTTTCTCCTGGATAATAAAATATTTTTAGTAATTTGGTATTTGGGGACATTATTAAAGCATATATCGTTGAGCAATATTGTATTATTTAAAAGTATTATTTATCCATTTTAGTGTAAATAAAAGAAGCTCTCGCAAAAACATTTGTCAAAGGACTATCGCGTCATTACATTATTGTGTCATATCATATTCAAACATGTTGATGCATTGACAGTCCCGTGGAAAAGCCATTTTTACACATACTCGCTAAAAATAGGAATATCTCCAAAATATTAATGTAATATCTTCCCTATTTCACCAATAATGCTCAACGATATATGCTTTAATAATATGCAAAACCAAATTACTTAAAATATTTTATCATCTAGGAGAAAATGGCCTCCAAAGTTGGGTATAGTTTTGTTGGACACCCTGTATATTAAGAATCCAAAAGTGATTTAGAAACTCCCTAGGGTGGTATGCAAAATCTGTATTGAATTTGGAGAATTTGGGAGGGTTAGGGTATAAACACAAGTATATTAGACTCACTTATAAAAAACAAGTCAGCAAAAAGGTATCTTTTCACATAAACAAAATGTTGTTTTTTACTTCAATAATAAGCAATTTCTGCGACCCAAATCAGGGGGGGTGGTGCTAAGTCCAGACAACCATTAGTAACGTCACGTGACCCCAACATGGCTGCCGACGAAAGGGATTTCCTAACTCCGTAGTACATGTATTATTAGCCCCTTGATCCAACAACTCGAGAAAACTCTCTGACAACGCCTGGCATCAGCTCGGATGAGCAAAAGCCTTTTCTCGAAAGCCTTCTACTATAGCTGATTTCTATCAATCTTGGAGCGTTGTGTCAACAGTTGTCCGGCTAAAGTATTAAGTCCAGGTCATACACAAGCGCGGATCAATCATGCTTAGTACAAGGGTCTCTTGTTGGTCTTTCGGGAGGTGTTTGTTTGCGTGCGTGGCAGCTGAAACCTATCTAAATCTAAAATGGCTCTTGCTGCACAAGTACTCCGTCAAGTTGTGTTAAACGATGTGTTCGATATGCAGCAAGCTGTCAGAGAGGGCCCCGAACTGTTCGTTCCAAGATCCACCAAACGAGCACGTCGACATAAAAAAGCATTCATATTATAAAAGGTGACAATCCTTAATAATGATTGTCAATAACTTGATGGCAAAAGTCTCTTAATGTGTTGGTGTATGCGCCTGTAATGCCCTTTGCTACCACATAATGGCCGACTTTCAAAATTTCAATTGTCGGTTTCAATTTTGTTTGTCTTAAAGAAAAACGAGTTTATGTGAACATGTTTGCACTAAACGATCACCAAACAGCTTTAGACGAATTTGATCTGTAATGACGAAATATTCTCGATCCAATGTTTAAATAGAGTTACCAAACTTGGAAATTGAATGGTAAATGACTAAATTGGTTCGGTAAAAGCCCTGTGGCATTTTTGTCTCGGATAAAATTTAATGTAAGAGTTGCCAACAATGTATTAAAAAAATTGTTTTAAAATAACCGGAAAACCTATATGTGGTATCAATGGTACCAATTATAGTATGGTCATTAATATTAAATTATACTGTAAATTTGTAAGAGATAGATAGAGTAATTTGTGTTTTGCCGGCCATTTGTGACAAAGCTGATCGCCCGTAAGCAACGGTCAATATCAACGGTTAAAACGGATCGCAGTAACGGCGACCAAGAGTGTCTGCACGAATCTAAAACTGGCCACTTTTCCTATATAAAACTGTGATCTTGAGAAATTATTGCGTGCGAATGTGTGTTATACTAACCTTTTATTCGGCCAAAGGGTGGGGAGTTGTCATATGGTTGATACTGACACAAGGTTGGCGCCTATAGTAGCCTAAATAATCTAAAGACACAAATACAACAATGTTTTTAAAATAAATACTATTCAACGCCAAGTGACAGGGTTCCGAAAAACCACCTCATGTATGCGGATTCAAGGTTTTATTGTGATTATCTGATGTATTCATCGAGTTTTTTAGTCGACACTATTATCTACTCGACTGATGCTCATTCGACTCGACTGTATTTGAAATATCTGAATCGGTAACTAATGCTATCACTCTGACCGTGGGTTCGGGTTTTGTTCTTGGACACGCGAAACTCTGTTTTTATACGCTCGACGGCAACAACGTGATCAAGAACTATTGCACTCGAACCGAGCTCTAACACACCTCCCATCCGTCAGGGTTTTGCAGGAACAGGATTCGTGCGTCCAAGAACGGACCGCCCGAAACCCAACCTCGGTATACCCAGCAACATTTGAGGCCGAGCGTCTCCCCCTTAGTCCCCCTCTCCCTAGACTATTGTTACCTATCCCCCCCCCACCTCCCCCATCCTAAAAACCTTAACAGAAAACCAACACATCAGCAAGCACAATAACCACCAGAAAGGGAGGGGGGGGGTTCTCTTCGTCTCCCATATTGCTCATCTGTGCCTGATTGAGTTCTTCGAACTATAGTCTCGGACTCAAGTCGAACCTCTGATATCTATTGTACTGCAATCAATACTAAGAAGTACAATACAAAATGGACAATGGGAAAGCAGAAAATGTCGGATCAGATTAGCATCTTCCTTCTATACACAATCGCTCGAGGTCCACTGTACATTGGCTTGTACTTTTGCATGATGAAATCCTCAGTAAATACTCAAGTACCAGTACATGTATACATGTTACCTTGGTTACTTGAGCAACATAAACAACGACTAAGGATTAACAGATTCCCCAGGGTCATTCCGTGAGAAAACAACGGTACAAAAATAAATCATGTGAAAAAGGCGGCTTTGTCTGATTGATGTAGTTTTGCACTGCAATCCATCATGTTCAATAAGTCGAAACTGTTTAGTGCAAATGCCTAGTCCTTGCGTTGTAATTGCCCCGTCTCCAACAAACATTACCTTGCGCAAAACCACGAGATGTATGGGGTTAAAAATATACATCATTAGCGTTCGCGACTACGGACAGGGCAAGTTTGTACGAGCTCTGCTGACAAGCTGCGCAAAATTGGGAGGCGGCCCGGTTAACTATACATCTTCATCGATAAAGATATAGTACAGATTGCGGACAGGGAACATATACATCTTGGTGGTCATAAATTGATGGTTGAAGCTTCGGTTTTGAACAACTGGGAACCAATGAGAATTATCATCACAAAGTGGCACTGCCCGGACCGATTTAGTTTACCCACACTGGCCCATTCGTTCAAGATAACTTTGACTCTGGACGCCATTTTAAATTATTTCATTGCACACACGTTCGCGAAAAAATTCCATAGCGAGTTCGTGCCGGTAGCTAAGCTGTAGCATGATTCTAACCCGTACAATAGTCCCATAATAGAGATACAACGTTTTATAGACAGTTTATAAAAGCAAAAATCGATTAAAAGATACTCGATGAAAAATTTAATGGCGGAAACAAATGCGTCCTTGCTTGTGTAATAAAACGACAAGACAAACCAAGCAATAGGACGCTCGATTTCAATGCGAGTTTGGCGAGACTAATTGAATGATACAACATGCCCGCAAAAATCTTGCGTTATTCAGCAGAAGGCAAAATGGATGACTATGATTTTCCGCCCAGAGCAGATATCTAGCTTTTTTTCCCCCTCTTTCTCTTATTGCATCTGTACCACGTGGACTAAATCTAATAAATATTGATACTATACTCAGTCGGCGCTCTCGTCGAGGTCACGTGACCGATGTACGCGCTTGTCGGTGCCTGCTGTGCATGGTACAGTGCGAATTTCCCATTCGCCCGTCCGTCACAAACGATGAGAGGAAAAAACGCGGGGCACATGGGACCGTTAGCATCACGCACTGCAGTCCGATCCTCGATCGTACCTTTTACTCTGCTGTGTTCGCTGATGAATAGCACATTGATTTCTCGATTTGTCCATTCTGTGGTTTTCGACTGATGAGGGAATCGTCTTGAATCATCACAGAACCGTGGAGCAGGGATACGTTTAAATTGTGATGCAAACAAGGCGACGATGATTGTGTTCTGAGGCATGGATAGAATAGATGTACGGAAAGTGTGAGAGACGTACGGTGACATTCAGAAACCTGCAAAGCGTTTTAATATTGCGGTCTATTTGGTCGAGCCATTGATGATGTTCATGGAATTGGCTACAAGAGACAAGCACGAGATTACCGGGCAGAGTAACCCACGCGCTGTGGCTTAGAGAACAAGCTCCTCAGTTTACATCCGGCCGATGTGCTGATTCAAGATTTACGACAGTTTGATCTGAACTCGGCTGGGATATCAGGCCTCTCGATCGCCGCCAGAATGGATGACACTACCAGCTACTGGCCCAACTATTATGCTCCGTAAACTGCACATTTGGAACTTGACAGTGGAGAATTGCTCGGAATTACTACGACTATTCGGAAGGGCCCTAAAGACTACGGGTGGAACTGTGGCTGGAGTGTTCCTCTTGACCGTCTGTGTTATGGGTCTTATTGGTATACAGCATTGTCATCTTGTGGTGCTAGCGCTTACGCCAAGATGGAAAACTGTGACCAATTCATACATCCTGAACCTCGCCATTCCCTGAAAGACGACCTCTTCATGATTGCCTGGTGGTTTCTCCTCCATAGCGACCTCTAGCGGGAACAGCTGGGTGTTTGGTTCGGGTGATGTGCCACGTGGTGACGCATCGGGACGGTCTGAATATGTTTACCCAGTGTCTCTGCTTGACCGCGATGAGCATGGATCGCTATGGCGCCGTTGTGCCACGCGCGGAGAGTTCGCGGCTACCGCACGTTGCGACTTGCGACCTACGTTAACTCGGCGTGTGGGTGCTGGCCCCATGGCCCGTGCCAGTCCCAATGAACATCGTGCGCGCTACGATTCGGGAGGACTTGCTTGCCATTTCAATTTCAACGCGGTGTTCGGTGGACGATTACTACGCGGTGGACCTGACGCTAGAAGCTGTTCATGGTCTACTCGTCATTGGATGGGCCTTCGTGATCCCGCCTCGTACATTATCTGCGTGTGTTATTCGAGCATCGCTTGCCGATCTGAGAAGATCGGAGCCAGAACCGGCAAAATGAAGAATCAAGAAAGTCAATCGGCTGGTTGTTTTTCGTGTGTGTTGGCTTTCTCATGTGTTGGTGGCGTTTTATGTTTGGCGTACATCGTCGTGTTTTACCGAGCAATAGGCAACGTTGGCGCAGGGGCTCGGTTCTCGTTTCGGACTTCACATGTGCTTGAGTTACCTCAAACAGCTGTGCAATCCGCTACGTAGGGGTTTCTCAGCGGCAACTTCATGAGAGTTTTAAGAAAGCTTCGGAATTGCTCGGGAGAGGAGGTCCTGAAACGGACCCCCCCCCGCCCCGGGCGGGTTTTTCCAACCCCAACCCCGGCCCAGCCATGTAACACCGCATACCTAAATATACCTATAAGGTACCTACACCACTTTAGCTTGACAAGTTTAGTGCGAACACTTAACACGCACCACCTAGGGGAGTGTAGCAGTGACACACATCCGCATAGGGAATGTTCTCATGACCTTTCTTATGTGTATATCAATCGCGGAAGAAAACCTCATAGGCCTATTTGTACTTTGTAAGCAGGAATACCAAAATATTCAAAAGAATTAGTATCATTCGACTTCACGGAAAGGAATTGAATGGATGTCCTCGACCTTTCACGTGTAACCCACTGGCCACCTATAGTATCCCAAACGGTACCCAGTGTAACCCACAAATATACACTAAGCGCACATGTCACCCACTTGTTACCATGTATATCCACATGTAACTCACATATTTTGTCTGCATGTGTAACCCATAGATCTCTCATCACACGACACCCATGCATCACACCTGTATTTACACAAGGCATCCGTTTTCACAATCACCTTGTATCTAATTCAAACGCATCGAATGTAATGTTTATACAATTAAGCGTGTCGAGAAATCATTTCCTATAATGTTTCTTTGTGAACATAACGGAAGTGCCTATTGTACAAAAAAATAAAAAAGTATTGTCATATTTTGCCTTAGTGGCGATTTTTGTCAAGTTTATTGCAAAGTATGCAGTATATGCAACTGAATCAAAAAAGCATTTTTTTTGTCTAGTACAGTTTCTTTTGAGTAAAATTTTCTTGGCAGTGAGGCCTAACATTTTGGGAGGTTGGACATACCGGAAAATGACATTTTACGTTTTGGCGTTTAGATTATGCAATATTTTGGATAGCCAAATCCATCGAAAAAAAGAATCATATTTAGCACCAAAAATATACATTTCTCTTTTTGAGAAATCAAGATTGAATTTATACGCCGCATTTGGCCTCTGTTGTATTGAAAATCATTTGCTTAACCACACCCAACAATCGATATGTATGCATAAATACATTACTATCGATACGCATCTGCCGCGCGGAGGCGTGACAACCATTACGAAAAAATATCGCCAAGTAAAACCTCGCCTCGCTTCCAACCGACAGAACGACCGCCTAAAGGGACAATGTCTCATCGGGGACTCCTTAGCAAGCCCTACCGAAACCCATACTGTCCCCCCAGGGGAAACCCTTTTATCCTTTGCACGATGACATACATGTTGTTCAGCGTGAGTGCATACGGTCAACATCCATCTCGAAACACTCCAAGCCACGGGGATAGCAGTTTGGGGACATGTTTGGGTGGTCGAGCCCCTGGGGTGTAAGGTCAGGAAACGCATTTTCACACACATGGATATATCCTGGTAGCAGTTCCTGAAAGGTTTCGACAAAACGACCCGATTACACTTACACAGGGGAGTACCATTACTTTTTATGCTTTTTTATACTAAATTCTATTATATCAGGGGGACATAGTTTGCAATCGGTTTGAAACAAGCTTTTAGGCCCCGATGCAAAACATATCAAACTATTATAATTTTTGAAGTCAGGTTTATTATTATTAACGGATCAAAATTGCAAGTAAAGTCCGACAGCTTTATAACGACATGACGAGCGGAAGCAGACTGACCATACAAACAGACACTCTTACAGCCTGACAAACGAACAAACCGAACAGACAAATATCAAATGGTTGGTGGACCAACAACGGGACAGACAGAGACCCATAAACCACGACCAAACCAAGTCATTTCCAACTATTATGTGTCACAAAAATCGATATTTTGGATATTTTTGAGATGATTAGTACAACCAAACATACAGTCGTATATACATGTGATATTAATACAAAATAACTAATATGTGAGTGCAATGGTAAGATATTTTTCATGAGATGACAAGTGGAAAGGCCCCTATGTCACGAGGCGAACACGACAAGTGAAGTGTTTATTGTTTTATACAACACCTGCTATAAATCCTCGTCATCCGATTGGTCGGAACGAGACGCGTACAATGGAACGTTCTATGTACAGTTAAATTAGACTTTTATTTTTGCGGTGCGCCGGCAGAGCCATTCCGTTGGATGAATAATTCAAGCCACGCAAATCAACCATCCACCAATCAAATGACAAGGATCCGTAGATCTACGCAAGTTATAATTATAACAAAAGATATCTACTTTGAATGAGCCAGTTTACATTGTACATTTCACAAGGTGTTGTAAGGCGGGCAAGATCCAATGAATACTACTCGTCGTTAATTGTGATGTAAATTATCAGTAATACACCCCGTCGTGATTGGTCAGATTTGATTGATGTCAAAGGGCAAACGGATGCGCATGCGCTATATTAGGCCTACGCTCAAGTTATGGGTTTGTGGCGGTTTGACTAATGGTTGTTGATTGGACTGTTTCCAATGAAAACACGTGTTTTGTCTGTTTGAACGGTAGTTATGACGAATCGTGGTTAAATATAAAATCCCAAATTTAATTACAAATCGTCTGCACTTGCGACACATTTTATACTCGTCCGTGTAATCAACTAGTATGAAGAGAAGGAATAAGCCATTTGCGCGTGGACCCCGAGTTAAATTTGAATTAACATCTGGTACACTGACTTGCTCACGCAGCTTGCACAGTTTAACTTTAAATCTCAGACCAAAGACGCTGTTGCCTATATCACGTGATTGGGGCGAGCCTAACGCGTCCAACGCTAGCAACCCCAAGCTCTGGAATGGGTCCTGGTGTCTTTTTGCATTCTCACCCATTGTAAACAATGTATTGGTGCTTGAGCGTCTCTTACGTAACTATGGCAAAAGCTTGCCCGAATCACGTGATATAAGCAACAGTGTCTTTTGGTCTGGAGATTTAAAGTTAAACTGTGCCAAGCGGTCGGGGACAAGTCAGTGTACAGATTTATTTTACATTTAACTCGGGGTCACGCGCAAATGGCTATTACACCTCTCCAGCGACCGTCATCGCTAAGCTATATCACATTTGTGATTTTTGGCCGATTAATCACTGGTAGGATCTACGAACAGATGTACATGTATAATGATATCGATTGTGTCTATTTAATAATACACACAGTGTAGCCGTTTAATCAGCCGAGCCTGGATTTTATAAATGAGCGCACAAAGAAAACAGTACAGATGAAAGTTAAAAAAAAAAAAAGATATGGACACCTCAATGTTTCCGTAATTATTATAGTCGTTTGAGTTGGTATAATAATGGTTGATACCTCTTTGTACAAGGGAACCTATAATAAGAGTTTAATGATGGTTTGGGTGAAAGCACATTTATTCAAACATTGTCATTTGATCAAATCGTAATTTTAAACATTGTTAAAATGTAGCCTGGTATGCACCCAATGTTGCACAGAAGTGGACGTCTTTAATGTTTATGCCTACTTTTCAATTGGTGTTAAAACTTGGTTTCAAATTTAGGGTTTGTAAAATCTTACAATATTTGTTTTCGTCGGAGGTATATAGGCCTAACCGTGTTTGTACACTGCAAATACTGTGGTGTTAAATTGTACACCAATGGTGTACATTTGATTATTTCCTGGTGTTTTTTTGGCAGGGATTTGGGTGTTGAATAACTCAGTTGGGAATCAAAATTTTTTTAACACCAATTTTGGTGTACACTCTGATTGCAAAATTTACAATGGATATCACGTCATTTGCTCGTCATTCTAGCGAAGGATGTACTGGTTTGTAACACTATAATTTTTGTACATATTAACTGCAATGACAAATTACGTAATGAAATTATTACCAAGACCTGACTTATTACACATAATATTGTATACAATAATAACCTATTCCTACTGAATACGTACTACACACATAGCTATTGCCGTTGTTAGTTTATACTACGCTTTTTTGTCCACGACGATGTCTCCACTAGTTTTTATGAATAATGTCACATTGAAAACGAATAAAATGTAACGCGAATTTTAACTATGTTTTGCACACAATATCAAAATTCAATCATGGAATCGTTTAAATAATTACATATTATGGATAAAAAAAAATGAATTTTGGACTTAAAACAACAATTTAACAATCGACTATTGTTAACATATCCCATAATTCCTTATCGACCATCAGAGGGCTTTATTTCACACACGCATGCGCCACTAGGTCAAATTTAAACACCAAAAGTACGTAACACCAGTACTTGATTTTGAACTGATACTCAAGAAATCATTTTACTTCATTTTAACACAATTTTCATTCCAAAAGATTTAAAAAACATTGGTGTTAAATTTTAACACCACAGTTTTTGAAGTGATATTTCCTCTCTATATGCTATCAAGAACCTCGGGTAATATATGGTTCATATAAAAAGATCGTGTCATCGGGTGTTTTTTTTTGTCTGACAACTTCTCACATTTAAATGCTGTTGGAAATGGGGTTAATATGAACCACAAGGGATGGGTAGCAAAAACAATCCGCACTTTGGCGACAAGCGGATCGTCACTCGAATGCCCCAAAAAAACAAAACGCGCGCCGAAACAGCTGATCAAATCGCCCCCGTATAGTTTTTTTTCCCACAACTATAGGCAAACCTGCGAGCTCAGCGTTAAAGATATATCGAATTTACGTCAGATGATAAACGCGCGTGGAAAACGTTTATTTTAAGCTTTTTGTTACATGTTGGCCTATTTATTTTGTTTAGCGACAACGATAAGATGATTGATAAGATTGTTGGAGAAGTGAATTCCAGATAGAATGTATTTAAAACAAATTGTTTTAAAACTTTTTGATGTTATTGAAGAACCAACCTTGATGTTTCTGTCACTTTATACTGGATTTAAAATCAATCATATACCCATGGTTCGTCCAATGGTATCATGTATTAGGTTCGACTGTGGCAATGAATTAAATTGATGTTACATGTAGTGTCAAAATAATGTTGTGTATAGTGTGACATTGGCAGCACGTTAAAGCTGTGCGTCTTGTTTACTGCAAAATTGGGCTTCAATGACAGAATGTTATTCAATATTACCACAAAGCAGAGATGCCCCTGTGATATTAATATCTTGAAAGGTACTCCTGTGGAAAATATTATTGGTTAACTTTAAACACCGTCACGTGACCGGTGACTCTCCTATATTATCTTCACTTTATGCGCATTACTTCCGGATTTCATAATATAGAGTCTTAAATTCACGCTATCACCGCATCTAACTGCACAATCAATTACTTTGCCACATGTAACAAGTTAAAAGGGTACATTTTTAGATTTCAGATTAATTTTCCGCTCCCTGTTTTTAGTTTTATGTTAATCCGGGACACTACACGGTAGCACCCGAACTACAGCGTGCAATACGTTACTGCTTCGTTTACACGGGGCGTTTGTATAGGCGAGTATCACAACAGGACAGCAATTTCAATGCAAATGCTTCTTTTTTTACTACGAGAGGTCCCTTTAGCTTCCAGCGGGGGATCCGGAGTGGCTCGGCCGACGACAAGCGCGTATCGGGGGAGGCTATTGTGCCTTTCCGTAGTAAGCGGTTTCATCACAGTCGTTGTCGGCATCCGCCCCGACTACACTCGACTATATACGCAGCATCCGCGCGCCCGTCCGATAATTGTGATAAATTGATGTTCAGGCTTGCGGGGGTCGTGAGCTTCAAATCAGCGATGTTGCGTGCATTAGTATGGTCCAGAAATAAAATCTACTTTTTGAGTTTTACCAAAAACAAATAACTGCGGTCTAGTCGAGGCACTGCGCGTGATTTAGCATACAGTTTTTATCGAGATTTTGTCAAGATTTGTTTTTTAATTGAGTGCAAGAAAATGATAAATGTGATTTTATTTCAACAGCCGATTGCACGTTAAAGGCCCCGCATCACGATATTCAACCTTGGACTTTGCTTGCTAATAAAAAGTTGCTGGAACCCCTTGAGATTTTGGATATTTATAAGACTCGAAATGACGCTCAAATGTCTTCTCCATCAGTTTATATTTCGGGGTGGAGAAAATCAGTTTCGTAAATCGTAAAATCTAGGTCTAATTGACGCACGCCAGCACCATTTTCATAGTTTGGCAAATTTTCAAAAGATATTTTCCATTTGCAGTGGACAGGTCTAACACTTCAAACAGTGCAAAATTATACACGAACTAAGATTGCCGAGTCTGAAACACAGTCTTGGTTGCGGCTTGATATTACACAAGTCGAGAAGTGTCCGTTACAAAGACTCGTGTTGAAGTTCAAGTCACAGGCAAGTAATTCGCCCGCAGCCTTACATGTACCGTACCATGGGGGCGGGTGCCAGCATCGATGTTATTTACAAGTATAATTTGTCTTACTACGAGAGACCAGGGGCTGGTTGAGAGCCACGCTATTGTGTACTGGTTCCCGGCATGAACGTCTATCTAAATACATCCCTGGCTCTCTTGCGGACATCCAATAGCAACAACAGGTTTCGAGATACCCGAACGGAAAGCTATACAATACCAACCAATACAATACACTGGTACCCTATAAATGCTGCCTACAGTGGTATTCAAATAGGACGATGTATTTAGATCACTTAGACCATGTGCCCTCTGCTTACATCTATATTAAAATGTGCCCGGCGGGCATGCGCACGCATCGTGTTTTACATAAATTTGGTTAAGAGGCAACATCGGAGGTCACATAACTAAAGGTTGTCTGACCTGTTGGCGTCACTCCTCAACCAAATTGTATGCAAAACACGATGTGTGCGCATATCGCCGCGGCACATTTTGAACATATATGTAAACAGAGGGCAAAGGTCTATACTTAATTTCAATGCGGGTTGTTTAAACAAAAAGTAATCGAGTCCGATTAAATTACGCGCCAAATTCTTGGCGCCCTTTTTTCGTTATTTTACAAGCAGTTTGTATCTTGGCTGACGACTCCGGCACTTAAAGTCGTGCAGGTATTAATCGATCGGCCCAGGGAAATAGGTCGAAAACGGCTGCTTCTAATAACCCTCTGAGGGCCTATGTATCGATACACTCTTTAACTGTCAAGGAATATGATTGATTCTTTTTCACAATTAGAAAAAAAATCTTGTTTACAATTTGTTGCTCAAACATTTAAAATCGGTTACATACACAATGTATAGCAGAGACACTCGGCGACAATTTAACCACAATTGTGGGCGGTACGATAGTATGTGACAGACAAGCCACGAAATTATTATTCAAGCCGTGACATCATACAGCCCATGTGCAACCATGGCCGTTTATATATCACATGAGCCAAAACACCAATAAAGCATGGGAAAAATAAAGAGATTATAATATAAGACGTGTCACCTACGTGGAAATCGACTCAATCGAGGTTGCCGCAAACAACCGGAGATAGTTAAGAACAATTACGCTTAATTGGCCCGGGTTTCTTGCTGGGAACAAGTTCGATTACCCTTCCAGTCCGGTCGACTATAGATCTAAATCAACAGGAAATTACTCATTATTCTCGGCTCCTGCAACCTAAGGTATTCTTTTCTATCATGGATAAGTACTCTGATATTGTCATTCGAAGGCTGCATGGGTTAGGAAAAAATGAAATCGCGGCAGTCTGCGAAAGCAATCGATTCTCAATGATGTTGACATCGAGGGGCTAGGAACCGGAGGTCATTGGATTTTAATTCCACGACTTTATGTTAAAACAAATTGATTGTTAGTTTCATATAATTATTTGTTCCGTTTTACTGAAATTATCTTCGACCTTTTTTCTTCGGTATAATAAGAACGGTTTTTGTTGATATTTTGTAAAGATGATCTGTTAACTTAAATAAATACATACCGGCTTGGAACACTAGCCTTTTATATTCCATTTCACAGAGCTGCTTAACCACACAAAAATGCTTAGCCTAAGCGTAGAAACATGCTTACAGTAAAACCAGCTTACCAGTCACAAATCAATTTGGTTATACTGTTTGTGATTCTTGTTATCTGTTGTTGGCTTAGCATAACAATCACGTTGAATTTTGGCTCACGTAACCTGATTTTTACTATAAAGCAATAGTGACCGTTTTGTGTGATAAAGCAATTGTTTTGTCTGGCATTGTTTGTGCTTAAGCAGCTGTAAGTAATTGGTCCGTCTAACCACCTAATAACTAATAAACCCCAAACCAATCGATAAACTCGCAAATATTATATGCATTATACTTACTACACTGGCCTAATATTAATAAGAAAAAATTATACTGTGTACCATTATAGGCAATACCCTCAACATTGCATTTGGAGCAAGAAATGAGACAGAAGGAATCCACCTCCTTTGAGGTGGTCGGGGGGCGTAAGGTTTACAACAGTGTAGAGAATGTCAGGTATTGAGGACCCTAAGGGGGGGGGGGGGGGGGGGGGGGGTCCCCTCTGTCTATATCCTGCTGGGTACAAATTGAATACCTTGGACGTTAGGGTTAACAACTAACCATCTTAGATACCAAAGACCAACCAACAAGAAGATGTTGACCAAACAAGCCAGCCAGCTAAGGTAAACGACGAACAACAGAAAACAAACCACTACAGCCTGGCAAACAAATTCCGAGTAAAAAAAAACTAAAACACCTCAGCCAAACATCCCACACAAACCACCCAGTAATCACATACTAATGTTTGGTCTGCTCTTCGTCCCAACCGTGAAATGAAATTCAATCAAGACATCTCTCAAATGAAAAAGGAGGGGAGGCGTAAAAAAAAGAGGAAGACACAGAATTCGACGAAGACAGATGGTCAGGAAAGATGCAGACCAAACGGTCCTCTTCTATCCAATCAGAATTACCTTCACGCACGATTTCCCCCTGTGTGATGCATTTAATAGCTCTGCTCTTGTTTAATATTTTAAGGGAATAGACCCTTCGCACGTGACGTCAACTTTTAACTTTCGAAGAACCAGTATAAATATTTCAGAATGTTTTTTTTTTTTTTTTTTGGGGGGGGGGGGGGGTGGGGAGGGGGGGGGGGGAGGGGGGGGGGGGGGGGTAAACAAAAAGTTTAGGGGTGCTAAAGCCCACCCCCCCCCCCCCCCCCCCCCCCCCCCCCCCCCCCCCCCCCCCCCCCCCCCCCCCCCCCCCCCCCCCCCCCCCCCCCCCCCCCCCCCCCCCCCCCCCCCCCCCCCCAAGATCCGCGCCTACCTCAATCGCAAAATCTGAGAGATTCATCGAAAATGATTAGCAAATAATTACGCAGCTCGGAGGGCCAGGGAACCATACAACCAGACAATACATGGAATTATATTATCAACACGCACATGTCGCCTTATTTTGCTTAGGTTTCTTAATTAATGAAAACAGTCGGAGTCCTTGAAGTTTCAAACGGCTTGACACCTAGCGCTCTGACATGTAAAACGTGCACGACTGTTCCAGTGCATGTTTTATGCGAAACTCCAGTCGACTGCGAAGATAATACTAAGATTTGATATGCGTACGGGACACGTTTGCGGCTCGAGAAAAGTCGCCTCAAAACCACTATTTTGCGTTACGGTTTCACCAGTCTTACACATTATACATTTCAACATTTTGATTTGAGAGAAGTAAATTGCATATAGTGTACCAGATCTGTATCTGTATCTGTATGAGTACGTTGCAGTAACCAATTCTGGCATTAACGCAACGGAAGGAGAGGGTGCACCAACGCACTGCCAGGAACACCGGGGCAAACCCCTTCTCTTAGCGATAAGTGTTACTGGGTTCTTTTACGTGCATTTATAATGATTATTATTATACAATACACGGGACCTACAGCTTTACGTCTCATCCGAAAGACGAAGCAATAGTGGTTTCAGTGCCTTGCTTAAGGACACAGGTGTCGAGACTGAGATTCGAACTCACGCTCTGCGGAACAGAAAACCGGGTTCTTAACCGCTCGGCCACGACACTCCACTTATGAAACAGATGAAACAACAATGTAAAATGCTAATTTAATAAGCGACTTTTTTTTTAGCCGCATTATGTATCCCGTACGCGTATCAAATTAAATGGTCGCTATTGAATTTCGTCTCGCCTGCGGCACTAATGTCCTATACTCATCGCGCCTGTTGGGTGGTCCGTGCTTGTTCAACTTTCCAATGTTCTTTTCAGAACGAATTTTGAAGGAAGATCGTGTACAGTATACGATTTTGATTTTAGTATTACATATTTTTTTTGCATTGGCACACCTTTACGCATTGTTTAAAAAAGGTGTTTTTTATCAATGCGCTCCTAATTCAAAATTTGAATTTAATTAATTAATTACTCGCCGTTGACCGTTTTGTTGCATCTGAAGTAATTACGTGCTTGCGCGTGTAGAACACGTGCTGTGCGTATATGTTTACAACCTCCGTTCTGCGATCGCTTACTAATTGGCTCCCAAGAAAAGTCTTTCGGAGAAATAAAGAAAAAGTTAAACCATAGTTGTGCAGGTTTGCAAAGATGATAGTACGAGTAGGGGAGTTAGTCTATAATCGTGTCGTTTGCGGGTGCACTGCGTGAACAGATTTTACGCAAAGTGCACAATATTGCTTACTGTCGTCTTTGGCAAAGACTAATCATTCACATGCGCGACAAACAAAAACTCGTTTGATATTTTCCCTAGAGAATTAATGCAATTTCACGGTCTGTTTCTCTTATAACTCTCTCCCCCCCCCCCCCCCCCTTCCCCGCTCCCCCCCCCCCCCCCTCCGACTGACGAAAGACGTGTTCCTTATTACAAAGAATGCTTGGAATTAAGACGAGTAATTCTGCTGGAGAAGCCTGCAGGTCTGAGAAACGTCTTTCAAGGCGGAAGTTGGTTAAAGCTTTGATCTTCGTCTAATCAACGTATATGGACTGTGTGTATGGATGTGTCTCGGTCTGAGTCTACTAAGATGCACATTGTACATCTCGCGTTTTGGGTCCGGTGTCTGTGAGATTAAAACTGGAAAGATAACAACAAGGCACTATGATGTTTCCCTATTGTATACCTGCCTTCTGCAAAGATCGTTATAGCAACGTCTATCAAATTGTTTCCAGTTATCAAGATTTTTTTCAAATAACAAAAATGAAACTTTTTTAACTACCATGGATGCTTTTCTTTTTTAATAAAAATGCAAATTGTTACGACTACAGTAAGGTCAATGTAGCTGATACGCCCAGATGAGTGTCCGTTACATTCAATTCCTTCTTTGCTCAAAAAAAGTGCACTTTTCAGACGATTAATTACGAATTTCTCTTTCTTTTCACAACTTTGTAGAATCCTGCTCAGTTTCAGCACATCCAAAATCACTTTCAAACGGCAGATGACGCGATTCCGTTTTGAAACAGTGTTCCACTACAGGGGCCAATTTCATAGAGCTGCTAAGCACAACAGTTTGCTTAGGATGACAATTTGCCCTTGGTAAAAACAAGGTTACATACCAAATTTTCACCTGATCTTTATTGTTCTGGATTAATAATCAGCTGTTTTTTTTGCTTAGCATGAAAAAACACGTATAATTTTGGCTGGTAACCTGTTTTTAATGAGCAAGACTTTTTTTGTGCTAAGCAAATTTTTTGGCTTAGCAGCTCTATGAAATTGGCCCCATGTCCCCACTCGGGCAAAGGACATCATCGCATGCTCTGCATCCAAATTTATTGAAGTATTTGCTTGGTTGTACTTGGCGATTGAGGGGCTACAGACCGAGAGGAAATTAAAATGTGTGTGTTTCTGTCAATAAGAAGTCATTGCCGAGGGGCCGATGGCAATACACTGCGCTGAAAACCCACCGAAAACCTGGTTCGCCGATCGATAATTGGGGCAAGTCGTTTGTTCAGCTCTCTGGTTTCGCTTACCCGGCGGGCGGGGTGGATTGGCGTACACAGTCCTCGAGACTGTTATAGATTTTGCTTCTTGGATTTTATTCATATCGTTCCATCGATTCTCCCACATGTCCATCTTAAATTTTCGGCTCATGTCCTTACGGTCAACATTATTCGTTCCTTGGGGGCCTAATTGGCCCTATTTTAGGGTGGGGTGGCGTCGACTTTCTAGCATTAGTAAGTGTTTAAAAAACCTCAACTTATACAACCACTCCAAATTTATGACACTACAAAATCGAACAACGTGGTAACTTTTGCATTTTAGGTTCATCTCCATGTGTTGGTATCATAGATCTCAATTGCGATTTTAACTGTTTTTAACCTCACTACAAAAATATGTTAACTTGTTAAGTGTTGGTTATCATTGGTATTGGTTTGAAAACATCATCATCATTAATTAAAATAAAATAAAAAATGTGTGTTAAATGCCGCCACAATTTCCATGATACATGGCACCACCCTTTGAACAGTGTCCCAACCACTGCAATTGTTTAACCGTAACGACCTTGCCCTTTGACCTATGACCTATGAGATCCAAAATAAACTTCTATAATTATAGAGGACATCACGACCTCTTCACATATCAAGTTTGAAGTAGACGTGTCAAGTCCTTCTCAAGTTATGTTGCTACTGATGGGTACACGCACACACCGACAAGGCAAACTACGAACAAACTAAACCTGATGACCATTACAATGATTTAGGGAACAATTAATGTTCTTCTTTTCTCGAAAACTCATGAAAAGTATCGACCATCTCGAAAACAAGTCTTGCTCATTCCAGGTTTGTTCTAATGGCAGATCAACCGTTTTTCATTTGGGCCTTTATAGCCCGAAGCAATGACTCGACATTCCACACTGTACGTAGTTGTCAGATAATTATCAACGAACTAAACGATGTTTATGGCATTCTAATTTATACCTATAATATAATAACACATTATTACGCCGGTATATTCACCGACTGCACAATACAACTTACAAGCATCTGGGATCATCATGTGACTATACGACCTTTTAAAAAGGTTAAAATTATCTTCATTGTGATAAATACAAACAAAACAACGTGACATAATGTTAACATCACCGTTAATATTTGACGAAATTCGTCAGTCGTCGATTGATAAAAAAAAAATGGTTTTCGAATGTGAATTGCTAGCTATAAGGTTTGTTAAATTTTAAGTATTTGTTTTTAAATATCCTGCACCACACAATATAATTATAATGCATTTTTGTATTTTCTTTTCTTGTAATGAAAAATAGCAATACTGCAAACTGGTTTTACTAAATGCCTTATATACTGAATAAAAGACAAACACAGAATGTTCTCTCTGATAAAGTTAATAAAAAATCACATTTCTGGACACTTGAATGCTGTTGCTCAGGTTTTGATCAACACAAGCCGACTTTGAACCCATATCTCGACTTTTGCCAAGCAAATAGTAATAAATGTAAGCCATTCCTTTGAAATATTACGACCACGAATTGCAGCAGTGGACTCGGGTATAATAATAAATGAAGTCGGAAAGGTTTTGATGTTTTCTAATACAATACAGACACGATGTGTACCGACTACAGAGAGGTTTTTGCAGGGACACGTTTGTTATCATTTCTCTCACACTGTCCACCATCATCTACGCTCGGCAGCCTACACCAACGTCATTAATCAATGCACAAACACGCCTAGAAAATGATTTCTTTTCCCCGCTGGCCATCACGCATTTTTACGACGGAGTCGAGCAGTACTTGCGACAAGCTCTTAAACACTGTAAAACATTGAGCAAACAGCGCAACAACAAAAAACTGTCTAATCTTCCGCAATAAAATGGTAAAAGCCGCACAGTCGTAATCTGAGTTAGACAATTGCCTAATGGATTTTTCAAAAATTAATAGCCGGTCTTCTTGTGGCAGACAAGTAGTTTTTTTGCAGGAAGTGGTTTTTTTCCCGCCAATTTGTCATCATGTCGTACATTGTGTCAAACTGCAAAGTGTGGTTGGCGCCACATTCTCTTCAAGTTCTATCGTGCTCGTTCAAATTAAATTCACTTCAAACACGGTAGATATCATTTCTTAATTGCAATTTTATTACTTTTCAATATACCTCACAGTTTATATCATTGGGAGGTATAGCAATAAATGTATGAAATAATGTGTATCGAGGTACAAGAAACACAATTATTGTTGCCTTTGGCGATTTCATTATTTTATTGTTTGTTCCCCCCTCAGATTTGTCGTCGTATGAATTCCCAACAGCCCTGAATGAGTTATCACATATCACATGGATGACGTTCCCATGGTTCCCCCTAATGACACAAGGGACCTGCGAAACAAATCTTCAATTGGTTTCCACGCATTCTCTTCTGTATATGAAATTCGACCAACTAATTTAATTTGATTTTGTTTTCTACTGTTGGTTTTTTTTTGTATAAGATTAAGTTTCTAGACAGCAGATTTAGCTTGCCAGTGTGTATAAAGCTAAAGGTGGAAATCTTGAAAGACATACGAAACTGGGAAGACAAACAATGTACTAAAGAGTCTAAAGAGACAAGCTATAGGCCTACATCTTCAATTCAATTCACATTTATTCAACGTTGTTTTGTACATAGAGATTCTTACACTAGTTTCTTAAGTACATATCTACCAAAATAGGATATTATTTTACTATGTGTAATTTATCAGAATACATAATTAAACAACAACGTTAGGTATAGGGTGAAGCAAAATCTTTTGTTCCCTAACCTTAAGACAGACAACTACAATGCACAAGACAAATAGAAACAAAACACACGGACAATTAAGAACATAACAAATAGGAGTAACGTTACAACGACGATAACTCTGAATCTATCCAATTCCTAAACACCTAGTTGTAAGGTTCGAATATTATAAATACACATTGAGCAATTTAATGTTTAACCTTTTAACAAATGTAGATAGAGTTGATGATGCTTTGATCGAGTCACTCAGAGCATTCCAGAAGTTAATACCTCGCTGTACAAAACTGTGTTTCAACATTGAAGTTCTACTAGAACAAACGTACAGATTTTTCTTCGATACACTTCTAGTACAATATTGATGAACATTCGAGCGTTTACACTTTCCAACAAGTGCGATTTGGATAACACTAGATGGATAAACGAGAACAGTGTTTTCAGCAGGTGAAAGACCTTGAGATAAATAGAGATACAATAAGCTACAATGCATTACTTATTGATTTTATGTCAACTTGGCGTTCAAATTATCCCTCGGCACCGTTTATTTTTGGAACACACTAAGACCACTGAAGATATTGTATTCCTTTTGCCGTGTTTGAGTATTACTATTAAAGTAATGTATTATTAAAAAGGTAAAGTATTGTTAAAAAGGAAAAGAATACCAAAGTTAAACCCCAACATTGGACGTGACAAAGCTCGGAATTCTCGATTTATGGATAATGAGTCCATTAACACACTACTCGTATTGCAAGGTTTTTCCCACTGGGGTTGGGGGTAATTATCATAAACTGGCGGATCTAGAGCCTCGCTTTATGATCATTCAGTAGTTTTAACAATGATGCTATACTAGTACTACATTATTCCTAGTTACATGTAGGCCTTTTGAAAAACGGCTTTTGTCGACTTCTAACAGCTTAGTGCTATTATTAAATGGGTTGAGTCTGTCGTAATGATCTTGGGTTCAAAATCCATCGTCGATGATGATGATGATGATGATCATGCATTTGTAAAGCGCCATCTATCTAGATTCCGAGGTCGACTATCGTCTCCAAGTTTATTGTCGGGAGGAAAATAGCAAGGCTTCGAGAACCTATGTCTTCCACTCAGCAGTGTGGTCGACACACCCAGTATTGGGTGCGTTCGTTTGAGCTCGGCCTACTGACCCGAGTCGACACGGGTAAAATCGTCGGGTCAGTTACTGGTTATCCACCACAAGAGCCGTGCTGAACTAACGCTCACTGCAGGGGGGGTCATCGCGATATTCGTGTTATATTCGTACAGCCGCGGCCCGGCCGTAGCCATTGACAAAACACCCTTCGCGGACTGAGGTTTACCTTCAAATTAACTGCTTTCCCGTTAATCGCAAACAAGTAACAACGTCGGAGTTGAATAACATGCTTTAAGTAGCAATGAGCTCAGTTATTATTTGTTTAGACTTAATACTTTATAGATAAAGTTGATTCCCGTATAGTCCTTGTATTTAGCGCCCTCTACTGTTATTATCTTCACTAATATTATTTATTTTTCCATCAGCCTTTCAGCTGACACTGTCTTAAACGTTTCTGCAGGATTTTTTTTGTTCACATTGATTGTCACACCTGTCTCAAGACATGACACTCGTCTATGCACTCAACGACTCAAGCTGTGAATACTGCGAGTCAGCCGTAATTAAAAAAATGGCCTTGTGTTGAATCGAAACGATCGAACCTCTTCAAAATGCCACCTCGTCAGAAAACCGTGCATTTCAAGCCACCCCAGGAGAATTGTAGTCTTTCGCTTGCAATATTATTTGACATATTGTTTTATCCTCACTTGAAAGTGTTATTTTTAACGATCTCAGGATGTTTCGATTTGAAATTCATTGAAAAACAAAATTAATCCCCCCCCCCCCCCCCCCCCCCTCCTTATCCACGCTAGATCGAAAGTGTCATGTAACCTTTTATTCATTTTTATTTTTTTCAACGGGGACTGGTTTTTTTTATTTTTTTTATTTTAACTCACATCTCTGCTTTCGGTCTTGTCTCTGTCAGTATATTTTTTTACTTTGAAATATGGAAATATCTTCAAGATTCAAGCCAAGATGGGAAACTACATCAACATCAATATTGCGCGCAAGATGCGCAAGATATGGTTTTTCTTGACTGACGGAGAGTTTCAAGCTAATTTTTGAACATCTTTGGGAACATCAAGACAAACCATTCTACACTAAGCGCGGTGAAGAGTCGTTTACATCTTCTAGTATAACTATACGTATGCAGATGACACAGAGTTGTTAGGGCCTATGGAACACTCGAAAGTCATCAACCAATAAAACAAGTCCTGAAGGTGCCCAATATTGTATACATGTACATGTACTTGGGACTCGTGACAATCCACTTTAAAGTTATTGGGCTTATCAAACAAGCTTGTAACATTATAAAAACCAACAGGTATGTCGCAAATAGAGGGCAGGGTTTTGTGCGTGAAATGTACGGTACAACGACAACGACAGACGATAAAACGCAGCCCCCCCAAAAAGATGGCGACCCCCACGAAGCACCGTATTGATTTGCAAGACAACAACCGTAAAACGCGTAAGAAAATTGCATTTTCTACCGCAACAAACTTATCAAATATGCAAAAATGTGTATCTTTAGAATTAAGAGAGTTATACTTTAGGTTTATAAAGTAATTTGGAAACACTTTAGACTCTAATTTGGTCAAAACTTAGAGAGGGGCTCGTAACTACGCCTTTGGTATACCAAGCAATATAAACACACCAAACACGGTATCATTTTGCATGAAAACTAAAGGTCAAAATGAAAATTACCTAGACCTACCTGTCAGTACGCTGATCTTCTCTTAAAGCAGACGATGAGAGCGAACCCTGTGGTGAAGTTAGTATACTCGTCTGATCTGGTCCTTTTTAGCGGCAAAACGCGGCCATGCGGTTATGATGAGGTTATCGTCTGCTTGAACTGTGCGTTAAACCATATCTGCCAATCACGTCGAAAGTTTCACTCCAGGTTTTTTCCAAGGGAAAAAATGACGCTCTTTATCCTGGCTGAGTGGCTCATACTCATTTCCCCAAGAAATGAACTTAGGATAGTCTGAATCTTGAGAATGAGTGTTTTCAAATTCTACAAAGTACTATCACAACAACAACTAATTACACCTAAAATAATCCCCGACAAATTACAACAACAATTGTGCATTAATCGCGAAGGTTTGTGAATGCAATTATAAAGTTAAGAGACCAACTTTTTTTAAAGGTTGTTTTGTACACACAGTCTGTAACGGGTACCAGTTTTATTGCTGCACTGCCGTCTTTAATAATTAACGCAGCATTGTCGGACAGAATTCCGCAACAAAGCGGTCGACGGTGCAATAATGTATGAAATGATTCGGAAATTCCACCCATTTGACAACGGATTTGAACAGCTGTTTTTAAAAAGACAAACTGGGTTCTGTTTGATAACAAAGAAAAGCTCAACCAGCGTTTCTCTTGCGGTGGAAATTTTGAGGAAAAAAGAGAGAAAAAATCCCACAATGGCTTAGCATGAAATCTGGGCTTCGCACTAAACAGTTTACAAATTCGTCTGGGAAGTTTCAGACTGCATAGTCAGTTTGTACCCCCCCCCCCCCCCATATTATGAATGGATTAAATAAAATGCCATTTCAATACGAGAAGTAATTAATGCAAAAGCGTTGTTATACAGCATCAGACCTTCCACACATATCCCACCAAATGTCCGAAAGATGTATTTCGTTACAATAGTAATACTGTTTGGGGTTTTTCTTCCAAATCTGATTGAAAAAGTCTGAAATAAAATCGACTGCCTGAATAAATTTAAGGAAATCCTTACGGAAATTCCACTTCGTTTAATATCGACCCAAAACATCAAGTATATGCAGTTTTACAATTATCAGAGCTGACTCTCAAGAGGAAATCTGGCTGACGACGATAAGCTATCACAGGCGTCTGTTCGCTCGGCTCGTGTTGATCGAAGATTCACGCTCGTCTTATATAAAATCTGTCAAACAACACGATGACAGTTGAAGAGAAATATCGATCGAGAGTCAGCGTTCTTGCTTTTGTTATTTATTTTGCTCTTTCGGTTCTTGAGATGTCTCAACTTCCACGAACAAACATCAAATCGAAACGAGGGAAAGAGGGGGGGGGGGGGGGGGTCCGGGTATCAAAATGAAGAGTAGTGTAGCGAAATGTTTTCTTGCCAAAAATGCTATGGGCATTACTTTTTGAATTTCATCATTTGATACCGGTGGCCCAAATTTTGGACCGAGACTGATGATCTATTTTGATATAGACAGTTACCGGGTTGTGTCAAGTTAAAAATATATTCTGCCTAGCTGAGGGCAAATGCTAAAACCCCAAACCATGTGTTTTAGCTGTGACCGGCTAAGTTGTGAATAAAAAATCCGCCAAGCTACACATTTTAGCTTTCAGCTAGGTTTTATTAAAATTCACCCGACATGCTAACGTCACACTAACGACACATCACACAAACTTGCGCTTTCTGCAGATCACCAAAATGCTGCAGGCTGTAATTCATCCCGTGAATTGACCTCCATCGCCGATTTGGTTCGAGCATGGAGAAATAAGAACGATTCGGGTGACTTGCCCTGGACTCTGCATTCATTATCATATTCAGTCTGCTGATATTCGGACGGACAACTTCCACATTTCTGAACCTTTCAAAAGATATAAAAATGCTGTGATGCGAAACCAACGACGGACTTTTTTTTTGGGGGGGGGGGGGGGGGACGGGGCAGGCAATACGCAAGGGATTGAAATAGCATCAATTTGTGTTTCGCATGGTTAATGACATATTTTCAGCAATGCATCAACCGAATCAATCTCGTAGATTGCTTTCAGGCTATGGGCAGATTCTACGGAAAGTGATCTTAGCTTTAAAGTATGAAATCTTCACAGCTACAGGTATCACAACCTCGAAATGAAAGGGAAAAACACGGCCCTTTGAGTCGTGTGCTGAGGAGATTAAATATGGTGTGAAATGTATTTTGTTGTCGGCAGGTTTTAGGTAGTCATTTTGGCATCTTGCTTTCGCGTGCAAAATGCAATATTTTGAGGTTTTGGTTTTTTAAGACAGAGAGAAAAGTTAATGTTTTATGAAATTTACACTTAACTTGAAATACCTCGATTCAGTACTTCTTTATCACGCGCTTAAAGTGTTTTACAGTGATGTCACCATCAACAAGGGCGACTCCAATTGGCTTGTGCACGGGTGGCGTAAAATGTGTATAGATCTGACGTTGGTTGAGGAACGGGCTTCGTTGGGTGATACTCAGGCCGTTTTCCAAACCCCGGCTTAGGCACAGGCACAGGCTTCACCACTATTGCCAAACATAAACAAAGCTAAGACGGAGACAAAGCTGGGGTTTGAAAAACGGCCTACTACTATCGGGCACCTTGTTCTGTAAATAAATTAAATTTGATAAAAGAATTTAAATTCAAACAACCGAGGCTCATGGTTCGATTAAATTCTGCTGCAAGCGGTTGTGCACAAAGTGCTTAGACAAGCTCATCAGGAAAAGTTGTTAGATTTCCATGTCAAATTTAAACAAATTTGGAAACGGAGACTAATTGGTTTTTTTACATTTGCATCATCCACAAAGGAGTTTTCCATACATATTTTATTGATAACATAACGTGCTCAATGTAGACAACATTTTGAACCCTACTAAAGCTATTGTGATACTGAGCACACCACCAGTCAGTCAATATAACTGGACATCGTGATGGTCAAGCGCAGCGGCCACGCAGCATTTGACCACTGGCTTGAATATAAACCACCGGTCAGTCATCTCATGACCATACTTGGCATGCCGGGTAGGGTTATTACAAAAGACACTGGCGTCTTACTGGCGTCTTACTGGCATCCATGCATAACACTCAAAATCCTATGTCATTATTACGTACACTTGGAAGAAAGTCGTTTGTCTCGCCGTCAACACACTGCGTTCAAACATTTATAAGAACATCGCCAACTCAAAACAGTATCGAGTACAATCAGACCAGCGCTGGCCAATACAACATCTATACAGATACAAGCTGCATCAGAATACAGTGATATTCCGTTTTCTTACGATCATTTTTAAGCGAGAGCGTCCTTTTATATAATATTTAAGCAGCAGCAGACCATGACAGCAGAACATTCAATATTTCGGCACCTGTTCCGCCATTAATTAGTGCCGTTTCAGGTAAAAATCAAAACCAACGTAAAATCGATAGCAAACCAAGTCTACTTGCATATCCCAACGTGTACAACGTGATAACCTATTTAATGCTCCGCCATGGAGCATTTTCTGTGAACATTTCTTTCAAGGCAGCTTTTTTCTGTGTACAAACCACAATGTGCGCAAGTTTTTGATTATAAAGGCACAAGAGTAACATTTATACATTTCTTCCTTTTTTTCTTCTCTTCTATTTGCCTCAGAAATTTCAATACATGAAACAGCAGTCTAGCGTTTTTTGAGCCGGATCACGACTGGTTCAAACCAGTTTGATCCAGTTGGCGATAATGCGGTTACAATACTGCATTATAAACTTGATGTCTGGCCAATCAACTGCATCAGGACATCATGGTATAGACGACCTCATCTGGTACCCTGACTCGATGAGCTCCGGTGCTAGCACACTGACCAATGACAGCTGACTATTAAATATGACTGCTCGTTGGATATGTTTGTTTTTTAAAATACTACATACTAAATACCAGACTACTTCATAAGTGACAAATAAAAAAACATTAATGCATTTGAAAAACTTTAGGGGCAGGAGGGAGTGGCGAGATATTTAAGAATAAAAGATGCCGACAACATTTGGCAATATCCATACTTGTGGGGGGGGGGAAGAAGGAAGTGGATTAAGGTTAAGTGGATTAAATATTCCAGATGTAACATCATTTTTTTCTTCTGCAGTATCAACAAATTCTATTTATTTCAAATGCAATTACGCAAATTCATTCAAACATTCCATCAGCACATCTCAATACAACCGTTACAATAAACTTGGTTTAAAAAAAAAGAAGCTCAAACAACAGGTGAAATGGTCGGTAAAAATTCCATCAATTATTTTGACGAAACTGTTACACCTGTCAACTTACAACAGCCACTGTACAGACGCCATCTTGGAGTACTCCGTTGTTTTTTATTACTAGTAAGTCACACACTATGCCTTTTTTTCCGAAGAAAAAAAAGTCATCTTTATTTTTTCAAAAAATTGAAAGTCACCCCGCCAGAAATTCAAATGGACAAAACAGCTTATCAATAAAATGTTGAAATATCTGTTATGACATTCAACAGCACAGAATCTCAATACGACAAAAAGGAAAACAGTTACTTTTTCATGGTTCATCACCTATTCAGCTTATTTCATTCTTATGTCAATTAATACCAGACAAAAAAAGTCAAACTAACCTCTTACAAAGTGGACAATTCTTACACATTTTCTGGCTGGAAATTCAAAATTGTAAAAAAAAAATTTGGACATGAACATTTTAGTTTTTCTTTTACAAATGGATTTGTTTACAATCTGACCGATGGCAACTTTTCGATTTTAGCAATTGCTGTAAACCCTGAAAACACGCGCCAAAACGTTGATTACAAATCCACTTTAATAAAGGATATTTTTGACCAAGGGGACAGCTATGAGTAAACTGTGTAGTGATTTTTAACAACTGTTATTTTTGGGTCAGTGTGCTGGCACCGTTCCTTTCTTGAGGGTGAGTTCTTTCATACTGAAGACGACTTTCTCTTTCTTGGAGGCTGGTGTTAATGCCATGCAGAATCTACAAACATGGAAGAAGGCAGGTCACATTAGTTAAGATCTTGGAAAATAATTTTTTTATGACGCTGACCTGTAAACATTTGTGTGTTTATAGATTCACTCATCTTCCTTCAGATTAAACAGAGTATACAGCTCGATGCTGCCATTTTGGCGCAAGGCAGCTGAAATCAACCACAATAACTATCTCTGCCCTCACAGGTACCCCTTTACTCCTGGGTGGAGAGAAGCAATGGGTGACAAAGTGCCTTGCCCAAGGGCACACGCACCGTAGTCCCAGGCAGGACTCGAACCCACAACCTGCAGCTTTACCTACAGATTACAAATTCAATGCTCCAGACCACGAGGCCACGGCACTCCACTGTTGCCAAGTCAATTGCAGCCCTGGCTCCAGAGCAAATCAGTTTTCAATTCACAACTCTGATCACAAATAATAAGCGGAGGCACAGCAACAACGAATAAAAGCCTTCTTAACATTGACTTCAATAAGAACCTTGTAAATCAATCTTGGGGCTGGACTGGCAGGCTCGATAACGATGCCTGCCAGTATTTAGTGAAACATTGAAGGGGCGTCAGGGGCGTTGTAAGGAATATGCTGCCCCTTAAAATGAATCTTGAGTCTCAGGGGGATGATATGAAAAGAGGATGGAAACTAGTTGATTGTTCTTACCTCTTGAAATCCTCGATCTCCCTCTCTGTCTCGTCCATGTCTGTCATGTCTGCATTCTCTTTTGGCATGAAGATCTCGTCTGAGATGCAAAAGGGAAAAGGGGGGGGGGGGGGAATCAAGAAAAGTAACTTGAAACGAGATATACACGTCCTCTCTGGAGCCCGTGAGTGGACAGCAGTATCCCTGGGAAGAAGAAACCTAACAGTAGCCAAAATGGTGAGAGGATCATCTTACTGATGCAGGGTGGGAGAGAAAGTAGTCCCAAGGAATAGGATCGGTTATTACCCGAGGGATAACGTTGTGTTGAGAGCACAGGATGCAATATTATTTTCGTCTTATTTTTTACACAGCGATGGAGCATAATACCGAGTCCTGTATATTTAGTTAATTTTTGATTTCTAATTGAAAAATGTTAATTTGTTTGTTTGGGGAGAGGATTGGAGGCGATGGAGAGGGGGAGGGGGGAGGAAGTGGGGGGGGGGGAGGGGATGGAGGGGTTCCAGGTGGATGGTGGGGGGGGGGGGTGGGGGGGGGGGTAGGCGATGGAGGGGTGCCAGGTGACTGGTGGGGGGGGGGGGGGGGGGGGGAGGTGTTCACGGTTTGAACTGTCTTAATTCAACTCTGGAGACAATCAGTATTTGTGTAACCCTAACCCTCCAGGGTATTTTGGCTAGAAACCCTGCCAGACACAACAGATTGCATACTTTGTCACATTGACTTGTGTGCAGAGTCCAGCAAGGTCCAGCAGTCACCACAGATGGACTGTGCTGGATTTGGCAGGGTTAAGGAAAACGTCCATTAACCCTAACCACCCTAACCCTCCTCAATCCTCCGAACAATTTTCGCGAGGATTTTGGAGTTTGGAGGCTGTACATGTATGCCTAAAGGCGGTGGTTGATTTTGGAGGTGCCCAATTTGTAGGCTAAATACCCGGCACTGCATTTGTTCAGCCACTCATAATCTTCCATTATTTCATGATATCATCCGCACTGCTTCTGACTTTTGCCAGCAATGCCTCAACCCATCAGAACGATTAACTGGAGGATTTTGAAAGATTAAGGAATGGCCACCCCTTCAATAAACAAAAGTGACCTAATACACCTGTTTATAGAGCCGGTCACACATGTACAGTGTACTGCATAATTTGTTTAGAGGCAAAACACGATACTAAACATGCACTACTACTACAACAACCCATGCTTACTTTGCCAGAAGACTGAGTACTGCATCATACGGTTGGTATTTGGTAGCTTTAGGTGAGGTATAGGGTGACTTGAAAAGCACTTAGCATGTCAAAACAAACTACTATCACGGAAGAAATTTATAATACGCCTAATGGACTCAGTTGATGATTTGGGGTAAAAACACTAAAAACAGCACATACTTAGTTCTCACGGTACAAACATAAAGCTACTAGGGACTAACAATTCTGTTCCCGTGAGGGACGCGAAGTCAATGGAACAGACATCTCGCTCAGAGCCTCAGACTTTGCAAGCAGCTCGGTGGGATTTGTCAAGCAAAATATTGGACAATGCATGACGTAGTTGGTGTTTAAAAAAAGGCGAAGGAGAGGAATGCTGTTCTTAAAGTGAAGGCAGGGCATGGAATTATTATTTTTTTAATTTTTTGTTTTACTTAGAAGGAATGAAATATATGAGAGGATGTCATTTGCAAAAATTACTTAAAGTTTAAAACTTAAAATGTTATCTTTTTGTATGTCTTACAGACAACCCCCCCCCCCAAAAAAAAAAAAACCCAAAAAAACTCTAAAATACATGTACTCCTTAACCAGTTTGCGTCAGATGACGTACATAAATGCAAAGTTTTTCCCAGACTCAAAACGAATGAAGCATAAACACGTCACGAGCAAGGCCTGAAATGTCTGTCAGCAGCTAGCAAGGTTGGAATGCGTGGGTGTGCTTTCCGGTACCATCGGCCTCAACCCGCCTGGAGCTGGGATCAAGTGTCGTTAAAAATAATCCCGCGTGTCGGCTCGATGATGATAAAATAATCCCGGCGCGAACTGGTTAACGTCTAACGTCACCTAATACTACAAAATACTTCTTGTGTAAACTGTAGTATGCAGTACTTTTACTATACTATAATACTATCCTATGAGAATTGAGTAGTACCCCCAAAGACGTAAGGGATAAACACAGATGCCTATAAGAAAACAAAGTGGGAGGGTTGGGGGGGGGGGGGGATGTAGAAATAACTGTGGGAGGACTATTGTCAAAATGACTATGTGGTACTGAAGATTCATGTTTAATATGTGTTTCAGAATGTGGAGGGGGGCATTGGCAGGTTAAACTTTGAAATAAGGAACAGGTTTCTAATAGCATTACATCTTATATGACAGAATTATCATCCATGATAATGATAAATCTTGACGCTTTTAGGTTTTATCGTTATATATTCACAAACTTGTGCTACAAAAAATGTGCTATTCTTCAATATGGGATCTGGTCACCACAATTAAAAGAAAAAGTATCTTGGCCAAACATTATTTGAAAGCCATTCTTTAAATCCCGTCTTCAGTTTATCAGCTTCGGCTTTGTGATCTCCCCCTGTGGTTAAAAGGAACCAGTAGCTTAACCTACAATGTGCAGCTATTATAGCTTTAAAATGTAAAATATCAGATTTAAAATGGTGGGGATGATCGAGTCTCGGCCCAAGCCCAGGTTTGAAATGTGGTCATCCATGAAAGGTTAAAGGTCAAACTAGTTACTCACCAATGGAAGCGTTTGGGTTCTCGGAGGAGTTCCTCTTCTTCTTTTTCTTCTTGATGTTGCCGTTGGTCTGCGGCTCATTGGCCAGGCCATTGACTACGATCTTCTCATGTTTGGGGACTGAGATCGGATTCTCTGCTTTCTTGGCCGATAGATGAGATGGCTGCATCTTGGTGGCGATGTGATTCTTCTCTCTAGCGTCTTCCTTTGGCTTGATGTGATCCTTCTGCTTGTTGTGGTTCTCCTGTGCCTGCGGCTGTTTCTTGTTGCTTCCCCCCGTCTTGCTGGTGTTGGCGGCTGGCATTTGCGGCACCTTCTTCAGTTGATGGTTGCTGTCGTTGCCATTCTCAGCGACTCTCTTGGGGTCGAGTCCGCCGTTCTGCTGCCTGTGGCTGTTGGCTGGGTTGCTGTCGTGCTCTGCTGCTTGCTTTAGTTTCGCTGGATGTTGCTGGTTTCTCTGATTCCTTTCATGTTGGTTGCTGGGCACCGCGTTGCCGTCTTGCTTGGACGCTGGCTGCTTGGTCTTGTCTTTGTTGGTAGAGCTTCTGCTGTTGCTGTTGGAAGTTTCTACGGCTGCCGGCTGCTGCTGCTGCTTGGGCACTTGCTGCGGGTGAGCAACCTGCTTAGTTGGTGACTGACAACTGGCTGATTGCTTCTGTTGGTTGGATGTCGCCGACTGATCATTGCTTTGGCTGTTTTTCTGCTGATGCTGTTGCTGCTTGGAACCCTGTTCTTGCTTGCCCTGTTGCTGCTGGCTCTCCTTACTGCCTTTCTTCTTGGTCTTCAACGTTGGCGCTTCGGGTTTACCAGTCTTCTGCTGTTGCTGTTTCTGCTGGAGTAGTTTCTCTGCCTTTTCCCGTTCCCATTGTTGCCGCTGGCGTTCTTGCCTGGCAGCCTCTTCGGCTGCTGCTGCTGCTGCTGCTGCAGCTTCTTGTTTGCACTTTTCTTCTTCCTTCAGACGTCGTAGTTCTTCCTGTCTCATCACTTCCTGCTGTTCCTCTTGCTTAACTCTCTCTTCAGCCTGAAACAAAATTGACGTCAACAATTGTCATCTTTCTTGTCGTTTAGCTGTTACATTGGGACAGGTTTATGGGTTGGGACAGGTGTAGGGGTTGGGACAGGTGTAGTTGGGGTTGGGACAGGTGTAGGGGTTGGGACCAACCTTTCTTTGCTTCTGTCGGTTTCGTTTGGCAGCTTTCGTCTTGGCATTGCTCTTCTGTCGTTGCTGCTCGCCGTTGA
The DNA here is from genome assembly GCA_037893245.1 of Crossaster papposus. Lineage (NCBI taxonomy): Eukaryota > Metazoa > Echinodermata > Asteroidea > Velatida > Solasteridae > Crossaster > Crossaster papposus. The sequence continues at coordinate 37,773 of JBAIAA010001310.1, forward strand.
TGAAGGACAGTAGGTCATCCAGGGTTCGTTCGTCTGAGAGGTCCAGATGGTCAAACTGGTCAAACTCGTGATTGTGGTCGGCGGAGGAGGGAGACTGATCCTTGGACTGCTGCAAGATGAAAGCCAAAACAATCAAGAGATGTAAATCTCAAGCTCACAGGAATAAACAATTATAGGGGAACGACATTTGTGAGGTGTTCTGGCAAATTGAGATGGAACTGGGCACAGGCCACAGTGGAGAAAAATGCAAAACAGGAATGTTTTTTGGTTGTTTTTTTCCAGATTTATTGATATTTATATTCTTCCTTATGTCTACTAAACATTTTTGTAAAGAACTATTAAAAGAAGTGGAATAACAGTGTTTTTAAAGGGAAAAAATTGGCCTTTTCGTTATCACGTGTTCCTTTCTTTAAAATGCAAATTTTTAACAGAAATAACTTATTAACAGAATGTCCTATTGACCTCTTATTTCAAAGCTCTGCTCTGCCCTGTTCTGTTTGATAGACTGATGAGGACTTTTGACGGACTCAATTTTACATGTATAGCACTTCCTTTCCTTACCCTTTTCTGCCTGTCTCTTAACTTAAGTCTTAGCCGATCGCGATTCTCCGTGTAGTTACGGCTGGTCGGTGCTGGCTGAGGCTGTGGGAGTTATCAAAGAGACTTGTCAGCAAAATTAAAACAATGATCATTTACGTTATTCAAGTTTTTGGGTGTTTTTTTATCGAGAAAATATATGGCGTAATTTCATTTCAACATTTGTGGGTAATTTTAATAAGAGAATCAATTTCTCAATATTATTACTTTTTTAGTCACAAATTCATAATTAACCAAAACAAATCACTAAATTCAAACGGTTTTTTTTCAACCATTTTACTTCACGTTTTGTGAAACACCCCTTTTTGGCAATGTCAACAACTTTGCGTGTATTCACATCCTCTGACGCAAACTCCAAGTTTCAAGAAATGAATTATAAGGTGTTTCAAGTTTATTTAAAGATTGTTAATCTTAACACTATTCGCAAGCCCCATTCCTAAACCCTAACTCATCCAACTCACCCCTCCGTGGCCAAAGAATTCACAGTAGTAGCAGTCGCAATGCTTGGACTCGCGCTCCCTGTTACCATTGGTACCTCCTCGGTCGTCGTAACAACTGCCGTACATGTCATCGTCGAAGTTGTGCGTCTCACAATCAGGATCACTGGAAAAAAAAAATATAATAATAATTGAAGAAATTACAACCAAGGGCAAGTTTAATCGCGAAATATAGTTAACCAGTTCTCGCCAGAGGACGTATATACACGCAAAGTTTTACCCAGATTCAAAACGGATGATGCTTAAACGCGTCACGAGCAAGGCCGGAAATGTCTGTCAGCAGCGAGCAAGGCGGCAAATGCGTGGGTGTGCTTTCCGGTACCATCGTCCTGAACCCACCTCGGATCAAGTTTCGTTAACAATAATCCAGCGCCTCGGGCTCAGTGATGTTAAAATAATCCAGGCGTGAACTGGTTAACCAAATTCTGACTAACTCTGAACAAACACATTGCTGGTTGATGATAGTCGGACTAGTCTAGTCTAGTCGACTAGTCTAGTCTAGTCTAGTCAACTATTCACGACTCGCGCCATGGTTTATAGCTGGCTATAAATAACAATTTCCATGGCATAGTGCAGCGGGGACCAACTGTAAAAAGAAATAAAAATGGCGGAACACAAAGTCACGTTTCACGCCGTACCTGCAAACGCTAGCTGAAGTTGGAGTGCTGGTTGCAGTCTGCATTGCACTGGTGCACAGCCCAGTCTGGGGGTCAATGACCCCCGCCGTGGAGGGATGACCGTGGTAGAGACAGGATTGCAAGGAACGATCGTCACCACAATCTAAAAAAACAAAACAAAAACAGTCAAATCGGAGTGCTTTTTTTATGGTGCCTGAGAGTAAAAGCTCAAAATTTAAATTACGCTAAAAAAAATAAAGTAAAATAATTCCAGGTTATTAAATATTTTTTATTAATCGTTAACAATGATTACACAGGTCTGATCTAGGAAGAAGAAAAAAACAAGCACCTTAAAAACAGCTGAAATGCAAAGAATCGACGAGGCAAAAAACAAAAGCTGGAAAAGAAACCGAAGTTTGGTAAAATCTGAATCTACTCACCATTCGCTAAGCTGGCATCTACTCTGAAGACATCGTCTTCTGACTTCTTCTTCTTACTGCCTTGCGGCAAAGCATCGCCTCCACCCCCGTGCAGACCGTTAGTCAGTACTCCCGTATGGCCCAACTGACTACACTGCTGTTGGTATGCTTGCATGACTGCGCTTGTCGTCGTCGTCGGAGGTTTGGCTACTGGAAGGGCGTGCCTCGCGCATCGATCGGGCCCGCTGTCTGACCGTGTCTTCTTGGAGCTCTCCGTAGATGACTGGCTGCTATGGTGATGGTGATGATGCTGATGCTGATGCTGCACTGAATGCTCCTTCATCGTCGTCGTGGTTGTTGCTGCTGTTGCCAATACCGTGCCATTTGTGACGGCTTCCGTACACATGTGGTTCGCCCGCTTCTTGTTGCTGCCGGTCGCGTCTTTCTGCATCTTCCCCGCATGCTGCTTGCAGGGCTGATCGGACGCGGGCGCGTTGAGCGACGGCGCTCGCTCCGTCGCGGCTTTACAGTTGGATTGGTGGAGTGCTGCACGGACGCTCTGCAGTAAGTCTGGATCGGTGCTGTGCCCGGTGCTGTGCCCGGTGCTGTGCCCGCCGGTGTGCCCGCCGGTGTGCCCGCCGCCGCCGCCACCGCCGCCACCGCCGCCATAACCTCTTGAGCTGAGCGTCATCTTGGCGCTCTCGAACGGGCCGCTCTTCCAGTCGCCGTAGGTGTGCCCGTGGTGTTCCCGGAGAGCCTCCTGGGCGTCGACATTCAGCTGGAACGGTGTTTGCGGCTGCTGCTGCTGCTGCGGCAACTGCTGACACGCGGCCATTTTGGTCGTTTTCTGGGCGGCCATCGGGTTGTAGAGGTGCGGATGCATGAACGGATGCTTAGCGGTGATGCCGTGGTGACTGAGATCCAACGGTTGGTGGTTGGCCAGGTTCGGATAGAAGAGATAGGACTGGGGCTGCGCGGTCAGATCCACCTTGTCGGGGACGTTGACTGTGCCAAACGTGGAAGTAGAAACCTTGTGACTGGCTAAGCAGGCCTGACAGGTACAAGATCGACTGTTGTAAGTGAAATCCTGTATTAACAGACAAAACAACAACATGCTAAATGACTAAAAATATTTGAAAGTGAGTCTGACTGTTCAAAGTTGGATGAAATTAAAGGCAGGTTCCATATTTAATTTTTGTGATAACTTGGGGTCTTATAGTTCATTTATTATTACAGCTTGGCTGTTCTCTGAAACTTGGCCTAATACCATGTAATGAATGAGGCAATTAAAGTAGGGCCGTGTCCAAATTTACATGGTTATGGCTCAGAATTACACACACGCCTATGAGAAGTGGCTACAGCTGCGACCATAGAAACGTGTGGATTTCTAGGTCTTGTGCCCCACCTTCTGACTGTCGTCTCGTGTGGACTTTTCTTTGCCTGAGCTGCTACCATCTCCGCTTGCCCTCCTCTCTGTCTTGCCATCTTCGTCCGCTGATGCATTGTGGGTTGGCGAGGGGGAGGTGTTGGAGTCGAGGTCATCGGAATCATCTGACTCTTCACTCCTTGAACTGAACCTGTTGGTGATGTAATGGGAAAAGTGCAAATTACTTGGAACATATGCCATTTTCAACTAAGCTCTCGGAAGTACAGTTACAGTACTCCTGCACCCAAGATCTTCACTGCGCGATTTTAATATTTAAAAAAAGAGTTTATAACACTGTTATAAACAATATTTTAGTTTTAGAGTTGTGGCACAAAAAGTAGGAAAAAAAAGGTAATAGTAAGAATTTCAAGAAAGGAAAAGTAGGAAAAGTAGGAAAAGTAGGTGAAGGGTACAAAAACTAGGAAAAGTTTTTAAAAAAAAGTTACAAAAACTTGAAAAAAGTAGGAATACTTGAAAGCTCAAATTCAATTCTCAGTCGTTTCATGGCAAGAAAAATGGAGATAAAAGCTGGCTTGCGATATACTTTTGTTATTTTTCATTTCTAAGCAAGCATTTTGTTGTTTTATTATTCCTTTCCTAACATTCTTACCCTGATTGTGTAAGATCGCTCCTGGAGAAGATAGGCGGTACACCATCGCTGTCTTCTTGGGAGGAACATTCTGACGAGGAGGAAGAGGAGGTCGACGATAAGTCCGGAGGATTGATGTTCTGCAGGTACTTATCCAGAGCCGATAACTGATCCGGGTTGGCACTTTCTTGCAACTGTTTCAGACAGATCTCGTCGCAGAAGTTGGGAGTCAGGAGACTAGACGTCAGTCTGGCAATACTGCACTCATCACAAGGACACCTGTTATGAAAGTTGTTTTTTTGTAAGGAAAAAGTACGTGAAATACTGGCTGAATAAGCTTCGTTCTATCAAACTAAGCAGAAAATATTTTTTTTCTCACTTTCCCCTATGTATGAAATCACCATTTTTAACAAGATCAAGTGTATTTCAAGTTTTTAATTCTTAGAAAAGGTTAACAGTATGCCAAAGTTGATAATAACAAACAAAACAACGAACATTATGTCATTGATTTTCAGGATGAAAACTTGAAATTGACTCGAGAGAGACTTGGAATTGACTCGAAGGAGAGACTTGGAATTGACTCGAAGGAGAGACTTGGAATTGACTCGAAGGAGAGACTTGGAATTGACTCGAAGGAGAGACTTGGAATTGACTCGCGGGAGACTTGTAAAGACTTGTGACTGACTAGAGAGAGAGAGACGTGTGAGTAATGGAATAAACTCGGCAGCCACACTACTCTTTACTCACTTTTTCTTGCAAGTCGAGCCCTTGTGTTCAGCTTCGTTCTCGTTCAGCAGGCCTAGCACACCCCTTGCCGCATGACACTTGACGGAGTTGGTCTTGTCCTTGCCCGTACTACCGTTGTGAGCTTTTAGACCGAAGTGGTCCGTGAAGATCTTCTGGGTTTTCAGAAACTCCCAGTCCCCACCTAACATCTGCTGTTTAGACTTTAGACAGTCCTGGAAAGAAAAAAAAACGGCAAATAATTAGCATTTTAAAAGTTTGTCCACAATATAGTTCATAGTTCATTTAGTTCACAAAAACCAAAACAACACAAATATCTAAGCGAGTTTAATCCCCATTTTACCTCTGATATTTCCTCATGATATTTCTCAATGAGCTGCTGGCAGGCATTCCATTCCACAAATATCACCGTCATATCCTCGTCAAACTTCATGTACCTGCCACAAAATAAAATACTACCAAGGTTAAAACCAACACGGTTTCACAAAATTTCACCCTAAACCCTACTGCAGGCCTCAACCTTAAGCTTCAGAGGGTCAAGGCCACTTGGCCTCAAAGGCTCCAAAAATGAAAGGGGCACCAAGGCCAACCTAAAGGGCACCAAGGCCATTTTCAAACTGTTATTTGTTCATCCCCGGATCACCGCCCCAACTCTCCGAGTCAACGCCCCCCCCCCCCCCCCCCATCCTTCTTCCAAAAACCTCAAGGCTCAACAAAATCCGCTGTTTCAGTAAATTTAACCTTGAAGATGAATATAAAATTCTTAAAAATAAAAAAAATATTCTTAGAAATAAATACGATTATAAAAATTTAAAATGACCCCCCCCCCCCAAAAAAAGCCAAATAATTGGCCTATGTAAACGTAAATATGATCATGAAAATTGAAAACGAATCCCCCTAACGCCATATCATTCGCCTATGTAAACGTGCATGTTTATGCCTAGCCCTAGTCTATGGCCGGCCGGCCCCGCGTCCATCAGTGCCAAAAAAAAACCGATTTCATGGAAACCATTTGGTCTAAAACTCGGCATGCAGGTTCATTTATTATAGCGCATCGATATTTCGCCATAATTAGGACTTTTTCGTGGTTCTGTCTGGTGTAATTTGTCTCTAAATCTGCGTAAAAAAACATTAAAAATATTCCCGATAAACGCAAAACATCATGGCGGGACAAGTCTGCGCAGGCGTGCATAGCTCGTCGCACCGAACAACAGAGGGCGCTCTGCTAGTGCCCTAGGTTGTTTGGTGCGACGAGCTTTGCACGCCGCGCCTGCGCAGACTTGTTCCGCGATATCAATTTGCGTTATTCGCGAATTATTTTTGGCCAGTCTATACACGAGTAGTCTGGTACCGTGTTTTTAGTAAACAACTCAACTACGTTTGATATGGTTGCCATGCCACGTTCTCCTCTGCAAGTACTTGCGCGATGCATGGCGCAAGCAGCATTATGAAAACTAGTGCGCGGCGCGGGAGAGAATGTACGCTACATACGTCGAAACAATTTGATCTTCGTAATGGGTCACAACGTTAACATTATATTTTAATAACACTTTCGAATACATAATGTAATGGAATCAATGAAAAGGGGCACGACGGCCAAGTGGCCGTAAGGTACGTGTTTTTTTAAGGGGCTTCACGGCAATTCGCTGGGGCATCGCGGCAATGGCCGCTGGTGGCCGCTGTAGAGGTTGAGGCCTGCTACTGCCTTTCACCAACTGCTGGAACAAATCTGCCCAAAATCAACCAATCACTCTGCTTCTTATACATGGGATAATGGAACCACCAGTGAAGTGCTGGTTGATGTTGATGGACAAAAATCAATCGGGTTACCCCAGCAGGGCTTCGGGCTTCCTGGCCCAAGTCCATCATACCCCTCGATACCTCTCCGTGCATTGCGGCATGCCTCAATGCATTGAAAGAGAAAAGAAAGCTTGGCAACCTCACAACAACAATTGGACATACAAATCCTAGTTGCTGAAAGTCTGCCTCCAGAGGCCAAGATTAACTGGCCTTTGGAAGGCACTCAATGCCTTCACACCACAGTTGGCTGATGTGAGAAACCACTGAACAAATGGGGATACACCACAGGTTCAACGACATGCGAGTAAGGAATAAAATCTCAAACCATGGACCACTACTGAGACTTCCGCTGTTGAAAGAACCTTCCTCTACCAAAGATTTAACCAACGATATCTTGTCATTGTTAAGAGACTAATGGCCGGGTCATACTCGACGCGAATAGCGAATGCGAAGGTGAATTTATAATGCCAGGGCACATTTTTGCTCTGCAAATTCACAGAAATTAAACACATTTTAACTCCCATTGATACACAGTATGCATAAATTTCAAAGCGGACAAAGAAATTGGCAAGATGGGACTCGAATCTGTGACCTCCGGATCACCAGACTGGCGCTCCACCAACTGAGCTATCTCGCCCTATGTTGGTGGTCTCCTAAATTGTCAGTATCTTTGTTCGGGGGGCGCGAGTCAGAAGTCATAAACACCAGATTTTCCATGTAGCCAGGGATCATGCCCAATGTTACGATACAACCTGAAAAGCAACATTGTGGGATCACTCAACTCCGGCGTCAAATTCGCTTCGCTTTTGCAAAGCATGGATCAATCTTAATCATAACCCACCTACGACATTTTATCAATTGATTCTACTGAACTCACCGTCGGAGTAAGTTGGCCTCCTTCGTTCCCGTCCCCTGACTCAGTTCATTCATCAGGTGGCTGGATTTCTCCCTTAGACCCAACGGGACGTAGACCGTGGAATGGAACATGTGCATGTTGTGCCTCAACCACGTCAACTGAAACTTGGCAAGATGTTCTTTCTCCTGAAATAAATTTAAAAACGAACCAGTAGGACACGAAAGCCACTTATTAGCCGAAACTTTGTCAAAACAATTTATGTACACTGAATATCGACCTAACTTAATTGACCCTCAATCCTGCAAAATCCTCTAACTGCCTCTATGTAAAAAAGGCGAGGTGTTCTGAACAATTGGACACAGCTGGGCACAGACAGTATGAAGAAAAATGAAGTGGTTTTTTTCTGATTTTTTGGTTTGTCTTTTACACATACCGGTATTTCAAAGATATAGCACGAATAAAGGACTTTGTAAGGAAAATATTAGCATCTTTCATTTTCCATCAAAACAAAACTTTAAACTTCACAGGACTTTTATTAGTATTTTACTTTGTTGATATGTTATTAAATGAGAACTTTAAACAGCCATAACTTGTTAACGGAATGTCCGATTGAAGTGCAACAAACAGCACTGTAAAGAGACTTTTATTCTCTTTCCCAATACCAGAGTTGTATTCGAGTACCCGCAAGTCCTTTCACAAGTCCGTTCATAAAGCCATTCGCAAGTAACATAAAGCTCATTTGAATAGCTAATGACTTGACTTGAGACTGAAGGACTTGTGATGGACTAGCAGGGACTTGTGATGGACTAGCAGGGACTTGTGATGGACTTAAAGGGACTTGTGAGGGACTTAAAGGGACCTGTGCTCGACTTGTGATGGACTTACAGGGACTTGTGATGGACTTGAAGGGAATTGTGATGGGCTTAAGGGACTTGTGATGGACTTACAAATCTCTACCAATCCTTACCAGTTGTTCCAGTACTCCCGATAGCGTCCTAGCTGCCGAACACAGCGCGTCGTACTCCTCGAGCAGCATACTGACAAACTGCTTGGTCTGCGCGAGCGTCTTGTAACCGGCGGCCAGCTGGCGGCTGAGACGCCCGCTGATCTCCTTCAAGAAGTCGTCCACCTCTAGCTCCAGCTGAAGAAAGAGCTGGTGGGGATTGTGGGTGCAGAGGCGATGTAAGAGCTCCTTCATGTGGGGAAGGTTCAGCTTGGAACTGTCTTCGTCTTCTGTAGGATGCAGGGATGGGATTGGCAATTTAGAAAAAGAAAAAAAAATCTGAAAATTGATGAAATGTCTTAAAGATGCAATGTATCTCTGTGTACAAACAAAACATTTTTCTGAGATTCAAAATGTCTAATTTCGCACAAAAATCTAAAAAATCTCATGCCTGACTAGATGATAAACAAACAATTAAAAGGAATCTAGGATTTAGGTCAATTCTAGCGAAAGTGAACATGGCTAAAAAAGTGCAATTTCAAATCTTCAGAACTACCAGCACCATAGCCTCAGATTTGTCCTACTAACCTGCTAACGCCGTGCCCGCTTCCCAGTACACGCACCGCACCACGTGGCTCAGCTCGCTCCAGCTCTCGGCCAGCTGCTGCCGCATCATCTCCTGCTCGGCTGCGATCTCACGCCGCTCGCGACAACGCTCGCAGCTGCAGCTCGCCTCGCTGCCTTTGGCCCCCGTGGTGCCCAGCAGGCCGGCCGGAACGTCCAGGGTGCCATCGAGTTTGAGGAGCGGGGAGAAGGAAGGCTGCAGCAGGAACTCCTGAGGCTGGTGGTAGGGTGAGGGGGGGGGGGGGACGGTAGAAGAGAAAATAGCAATCAAACGAGGGTGAACATTCTTGAGCTTCAAAAGCTGCTTTGGAAAACAAGGATGGTTCTTGAACCACTAGTCTCCCCTGCTTTCACAATTACCCTATTTTACAACTTGACCTCAAAATTACCTTTGACCTTAGTATGCGACCTTTAATATCACTATCATTAAGGAAGTTTCCACATTGCATATCTATGACCCAAGTTTGACTTCAAAACTTTAACCAAAATGACACACAAATACATACAGATGGACTAAGTACTCCGTACAGAAATATTAATTGCATACATGTACACATGTAGTCTCTTTAAATAGTGTTAATAGCCATACTTGTAACTTGTCAGGGGAATGTCCGAATGGTGTACAACAAGAATATTGTAATGTAAGGAGAATTTTATCCTCTTTTCTACTACCACAAAACCTTCATTCTGACCTCCGCCCAGCTCTTAGAACATCTCAGATTTCCTTGAGGTCTTTGCTCTGCTGGTGACTGGGCATTCCACACCCAGCGTTAATCATGTTAAAATAACAAACAGGGCTACAAACCACAACCTCTGTCTGTCACTTTAATAATATCACAGACTTCAGCTGAACTATTTCAAGAACAAAATTAAGGGGTACTTCCCAAAAAAGTTGGGCAAGTTCAGATCAGAAGAAAGGCTTTTTTAGGGGGGGGGGGGGAGGGGGTTAAAAACCAATAATCTCATTCAAAACAGAATTGCTGTTGCACCAACGTGTAACCCCAACCTTTCCAAATCCTCCAAAGTCCTCTTCGCCAAATAGAGAAATTTGGAGGATTAAGGCTGCATGGCAAACTCTAGGCTGTACCTTGTGTTGTTTATGCTTAGCTATGTATGTTTAGCTATGTATTTAGGCCTACATGTAGATAATACTCCAATCATCTGCTGAAGGATTTTTCAGGATTGAGGCAGTGACCACCCCTGCCTCCAGTGAACAATTTCAAGAAATAATTTAGGATCTTGGAGGGTTGAGGCTGTATCCAATTTGTACAGTATGGATGCAGTTGGGGAATTTTGCAGAATTGAAGGTGCCATCCTAGCAAGAATGCCTCGGGAGTTGCATCTAGGGTTTAGAGATACTACATGTGTACAGTATGTGCTGTGTTCAGTATAGTATTTCAGTTTTCATAAGGATCTACATGTACTGGTACATGTATACACATACAAGTGTGCAATTATGTACTTTTAATTACATGTACATGCCAGATATACAGTGTGTGCCTCCAGCAGAGAACATGTACGTACGTACGTAATTACCTTCTTCTTCATGCAGAAAGTTACATGAAACGTGTGTACATAAACTATGTCTAATTGTCCCCTAGATGATGTACATGTACGTACATAGTATACACTGCTGTCCTATCTACACTTTTTGCCCGTTTGTCACAAAAGGAATGCAATTTTTTTATTATAATCAGTATACACTGTACATGTACAATTATAATCTTCAATGTTTCTATTTTTAAAACTATCGTTTGTACATGAACCAACAGCTGTTTGTAAATTATACACAATTCTCAAAATCACTAGAAAAAAATTGCCCCAAACTTTCTATTTTTGTTTGTCAAAATGGGTCTATAAAGTAGTCTCTTAGACAAATTTCATAGGACTAAAACTACACGTACGTTTGTAGTCATCACAGAAACTCACTAAGCACAGACAAAACATGTCTACTGGTTACCAGCCAAAATGTCATGCAAGGTATATCACCTACAATGTACGACTGGTTCCCGGCTGGTTATTCGCCGAGCAAAAAAACAAAATCTGCTAACTAATATTTTCTTGCTTATTCTGAATAAACACTTCCTGTGTAACAACAGTTGGTAGAACCCAATCAATATTATGCAAGCAGAAAAAAAGAGTAAGGGGCAGGCATGGGACATGTATACTGTAACTGTATGCTTGTTAATTCAAGGAGGTTCATTCTCTTTCTGTTTTTTTTTATGTACCATCCCTTGGCATTGCCTACCAAAACAAGACATGAGTCATACACATGAGGCTAGGAATGTCTGCTCAGGGTTGCCAGAATGCACACATTTAAAGGATTTCATGCAGGACGGTTTTTGGATAATACATGTACATTTCTGATACAAATTGTCATAGGAACATCACAATGCATGCGTTCGAATGAAAGTTCATATATTTTTTTGGAGAAAAAACTTTCTTTCATAATTATTGTATGTCACATGTTAACAGGAGTACATGTACAGTACATGTATTCCTTACAAGTTCTGCTAAATGTACATGTACGTACATAAGAAACTAATGGTTAAAGGTAGGATACACCATTGTTAATTGTTTGAATTTTTATGAATGGGTGGATTTGAATGGATGTATCTTATTATAGCAAATATCGATTAACTGACCTGCTTTACAATCATGGATGCTGAAAAAGCGAGAAAAAACGAATTCATTTTCAACCGGCGTCGGACAGTGTTTCTTATGTTGTTCTTGGTTTTTTCCACGATCGCCGTTCGGCGATCATGAATTTTCCGAAACAATTACTGAATATCTATCGCAATCATTTTGCTGGATGCCTAAAATTATTATTTACTTTCAAATAAGTAAGAAATTTTTTAATAATTCGGTAGTAACATTTTTAGATATCTGCAAATGTTGTATCCTACCTTTAAAGGTCCTTTTGAGAAGATTGTGAAATTAGACACAAACAATTTTCTTTGACAAAAATGTCCTTTTATGCCCAACTCTTCACACAAAATTAGTTATTTTGAGCTAATGCAAGTGTGCACATGTAGTATGATGAATGTTCAACTTTTCATTGGCCAATTATTGTCACACAATATTGAACTCTCCTTGGGAATACTCAACAAACATTGGGTGACCAAAGGTCAGAATGCAGCTGTATGGTATTACACTACAATGCACAATTACTGTACATATAAAATATAGTGAAACACTGTTAACTTGACAAATAAAATGTACAAGTACCAGTACAATAAAGCTTAAAGGTAAGATACACACCATTTGCAAAAAATTGAAGAAAAAAATACAAATTGTTAAGAAATATCTTACTTATTTGAAAGTAAATAATGATTCTAAGCATCCAGCAAAATTATTACACTAAATATTTATGTAATTGTTCTGGAAAAACTAAATTATCCGCCGATCGCGAAAATTATCCGGCAATCGCGAAAATTATCCGGCGATCGCGAAAATTATCCGGCGATGGTTGAAAATTAACGTCTTTTTTGTTGCTTTGTTTCCGGCATCCATGATTGTAAAACTTCGGACAGGTCAGTAAATGATATATTCACTATAACATACAACCCACCTAAATCCATTCATTCCTGATAATTCAAGGAATTACCAATGGTGTATCCTAGCTTTATTGAAGCATGTATGCCCTCCCGCGTGAACTGGTTAAACTGGTCATTGGTCAATAAGACAAGCATGTGTAATACAAGTACATGTATGTACCGGTACATTTCAATTCACAATAAATCATCCATATCCCAGCAACAATGTACACAATACACATGTACAGGTACATGTACAACTGATCTGATACAAAGTACATGTACAGGTACATGTACATGTACGGTACATACAATTCTGAATTGATCACTGTGGAGACATGGCATTGTTCTCATGTACAAAATTTGTGGACTATCAAAAAGTTTGTTCAAAATGCTCCTACTTGAACCGCAATTACTTCCCTAGGTTGAAATTTGGACCAAATAATACCCTACGTGTACGTTATACCCTAACCAAACACAAAACTAACCCAAGTTTTTGAGTAAAATCCACATATTTCGTTTTGTGTGAAATTCATTTTGTGTAATTCTTGTGAAGAATTATTCACCACGATCAAATTCCCCTGCAGAGACATATTCAGTCCTAATGTACCTATTGTGTCCATGTCTCCACAGGGAACAGTATATCAGATCATGCAGTACATGTACTGGTTATAAACTACATGGAGTGTACATGTGTGGTGTGTACATTGTACATATTGTACAAGGTTGAGCCTTACAACAGATGGACCATTATCATCAACTGTTTCCTGCCCTTCACCTAACCATGGAGGATCTGCTCTTATTCCTCCATGACCTAACCATCCCATCTGACCCTGTGACCTCAAGGTTTTTATTTATTTATTTATTTTCACCCCAGAAAGTGCCTATTTTGAGGCACATCAAGAGTTTGAGAACTTTCTCTGTGATCATTAAAAAACCTGCACTGCGCAGTTTGTGTACATAATACAATATAACTAGCTTTTTTTCTTCTTAAATTTTAAAGATTTTTTTGTTACAGCTAGTTAAAATCTGTGTAAAAGACTGTCAGTTTAGGGGTCCAGTACCCGAGTACCCATCCTAACAGATCCTAACAAAACCTGGTGTTGGAGTTTGACTGCGTGGGTATTGTTAAAGGGTTAAATATTTGTATCAATTCATTACGTTGACCCACCTGTGTAACATTTGGCTGGTTGATATCCATGCCGTCGCCCGTCAGTGGGGGGACTTTGTGGGTGTGGACATCGGGCCTCTCCCGCCTACAGAGAAGACAGTGCTCCCTGTCCTGATACTGTTCACGGTCCTGCAGGTAGGGGTTGATGGCACGCATCGGGAGCTGGGTTAAAGGCTGTCGGGAAAGAAGACCATCGGGGAAACAAAAAAAATGTGAAGATAACTGATCAGGGACGTAGGTACAATTTCAAAAATTACTTTCTAACCCTCCAGGGTATTTTGGCTAGAAACCCTGCCAGACGAGTCAGATTGCATATTTTGTCACATTGACTTGTGTGCAGAGTGCAGCAAGGTCCACCACAGATGCACTGTGCTGGATCTGGCAGGGTAAGGGTTAAACAATGTACATTGGATGAGCCCTTTAAAACAACCAGAGTAAATTTGTTGAATTCCAATCCCTGCAAATCCCTGCAAATCCCTGCAAGTCCATCACAAGTCCTTTAGTCTCAAGTCAAGTCTATTTAGATGAACTGTTAACAAAAACACGTTTTGCAGGGACCCGAATACAAGTCTGGTAAATAAAGCAATTCGCATGCATAAATACATGTATTGCTGACGTTCTTCAGGTGGATGGGTACAGTACATGGACAAAAATTCGCATGCATAGCCCTCTTGTAAACATGTACAACTACAATCCTTAAAGAACAGAAGACACCAACATTTAAATGTTCCACTTTCAAGATTTGTACACAATAAACAATAACTTGCTACAAATTTCTTTGAAGGAAGTTAGAAGCACTTCTGTGTTATTAGAGACGAGGCTTGTATTTTATCAGATTGCATAATTTCCGGTGAAGTACAACAATCTGCTGTACGGAATACAACAGGAACAGACTCTGCAGTCGGAGAGAAAACTGTTCTTCTCAATGATTGCAAAATGTAAACACTGAATACAAGACAAACACTCTAAGTGCTTCCTTACATTTCTATACCCAAGAGCTAAACAGACCTACTGCTAGAAAACTTGACCGTGAAAATGAACATTTTCTTATCACAAGAAAAATACATGTCGGTGTACATTTCATCCCATCCCCTAAAAAGACCCAGACATTTGTAAAATTATTAATAATTGGTTTAGATAACCTTGAGTCAGCACTAAATTAGCAGAATACATCTTTAAGAAGTTCACCTGCCACTTAAGCCTGTGTGTGGAGAAAACCCTTCAAGTAATGCCAATATGCAATGTGTATAGGGTGTGTGTAGACAGTCTGCCAAGGTCATGTGTGCATGGACAGACATGGTTGTATCTAGAACCACAGTACAGTGGGTGCACAGTATGGGCATACTTCCTGTTCTGATGCCAAAACATGTCTGGCTCCCTACAAAATTCAGCTTCGCCCGTTTTTAAAAACGCCCAATGTGCTTTGAAGAAGAAAAAAACCTCTCCTTCCGCAAACTCTATAATCCTTTTAGTTTAACCCTTAAAATAGTTTTATTGTCTAACCATTGTACACTTCCGTCCATGAATTAGCAAGACTATTTTTGTGTAAAATGGTTGAAGAAACAACTTTTGTTTTGTTACATGTAGGGCCTACATATATACCTTCGCTAAAAATTGCCATTTTGAGAAAGCACAATGTCAACACGGTGCAAAAGTGTTGAGAATACACCAGTTAAAAAACTTCTAATGCACTTGGCAGGGAATCATTCCTGCAGTGATATCAGATAAAAATAGAAAGGGGGTGGAGGGGGGGGGGGGGGGGGGTGGAGATTTCAGCCCGCCCCCCACCTTCCCGGTCTTTGAATGTTAATGCATACATCATAATATTGTGTCAGCCTATGTGTGATTAATAAGCAGGAGGTTCAGCATTTCGGTGCTTCCCAGCCCATCTTTCTGAGGATGTCCTGCTAATTTACATTGCTAGGGCACACTGTACATGCGCTGGTTTTTTCGAGGAATGTAAATTTAGACACCCGGACTTACAGTTCTGGGCCTTAAAGCTGCAGTAGATATTTGTGACCGAGTGCATTTTTACCATTTAAAGCAGCAAAAAGTGCTCACAATCTTAAGACAAGTGCTTTAAAACTAACCTGATGAAGGTTTAACTAAAAGTGAATAATGTATATTACGAGAACAAATATTCTAAGATTTTGATTTCAATTCAAAATTTGCAACCACAATTGGTTTTTTTTCAAAAGCGTACATGTATGTACCTAAACTATTGTACATGATGACATGTACATGTACGTAGACTAACAAAATGGCATCAACCTTAAATTTTGTATTTATTTTTTGTCAGTTATAAGTTCATACTTTCAAATTCTTCTTTTCGAGAAATTTAACCCTAACCCACAAAGGTTTGAATTATGAAAATAAAATTGTGATGAAAGACACTGAATAAATTTTAAGAGTTTTTGGTACGTGTACAACTTCAAGTTATCAAAATTAAATTTGGATTTTTCATAATGTAAATATTCCATAATCTAATATTTGTTCTGATAAAATACATTACCCCTGCACTGCATGTACTGGTACATACATGTAGGACCAATGTAGGCCCACATGTTGGATACATGTTCCTTTTTGTAAAGGCACGAATGTAAACAACATTTGGTGTATTGGATGTAACAATGAAGTGTGTATGTACAGTATTCATAAATACACACCAAGTTTTTCTGAACAAAGTCCATAGAGTCTAGGGCATTCAGGCATTACAACTGTTTGCAGTTAACCAGTAGTTCCCACAACAGGCTGGTTGACTGACTCAAATTCAGGGAAATGGAGAAACAACTGAAGTGTGAACTAAATTACAATCGTAAAGTTTCCAGTACCGAATACTTTGGCTAGGTACATGTATGTACCGTATTAGAGCGGTTTCACTGGTTAATGCTACGAAAATTACTTTTTTGTATGCTCATATTTGGAAATTAAAACATTTTGTCATGTACATGTACGTACCGGTGCATGTGTACATAGTCTTTATAAGAAAATTATGGACATGGTACATGAACCAGTATGTGTAACTGTGTAGTTTCTGAGCAGCACTTGGAAAAAGAGTGGCGTCAGTCGAGTCCATAAATTAGGGGTCAAATTGTTTGTGTCCCTGTTGCTCAGACATTTAAAGGTAGGATATACCATTTGCAGATATAAAAGACACCCCCCCCCCCCTACCAATCCACCCATTCGTGATAATTGAACCAATTACCAATGGTGTATCCTACATTTAAGTATTATTTGTACAAATTTAGGACACAAAGAACGGTACCTGCATAACAAATACAAATGACCTACATGTACACTCATCCCTTAGACAAACCTATGGGATTTTGTACGGTATTTTTTATTTGTCTTAAATTGTGCACAGTTCGTGTCAATTTGTACAAAATTTCACAAGCTGCTTCACGATTCTACTGCGATAGGTCAATTTCAGTGACACTTGCATGGGGGAAATTACACAGGTCAGGAGTAACCGGGACGCCCCCAAAAAGTCACCCTTTTGGACCCCTTATTTCCGGACTGACCCAGTGATTGGTTGGTTGGTGGTGGTTAATGGCACTTCTGGCAATCTGTGTGCCCTTTGTGCCAGTTGCTGTAGTCTTGCGGTCCAGTAGAGAGCTTGTTAAACTACTTTTTTCTTTTTCTTTTCCTTCTTTTTTCTTTTCTTTTACTTTTCTCTTCCTTTTTCTTTCTTCTTCTCTTTTCTTTTCTTATACTTTCTTCTTTTTTCTACTTTTTTATTTTATTTCTTTTACTGTTTCTATTTTGTTTCTATTTTGTTTCTTTTTTCTTTTTTCTTTTTTCTTTTTTCTTTTTTCTCTTTTCTCTTTTCTTTTTTTCTATTTTCTTTTTTCTTTTTTCTTTTTTTTTCTTTTTTGTTCTTTCTTTTTTTGAATTTTTTGATTACCCAGTGATTGATTATCCAGAACTAGTATTGTAGTAAATTTGTGTACAGAATTGATGCTTCACATACGCCATGTGGCCACAATTTAATCAGTTGTCCAACCAGTGAAGAAACCTGCACATGCAAATAACATGCACGCGAGGCCTGAGGCTAGGCTGTTCGTTTAATCATGTCATTATCCATCCTATAGAGTGCAATCCTATGTCAATGCATTGAGCAGACTTGGCATGTAAACAGCATGCCTGGGATAGTTGGATACACACTGCCTTGTAATGATTAGTCTTTAACCCTAACCCTGCTGAATCCAACAAGATCCAACCAGTTTACATTTCCATTGGAATCTGTTGGATTGAGCAAGCAGTCATTTGATATATATTCTAAAACGCAATCAGAATAGCGTTCTGTGTTATAATAACACCAAGTTGGACTCTATTGAATCCAACAGCAAGAAAATAAATAAGACACAGTTGGATCTGTTGGATTTAGCAGGCAAGTCATGTTGGTTGGTACCTAATAAGTTGGTGAGTTGGACTGTGTTGGATTGAGCAGTAAAGTCATATGAGTTCAGTTGGACTGTGTTGGATTGAGCAGGCAAGTCTTGTGCTGATTAGGTTTTCTAGTGCAAAAGCCTGGGGTGGGTGGTAGGGTTAACTACTGAGCCTGTGTGCATCTGTTGAAGTTTGTTAGGTTTGGTATGCTTTCTACTTCTAGAGCGAGCGAGAGTCTAGGGGGTTAGGGCAAGCCTCGAAATTAACGCTTACCCACTTACCGGCGGTAAGTGATTTTTTTCGGCGGTAAGTGATTTTTTTAAATGGGTAAGTTGCTGGGTAAGTGACTTTAAAGTATGATTATCATGATGAAATATGATAAAGAAATGATTTATAATCGAAGAATCGAATTGTGTGAATGTTTTCTACTTTTACTAAGGCAACTTAGCTATAATTTGGTGTACGCCCTGTCCCCATTTAAATGCACTGCTTGTGTCGAAGTACAGCGCGCGCACAGCAAGCACATGCATCGCATAAGTACAAGTATGGTCCGATACCCAGACTGAAATAGTGCTAGTCATAATGTCTGCACAGCTGGGGTGCCAGTTTATTTATAAAACAGTCCGTGGAGTGAACAGGTACGTGTAGATCGTACTGCTAGTTGCACTCGACCTTGCTTCAGAATCATTACAGTGGCATTTTGTCACGAACTATATGTCCAATAATATTGTAGCTGTGCCGATCAACGATGTCAACCATCGACGTACTTGAAATTTAACTTTAGTGGGTGTTAAGTGATGTTTCACAGTTGTTTGTCTTTGTCACTAAAAGGAGCCCATTGTTTTAGCAGGCATTGGTCCTTGTAGGGTAGGTAAATGATATCGGACGAGATCTTGTTTTAAAAGACCATTTCTTGCAGGGTAAAGTGATTTTTTTTTATCAATGAACGTTCATGTCTTTCGATCGGTGGCGCCCGTGGCGCCCGTGGCGGTGGTGTCCCCCATGAATGATGAATGGGTGAATTACACTGCAGTATCAGTAGAATATAACGTTTATTCTGGAGTTTCCACATGCAAATCAGATGAAAATTATTTTTTTTTTCTTGGGGGGGGGGGGGAGTTTTTGGAGTTCAATTTGCAAAGTCTTAAAACTTGTTTTACACTTTTTGGAGGGGATGGGGGGGGGGGGGGGGGGTTGATTTTTCTCTTATTTTTTTTTTTTTTTTTAAATTTTTAAAAATGTTTATGTGTGTTTTGTTGGTTACTCTAAAGAAATCCCCGCTCATTTAAAATGTGAAACCTGTGAAAGCAAAATGAGGCAAAAAGTACTTGCAGTTTCAACAAAATGCTTGAGCCATTTGTTTTTTATTATCGGCATTTTTGAAATTATGAAGTTCTAAGCGACAGATTTGTACCAAAGGATTGGTTTTAAACATAATTGTGTTTTCAGTTTTTCAATTTTTTAATTGCGGTTTAGATTGTACATTTTTTTTTTAATTA
Organism: Crossaster papposus; assembly: GCA_037893245.1. Taxonomy (NCBI): domain Eukaryota; kingdom Metazoa; phylum Echinodermata; class Asteroidea; order Velatida; family Solasteridae; genus Crossaster; species Crossaster papposus. The sequence continues at coordinate 57,480 of JBAIAA010001310.1, forward strand.
AAAAAAACACCTAACTGTTCAAAACCTGCAAAGCAACAACAAATTTCAGACGATATAGTGTTGATCATGCAATTTCCTTGGTTCATCTGCCATCCTGCGGAGTGCGGACAAAAGTTAACAAATGTTATTGTGGTTGTACATCAAACCATTTTCTAATTACAACTGGAAAATTATCTTGCCAAATCTGATTTTCCTGTGTGTGTTTTAATAAAAAATAAAAAAACTTTAAAAGTTTGGGTTTTTACCAGTAGGGTAAACTTATCTGTGATTTCCATGGCAATTCTGTGGCAAGATCTCAAATATTACTTTTGCAGAAGATTAATCATGCTTTATTTGATAAGCCGGTTTTGGGTAAGTCATTCTTGAAAGTGGGTAAGTGGAAAATCACAGGTGGGTAAGTGGTAGGTAAGTGAAGAAAATTTTTAAATTTGAGGCTTGGGTTAGGGTTAACTACTGAACCTGTGTGCAGTTAGGTTTGGTATGCTTTCTGTACCGAGTCGATCAAACTAAACCTGTGTGCAGCTGTTGAAGTTTGTGAGCTTTGGTATGCTTTCTAGTGGGAGAGCCTAGGGGGTTAGGGTTAGCTACTGAACCTGTGTGCAGCTGTTGAAGTTTGTTGGGTTTGGTATGCTTTCAGTGCGAAAGCCTAGGGGTTAACAACTTGTCGGATTTGAATTTTGGGAACAACTGGTTCTTCTATGGGTATCTGGATACCTGTGCTTTACTTTAACAGGGTACTCGGGTTCCCATACTGCCACGTAAATGCCCACCAATAAAACTGTCCTGCCATAAAGTGGCCTACCTGAGGAATGTTGTCCAGATCCAGGTCAGACAGTGTGGCAGACATTTTTGCAGCTGTAATTATCTGCAGTAAGAAAAGTAAATATTACAACAACAACAAAACGTCAATTTTCAATCTTCCCAAAATCATACACAGCCACAAACGTAACTTCTCAAACTTCAAAGAAACCAGTGAGTTTTTGATCAGTGAGTTTTCAGTTTCAATTTCGCTGATACCTAGTACACAATACTCTGTATAACTGTAATAAAATATGTAAAGCCGAAACAAAAAAGTAAGGCCTATGTATACATGTGTGTATGCCGCATTGATCCTTCAATCACAAAAAAAACTGAGTGAATGTACTGTATACAGCAAAATGCCGCTATAACAAATATCACTGGATCCACAGATTTGGTTTGGTATATCGATCGTTCGTTCTAGCGATTTTCAGCCGCCAGTTCCTCAGGTGCCTTCTTTAACCCTAACCCTCCAGGGTATTTTGGCTAGAAACCCTGCCAAATGTATCAGATTGCATACTTTGTCACATTGACTTGTGTGCAGAGTGCAGCAAGGTCAAGCAGTCACCACAGATGCACTGTGCTGGGTCTGGCAGGGTTAGATTTAACATAGTTTGACGTTTATGAATTAAAACGTTCACGGATCTAACATCGTCCTCAGTGCAGTCTTCGTTCATTGCCATTAAGGTGTTTATGCACGGTCTTGTTTACGGGAAAAAAAGAACAAGCGTTGCTAGAAGAAGCGCGCCTATTTTAGAATGAACACATGATGACTTGGAAGTGCAAAAGTTTTCTATAGACGATGCGTACACAACAACACAGATATATTTGCCCCGTGAACAAGATGGCGTATGCTATTCATGTTATTGTTTACCGTGAAACACCTTCCTTCATCATTCATCATGTCCTTATTTGTATGAATTTCCATTTGTATGATGATGAAAAAAGTCGCGAAAGGAATAATGCTTTTTGCATTATTGACCAGAAAATTGACATATCAATGACAAAACATATATACACACATGCAACCTCTAATGAGTACAACACTTTATTTTAGCATACAATACCACATTATGTGTAAAACTAACAATTTCGAGTTATCAAATTGCAATACCTGATCACCAATGCCTGTCTGCTTTTGTTGACGACTGGGCTTGGCATTCCCACCGCCACCACCCCTTTTATTCCTCTTTCTTTTACTTCTTTTCATCTCGGATGCGCTCATATTGACGTTTGAATGTGTATCTTCGAATATCAAGTATTCATCTGGCGGCACAAATGGTTTGCCTGTTGAAACAGTGCAGACGTAAACTTAGTTCAATTGTTCGCGTAATTCGTAAGGCTCTTCTTCTTGTCACGGCAATTTATCATGGAATCTTGCCTAATCCAACATGGCGACTTCCCATCAATTTGTTTTTGTTTATAAAAACAACTCTTACTTTAATCTTCCAAACAGTCAATATTTATTCAATCAATAACAATAAATTGTTTACGAATATTATATTCCTGAAAATTTGGGAGAATCTTTCGCTTAATTTGGACACATTTTCGAACAATTCAAAGACCTCCCTTCTGACGTCACTTGTGTGGAGTAAAACTCCAACAAGCGAACATTCCGAAAAAACGGGCTAAATCATAGCTAGACAATTGATATTTACAAACCCGGTCATAGTGCTTTAAAGTGCCATCGTTTTTGTTTACATAATTCTTTTTATTTTTCACAAATAAACCATAAGGGAAGATGACTTGGTAAGTTTGCATACATTTTAAAGTGAACAAAAAAATTGGCAAGGCGGGACTTAAATCTGCGTCCCCTGGAATCGACTAGCGCTTTACAAATTTTGTATTTCCCCCTATTTTTCACTGAAACTCTTCCTTTAAGACAGCGATTTGGCAGGAATCACATTTTCGTTAATACGTTTCAGTTCAATCTGTCATCTTTGTATTTACGTGCAGATAAACCGTTACAAGTACTACTAGCTAAAAAAGCGCTTGTACTCAACGTAGGTAAGTTAAAATGTGTATTATTTGTTTTGTTTTTTACTATTTTAAAATTTTGTTGTGTTGTTTTCTCGTATTTGTCATAGTTATCAAGTAAAAGTGTAGTATTTATATGCATTCTTGTTGGCCCTGTCCCAAAAATATTTGGGAGTCGTGAAAAACGACATTTTGGCTTTGCAAAGTTAGTGAATTGTTTTTCAGTTTTATGGTTTAATATAGAAATCAATTGGTTTAAAATCGGCATGTACATGTAGGTTAACTTGCTATAAAAGCCCATCGATATTTTGCCAAAATCAAGACTTTTCTATGGTTCCGTCTACGGTCTAGTGTAATTTGTCTCTAAATCTGCGACCTGATGACAGCCTGAAGTTTAAATTTCTTTAGCGCTAAAATTAAAAGCTGGAAAAAATATATGGCGAAACACGTCCATGCAGGCACGCACAGCTTGTCGCACCTTATTCATCAAAATCAACATTTCTTTGAATGAAACCTGATTTAAAAATGAAACTGTAGGTATTGAACAAAAATGTCATTGATTCATTACAAAAAAATAAAAATCACATTTGGATGAAATGTTTACCCAAATGTTGAGTGGGTCATTACTTGATAGCACGACTTATAACCCTAACCCTCAAGGGTATTTTGGCTAGAAACCCTGCCGCATCAGATTACATCACTTGTCAAAGTGACTTGTCTGCAGAGTCCACCAGGTCAGAAATCCTAAGGGAAAACTGCTTCAGAGTCTGTGGTCACAGAAGGCAGCAGGATCCATCTCTGTCATTGTTCAATGGGGATTATCTCTCATAGTCTTAAACTGTGGTTGTTTATCTGTTGTTGACAGCTAAATCCATCAAAGTGCACCAGACGTTTTTACCTGAGGCACTGCGTTATGTCTGGCAGGGTTAGGGTTATTACCCTTTTTTTGTAGAGCTAGTGACATTTGATAAAGGCCAAAACTACAATGTGGAAACAGGAATACTGCTACAGCTAGTGTCATTGGGGATATATTGTAGCCCTGCAACTTAGTTACAACTTAGTTACAACATTTTCTCATATTATGCGTATATGTTTTTCAGTGACTTTGATGGAAGCGTGAAGATGGCCACACGAAGAAGGCGAATTCCGTCAGATGATGTGCTCGTCATTAGTGATGGTATGTATATTTTTATTTATTTTTAATTTGTTTTGGGGGGCGAGGTGTGTAACAGAAGTCGCCCATTTTATTTACAAGGTAAACAAAGCCACAAATAAGGGTTTAAAATAAGGAACGAATACAAGCCAAGAGCATTTTTATCTTAGCAGTGTGAATGAGGTATGTGCTGAAAACATTCACAAGGGACTAAATTCTGTGTAATTATAAATTGTGTAATTATGCAGTAAGGATTGTAAAGTCCTTTGCTTATTCAGTCCTAGTCCAAACATTTGGGACTCTCAATACTATGTAAAGTGTGTAGGCCTATGAGGGTCCAAAAACTTAGGGAACAAAATATCTACAATTCTGGCAACTTTTGGTGCTGAAATAGCTGAGGATGGAGTTTGCAAAGACAACCGAGCTGAGATAGGGAGCTGGTCTTTCATCGAGTCATTAGCAGTGGGCGCACGCACTGCTTAAATAAAATAGCTACGCACACACACAGACAAATATCGAATTCAGTCATCTTTGGCAAAGACTAGAGACAGAAATGAAACTGTAGCTTTTGTTTTGTTTTGCTGATGCAGTCTAGATCTGTCATGCTGCCCTCTATTGTTCAAACTTGGACAGCCTGTTTAATATCACAGCTGTTGACAATATTTGCTGTGATCTATAAATAACCCCATGCTTTAAAGTTGCAGTGGTTTATAGGTTTTACATTCTTAAACAATTACATTTGTAAAAACTCCAAAAAGATAAAAAATAAATATTAAAAAAATGTGTTTTCTGGTGGTTGCATTGCACAGTGTGTGACTGGAATTTAGAAAATTGAGGCCAAATATAAAAAATATAGTTTCTCGTCTGGGCTTTTGGGGGAACAAGGCCATTTATTCAAGATGGCAGATTTTCAAAATGAATTAATTTTTTTTAACTTTTGTGTCGATACTTTTGTGTCCAAATGATCTGTAACGCCTCAAATCAAATTCTAAACTTGCATACACAGCTGAAAACAAATAATTGTTGTGTTTTAAAACCAACCCCCTTCGTCTTTCATTGCATATGAGTTAAGATAGAAATGGTTTTAAAATTGACTTTTCTCAATTTAAGGGCGTAAAAAGCATTAACAATATTAAATTGAGTTCTTCAAATCTTCAAATATGAACGAAGCGAATAATGACTTTTTTATGAGCTCATTATAACGATCACGCAGGGTGTTTAAAAAAAAAATTAGCAAGTGAACCAACTTGTGAACTGACTTGTGAATAACTCGATTACAACACTGACATTTTGTTTAGAGTATCATTAAAAGTGTCTTTAAAAGAATAAAATTTGAGTTTCTGAAATGTGCAGATACCCTGAAAAGGTACCTGTCGGAATAAACCCGGTTGACGGTAGTATACCCAGCATGATATTAAGGCAAACCGCAAACCCCCTTTTTTTTTTAAAAGAGGGGGGGAGGGATGGGTTCCCTCTGTTTTGTATGGTTGACAGCACTGATGCGTCAATTCTGTGATTGGTTGTTTTTGTCTCATCACAGATTCATCCCCGTCCTATGTCGACTTAACTCAAGAATCCCCGGCCGGCGACAGTTCCACCCACGCAGGCCGGCCAGGCCGAGCTTCTGGTTTCCTCCCAAACACGGCTCACGAAATTGTCGACCTGACTTGTGGGGATACCTCGCCAGTAGTCTTAGATCCAGGTGGGCTTAACCACCACCCCCCTTTCCCCCTCTACACAAATGCGCATATAACCTTACAGTTCACCAGTTTTACATCAACTTTGCAACCAATGGTTTAATCCGTCACTGTAAAACTCGTCTGAAATATCATCATATTTCACAGTTATTTAGTAATGTTAATGTTGTGTTGTGAAAATTAAAACAGCACTTAACTTGGTTGGTTACCAAATGTTTCCCAAATTCTTATTATACCAATAAAATTAAGTTCTCTTCCCCCTCCCCCCCCCCCCCCCCCCCTTTTGTTTGCACGCCCACCTCATCAACTCCGCCCACTTCATCCCCTCTCAACCAGCGTAGACTTGAACCCAGACATTTTATCTCGATACTCCAGGACATCAATCTTCGATTCTCTCAATCGTAATCCATGCGGAACAAACTGCGATTTCAAAACATGCCAGGAATGTTTCCGTTATAAATTCCTTCCGATCTTTTTTCTGATAGCCTAAACAGCTAGAGGGATTTTTTTTTTTTAGTATTTTTTTTTAAAGATTTCGTCAGCTAGACAGCTGCCACCCAGAGCTAATGAGTGTTTTTTCCTAAACTTTCAAATTGCTGTGTAATTTAGTTAGGATGAAGCTGTTCTCACGAGGTCATTGCTCTTTCATTTCCTGAAGAAAAAAAATACTTGGTGATCATGATGGTTGGCCAACCAATGTTTAAAGAAAAAAAAGGATTTTTTTTCCAAAAACTTTCTACATTTTACCGAATTCAGTTATTCCATATCTTGCTTACACATTCGTGAATGGTTGCATGCAAGCTAGTCTGGTTCCCTGACCTGACATTCCAAATATGTCAATAAGTGCTATGTTAATAAATGCTCAGTTTCCTCCAAGTAGGGTTGGGGAAACCGTTTTTTTCCCTTGGATTTTTTTCCTCCAGTATCTATCCATGCGCCATCCTAAGTAAGGTTGAAAAAAAAACAGAGACAGATAGTGTTAATATTAACGTAGAATGTTTTCGACGTTTGTGTTTATTTTTAACAATCAGTACCACCAAGAACCAGAAGAAGTCGTCGATTGCAACGAGCCATGCGGTCGGCACGGCGACACAGCCCGTACTCTAGCAACAGCGACGTCACGGTAGACAGTGACGGGGAAAACGACGTGCAAGTCATGTTCCCCGTAGATGTCAACAATAAGTTAACATGGTAGGTCAAAGGTTAAAGTATAGGGCCTACCTCAAACAAAGATTGACAAGATTAAAAAGATTGAAAATTAAAAAAAACAAGTTTTAAATTGTGGCTCGCTATCTTTGTCTCGGTTTTATCTCGTACTTTCTCCTCATCATCCCCTAATCTCGGATGATATTCTTAGCTCCGGGGGGAATGCACTGTCTGTTCTTGACCTGTGCATACCTTACTTCACAGCGATGATAACAGGTGACATTCATGTTGTTAGGAATCATCAATTTACCTGTCAATTGGGTTCCGTCTTGGTGGTCTAGTAAGAGAGATAATGTGGTTACTACTGCAATCTGTAGGATCCCGTCTAAGAATCTTAGCTATGAGTATGGGCCGACTTCAGAGTTATGGTCGGTCCGTACCCGGCGCAGAAGCGAATGTAAACTCAAATTTGTGATGTCAAAACTGGTTTATATGAAAGCTAACGTGAATTTGTGACGATAGGCAGTTTTGAAACTTATTTCAACTAGTGAATTTTTGGCAGCGGATGCTTCGTGACGTCAAATTCGTGACGTTCGCATCGCGTTTGCTTTGGCAGGAAGTATAAACCAGCCTTCAAAAGTTCTGTCTAAATTTTTTTTAAAGACTGCTTGTCATTTCTCGTCTTTTTTGTTTGTTTTCGCTTAGGCCCGACTTGCCAAGTGACCTAGACACACCTCCTGAATCGAGTAGTACCCCTGGTAGGAAGCAAGTTAAATGCCCCATCTGTATGGACAACGAGACACAGGTAAATGCAAATGCCTGTTGCTTGTGTTAAACTGAACACCCACATACATGTATGTAAAGCATTCTCACCAAATCTAGCCATGGCTGGTAAGAACCGGTTCTGACTGGTCTAAACCAGTTGTATCCAAAAGACACACACACTTGCGATTGAGAATTCGGAACAAAGGGCAACACTGGGACAATGGTACCCCGCAAGTCCTGTCTTTAAAGATCGAAGTACCCCACAGGCTAACGCTATGTATTTCGAGATTTCTAGGGCGACAAAAGAAAAACAAAAGAAGGGAAGTAAAGTCGAACAATAGAGGTACCCACAACCAATGGCATGCATGCTGTGGGTTTGTATCCGCATTCAAATAGTGGACATAAAACAATAGAGGACAATAGGGTCCACGATTGACAGAAAGTCGACGATTGAAAATCGTGTACAAAACCTATGGTAGGCCTTCCAAGAACGTTGAAATACAAACAAAAAAAGGACAATAGGGGTCCACAATGGAAGGTGTTTACTCACATGGGTTCGTATACGCCTCTATTCAGGGACCCCCTATTGTCCCTCCTTTTCAGACGGCTCATATGTTTTGTACACGAATCGGAATCGGGGGAGCTCTTCCAAATCGGGGTCCTCTATTGTTATACGTCCCCTATTTCAATAAAAAACAAACTCACTCTCACTTTCCCTCTCTCATCACAACACCTGCTTCATATCATGAGGTATTTCTCCCCTCCCCCTCCCCCCTCTCCCACTCCCTCCAGCCATTGGTGTAGAATGTGGTGTCTCACCACGTACACCAGGGGCCAGTTTCATAGAGCTGCTAAGCACACAAATTTGCTTAGCACAAAAGAGTCTTGCTCATTAAAAACAGGTTACAAGTCAAAATTCTTTGTGTTTTTCTATGCTAAGCAAAAAACCAGCTGATTATCAATCCAAAACAATAAAGATCACAGGAAAATTAGGTCTGTAACCTTGTTTTTGCCAAGGACAAATGTTCATGCTAAGCATTATTTTTGTGCTTAGCAGCTCTATGAAATTGGGCCCAGCTGTGTTCAATCGTTAAGGCTTGTCTAGCATCTGATGGTTTTAATTACCAACGTCAGTCTGTCATCTTTGTAATCGCTTGCATTGGACGGGCGAGCTGACGTGATCTGGTATTTGCAGATAAGGTTTCTGTGTATCCCAGATTTAAAATGTACCATAACCCCCCCAAGGCCCTTCTGGCTAGGAACCATCCCGCTCAATCCTACAAAATCTTCCAATTGCCACTATGTAAACATTTGATTCATCCTCAATCTTCAAAATCTTCCAATATTTCTTGAATTTATTCAGTGGAGGGGTGACCACTGCCTCAATCCTCCAAAATCCTTTTCCGATCACTGCTATAGGTTGATTCAACAAAATCATACAGAGTTGTACTTTACATTTGTGATGCGATCAAGCGAAATCAGTCGAACTCGGCAATTCTTGTTTTGAGATCGGGCCAAAATATGTTCATAGGGGTGGAAAAATCCAAATTGACTTTTTTACAAAAACAGAAGGGGAAAATGTTTTTCTTTTACATGAAAATACTCTTTTAACCAAATCCAGAAGGGAATTGATACAAAAACATGATTTTCTCAGTTTCTTTTTCTTTTTTAACGTGCTGGTGTTCAATTGGTTGTAATTTTTTAACCAAAGCTCGTATTCACATGGGGTTTTCACTGAAATGGAGCCTGAAGTACGCTACAAAAGAATATGTAAAAATCCCAAAAATGACCAAGGCCTACTTCAGACTGATTTTGCTTGATCGCATCACATATAATGATGTGTATTATATAAATTATAATTTTAAAATTATCTTTTTGGGATTTTATTGTTAAAGATCCGTGCCAGCGGTCTCCATCTCAACTCCACGGTATGCGGTCACATATTTTGCAGTCGCTGCATCAGCAGTGCAATACAAACCCAACGGCGGTGTCCAACGTGTCGTAGGAAACTCAGCCTCAGAGAAGTTCATCCCATATTTCTATGACACCCAACCGAACCAAAGTAAAGTATAACGCGCGAGCGCCCTCTGTTGATTTTGAGCAAACGGCGAAAGGCAAAACTGCAGTGATAACAGGAGAGAATTTTGTCTGCCCGAATGTTGTCTGCCCAAATTTTGTTTTTCCCAAATTTTGTTTGCCCAAATTTTGCCTGCCCAAATTGTGTCTGCCATGTTCCTTTTAAAATCAATAGAGGGCACTCTTGTTAGAAAAAGTGATACCCCTGTATTAAAGCACCTTTTTGTTTTCGTTTTTTTTTTTTTTTTTTAAATAAGTTGGCTTTTTCTAGGAGACGTCAAGATTAAAGTTTTTAAGGAATTGTCCAAAGTGGGACAAGATATTTCATAATTTTTGCTTGTTGATAATTGGAAATTAGGCAAAAACCTCTTTTTAAGAAACTCATTAACCAGTTCGCGCCGGGATTATTTTAACAACGCCGAGCCGACGGGCGGGATTATTTTTAACGAAACTCGATCCGAAGCGGGTTCAGGCTGATAGTGCCAGGAAGCACACCCACGCATTTCCGGCCTTGCGCGCTGCTGACATACATTTCCGAACTTGAACTTGGCGTGTTTATGCGTCATCCGTTTTGAATTTTGGAAAATGTTTGCATTTATATACGTCATCCGGCGCGAACTGGTTAAGAGAAAGGAAAATCTCATTTCTAAAGGAAATGGTTTTTTTTAAAGATTTTGTTTGAAGTTTTATTTTTATTATATTAATTTTTTTTAAGAAGAAAGAAACCGCGGAATCTGAGGAGAATTTACAGTTTGCCTAAATTTGTCCACCCATTCGATGTACTTTATTATAGCCGGATAAATTAGCCTCCCATATGTGAAAATAATACAGTGCGGCATGATTTCATCCCAGAGATGTTTAACTTCCGTGAACACAGCATTTTAACATGTGTAAAAACATACCAAACACTTTCTTAAGATAGCATTTGCGTCAAAGTGATTCAAATTCAAAACGGAGTTCAGCCCTTCAGAGACGTATCTGTTATAAATGCTGTACATTCAATGCCAAAACGCATTGTGTAATGCTACAAACTCGCATCTTCGATAAAAAAAATGTATGAACGTTTTTCATATGTATGTAACATTAACTTCCTGGGTTGGGCCTCTAATTGATTGTTTATTCCCACGGGAGTTGATATATTCAAGATTGAGATGCCCTGAAGCAGCCAGTTCTGTGTTTGTTCATCCCCCTCCCCCCCCCCTCCCCCCCCCCATTTTGTAGGATAATAATTGGCTAGCTTCCACAGAAGACCAATGTACGTTTCCTGAAATTTATGGCCAATTTAGTATGGGTTGTTAGTACAAATTTCTCTTTTTACATAAACACTTCAGGTAATTGCTATTGAAATGTTGCTATTTGAAATGTTGCTTCACTAAGTAATAAAATTGGTTTCTTGTAAGCTGTAATGTTAGAAAAGTTGAGAATTAATTACTTTTTTCTCTTTTGGCACACATTCCCAGTTAGGATATATTTATTGCAAGTTAAGATATTTAACTGTGAATAATTATTAATTGTAAAATATTTAAACATTTAAGGAACCAAAAACTAAAAATGTACCTTAATAATAAAGAAATAAAAAAGAAAAAAAGCTTTTGCAAAACAAATATGCATTAATTAAATTTGACTTTTATACGAAGTTATTGACAACATGAAACAATAGTGTCACAATAAAATGTTAGCATTTATTTGTATAAGTATAGTTTGTGATTCAATGCCATGATTTTTTTAAATTTCAATTCAGGTTTCAAGAAAATATCTTCTGGGGAATGTCAAAACATCAAATAAAACCTCTTGCTTGTTTACATAATACATGCAAATTTATTCTCAGATCGGAATTTTTCAATGATGGTCAGCCAACCTCGCTTGGAAAAACCCGACTATTTTCAAAAACTGGCTCTCAATTTATTAATTTTAATTCACATTTTGTTTGTAATACAGTATACACATCTGTAAATAGTGCAAGCCAGCTAATCTGGTTTCCTAACCTAATAAATCTCAAACGTTGATAAATTGCTATGTTCCGTCTGAAGTAGGGTCAGGGGACCAGACTACAAGAACAGCCTTTTTTTGTCCTTACTTTTTCAGCATCTGTGAACTCGAAACTATAAACAGGGCCCAATTTCATAGAGCTGCTAAGCACACAAATGTGCTTAGCATGAAAAGTTGTCCTTGTCAAAAACAAGGATACAGACCAAATTTTCACGTGATCTTTATTGTTTTCGATTGATAATCAGCTGGTTTTTGGCTTAGCATGAAAAACCCGTAGAATTTTGGCTAGTAACCTGTTTTTAATGAGCAAGACTTTTTTGTGCTAAGCAATTGTTTGTGCTTAGCTCTATGAAATTGGCCACTGGTTAGTGTAAAAATATTATTTGCTATAAAACACCATGGAGGTAGAAATAGACAACACGAATCCCCCTAATCCCTCCATTTTGGGAAATTACAGCAAAAGCAAATATTGTATACTAGCCTTAACAACCCTCTCGAAATTTAAACTGGACGAGAACCCGCATAATTATGTTACCAAAGACACAAATAAGACTGCTATGCGCGTAAATCCTTTGTACATACCTGTCTGTCACAACCGTGTCCTTGTTGGAATCCGTGACCTAGTTTACATCATACTAAAGTCACACAGCACGCCAATAATCTTACTAAAGGTCATTATCTTAAAGGGATCGTATACGTTTGGTAATTGGAACCCATTGAAATATACATTTTGCAGCTATCCAAAAGGTAACCTAAATAAAAATTACTAATGAAAATTAGTAATTTATACTCATATTCGGACTTTTTTTCAAAATGGCCGCACACATTTGAATGAATGAATATTCTCAGAGAGTTGAGTGTTTTTAATATTTTTACATCAACCTAAGTACGCTTACATCAACCTAAGTATGCTTTTGAACAATAATTTGGTTGCTGACATTTTTGAAAAGCTGTAAAAGGTATACTTTCCCATTTTTTTGCATTCCAAATAATTTCTTTCGTCAAGAAGCACGCACACCATCGGAATGTTTATTGGATATATCTGGGCGTGTTGGCACTTATACATCTCCAAGTACGACTTCAAAAAATCCTGGGCTCGATTGCACCGCGGCTTCACAGATGAAATTTTTACACAAAAAATTGAAATCAACGCCGATGTTTTCATCACGAGAGGGTTTTAACTTCGCACAGGTATGACGGCGGAATGCCGCCCCACACTACCGGAATCTACAGCACGGCTATTTTAGGTAATTGGTTTATGGCGGGAAAGTAACTCGATATGTTCGGATAACGAAGACTGCCTTGCGCGTTGGTGTTGAAGTTTAGACATACATTTGAGAAATCTTTGAAGATGGTCCTATAATTCCTGGATCCATTGAACTTTGTTTAATGTTGGCCATCTTTCTACGAAATCACCGCACGTAAAAGAACAAAGACCATTGTCCTGGGAAGAAACTTAAATGAGACCAAATTATATTTATTGTATAAGACATCTTATTTAATAGGACCAGTGTAGCGTTTATTTTAGACTCCATAAAATCCGGACTCATTGGTATAGTATTGCGTAGCTTATGTGAAGTTTTTTCAAGTTTGATAACGGTATAATAGAGACAATACAACAATTAAAAATACCATGGCCTAATAGCGGTTAATGTATGAACCTCAATATTCACAGGCTGTGGTGTTTTATTAATTAATTTTTTTTTTCATCTTAGATTTTTTGTTTTTTTGTACTTCGTTGTTTTGGAATATTTTCTTTCAAATAACAACGAACCTGACTTACAACTCAATTATGTATGTATTATGGGCCAAAATATGTACGGAGTTTTGTGTATATGGTTGTGAAGCCTCATGCGTGTGAAGCCTTTGTACGATTGATGTAGCTGTGTGCATGTTAACCAGAATTGAGCGTCATACGTGTGATATACCTCGATGCCTCGCAAAAGACATAATCACGTCACACTTTGCTTACATTGTGTCCAATAGAAAAACACACATGTAAACAAAACATGACGTCATTATACTGACGACTTTTGGAACTTTCACAACGAAACTCGAGTGTTCTGTTCTCAAGGAAAAAGAAAAGAAAGACCAACACTGAAACTAAGCCGGGTACATCGGAGGTCACGACATGTGGTCCGGATACTGACGATATACCCGTGGGATTTTGAGCAGCATCTAGGCTTATGAGCATCATGGAGAAGGGTTTTGTCTCCACGGAGAAGTTGTTTGGTAACAAAAGACCAACTTGGAAAGAAAGATATTGCCTGGTCTGTCTCAAGGGGTTTTCAAAACCTTTGATTCGAATTCGGTTTCGCCTTCGACTTCCGAATCACTGCGAATCAAATAGAAATGGAAGCAAATGGCAATATTCAAACTTGTAGAATTATATTTGGAGTTACTGCAGTTAGAAGCCTAACATTTGCCAGCGATTCGAAAAGGCCCTAATTCACTCGTGTGGTGCCGTGGCATCGTTGTCTGGAGCAATTGTGGGTAAAGCTGCAGGTTGTGAGTTCGTTCGAGTCTGGCCTGGGACCATAGTGCTTGTGCCCTTGGGCAAGGCACTTTGTCACTCATTGCTTCTCCCCACCTATGTGTAAATGGGTACATGTGAGGGCGGAGATGGTTGTTATTAGCTGCTTCGCGCCGAAACGGCAGCATGACACCTTGTTCACAGGTCGGCCATTTTAAATTAAAAGCAAAGTAAAATCTTCATTTTGAAAACTTGCAAATAGAAATGAAAGTAATGATATATAAAGTTAATTACAAATTAATACCAGTCTGCTAAGATGAATAATTAAACATTATTAAAATTAAACGATTAATGATACGCTAATGTTTTAAGCCACATTTAAAAAAAAATAGTCGCGTAATAAAACGCGTTCATTAATTTATGCGTGTATATAAATACACGTCTATAATGTAAACGCGGCTATTATCGCTCGATAAAATAAAAAATGGCATATCCGTGAAAAAGGTCTAGTCACCTGGCATTCGGTATGTTTCGTAGGCCCACTGAGCAGGGATAATAATGACTTTTCGCATTGGTAGATACGTCTTGCCTACTCTTATTATTCACTCAGTGAACTGAGGCATAATATATGTTGAATTGTCAATTCTTGAGGGAAAAAACATCTACTTGACACTCGAATGATTTTTTTTTTTCAATTTCAATTTTCAGCAATTATTAAAAATAAAGTGAAGATCTCAGTTCTCTGCCCTGTTAGTACACGGCCGAGTATTTTTGAATGTTGCATCATCTTTAAGTCAAAGAAATCGAAAGAAAAAAAAATCTACCAGGGGGCACCCGGATTTGAACCGGGGACCTCTCGATCTGCAGTCGAATGCTCTACCACTGAGCTATACCCCCATGTCAATATTCGTTGAAAATAACGGTTTTATACCAGAATTCCTTTCCGGGTTTACTCTTCCAGAAAGTCTAGTGATGCGTATCTAAGCCCGGATATTGTTATCTTATGAAAGGAAACACACGAAGGTCTTCAGTATGAACACAAGGCAGAATATTCTGACATAAATGTCGGTGTGTTTTTACGCTTTCAGAAATAATATGTTTATTATTAACACCCTAAATATGGGTTAACGATTTTCGGTCGATCCGAGTATCCGAGTCAGTGTGGTGGGCGGATTAGCAGGCCGATACCGAAGAGCCGTGACGGCCCGCCCATTTACAAAGCAAGCCCGCACATGACTGACGCTTGGTACAATATTGAAGGCTAGACTTAGCCTATTTCAACTGAAATTGAGATTGATGCGTAATATGTGCCGATGATATAGAAACATAATGATATATTATTCATGAACATTATTTTTTTCTCTATTCTGGCCAGATCGGAGTTGTAAAATAGTCGAGTAGGGGCCTACTTACCAGCATACCCGATAATTAAGATGATTTGGTATCGGCTGAAAGCTGTATAACACAGACGCTGGACAGTAAACACTTTGCCTAACAAATTGAAGACTTTAGACAACAGGAATCTTGCATGAATTAAACTTTTAAGACAAAAGCATTTGATTAGTACTCGACCGAGTACTTTTCGAGTACTTCTGTCTCTAAACTTTGATTAAAAAGTTTCTTTATGCATCCCAAATCCTATTTTTGTGTTTCTCTCTTTTTAATACTGTCTTCAATAATTGATGTCTACTGTCAATTTCCTACCTCCATGGTCTCACTTTGTTTGCAACAAACAGCTTAATATTTGGTAGCAAACAAAGTACACGGAATGTATATACTCGATACAACTCTGCCAGATGGAGCCGCGAAGAGGGGGCGTGGTCGTGAAGATTAGGAGGGGTACTGTTATGTCGCTCTGTATACGCAATCGAAAGTCTCGCATTAGGCTCCACTATAGACGATGTGCCCTCTGACGTCACGTGTTTACATCTGTATTCAAATGTACCCGTCAATATGCGCACACATCGTGTTTTGCATAAAATGTGGTTGAGGAGTGACGCCACAGGTCAGACCACCTTTGAAATATGTGACCTCTGATGTCGCCTCTTAACCAAATTTATGTAAAACACGATGCGTGCGCATATTGACGGGCACGTTTGAATATAGATGTAAACAGAGGGCACATGGTCTATATACAGGACTTCATCTTGTCAAACAAACTCGTTTGTTCCAAGTTCGTGACAGCCAAGCCTTTAGTCAAGGCGCGCGTGGCGGCTGCCTAGAATTCTAGCACGACAACTAGAAGACCAGCGCGAGTGGCAAAGCCGTAGCTTCGCCACTCGCATTTGTCTTTCTCGTGCCAGCATCTGGGGCGTATACTTCCGGGCAGCCACGCGCGCCTTGACCAAAGTAAAGGCTATCAAGAAAGCAAGTCAACGACCCTAGCTGTACCAATACAAAGATAGAGTTTTTCAAACTTTGCTTTTTACAGTCTTCAAAGCCCTGATGACACCACCGCGACGAATCGCCAGAAGACGCCTGAGCAAACATCCTGATCGACGGCAGGGCATTCCACTCCCAACACGTCCTGGTGTGAGGTATCTTCGACACCAATGTGCCATTCAAGACGGGACATTTATACTGGAAAGGTCGTCACGGTAATACACTCTGAATCTCACTGCTGCCGTATTGTAATTCCATGCCTTAATTACATTACAATCTGACCTATCTCTCGACGCCACGTGTTCTTGTATTATGACTGTCCGGGTCTAATCTTCGATCTTGACCGTATGGTTTGGTAACAGTTGCTCAAATTAATCTCATTTGAGTGAAACTTGTTGGAACCTTAATAACATTAACAGGATTGCCGCGATGATGTGCATGTATAGAGTCACCGACAAATTTTAGACCAATCACTTTGCCATATTTTATTGGTTTTTTTAACCATTTTAGAGACCTTAATGATTTTTATTAAATAAATACTCACTTTCAAGATTCAACGACTTGTAAGTAGGCCCATTCACTTGATTTGTTTTATTAGACGCTTAAATCCTTTACGCCTTTGCCTGGTTTTCAATTTTGTCTGTTTTTCATTTTTATCTTCCACAGTTTCTTCCAGAGCTTTCTGTTGAGTTAATTTGAATTTGTCTCGAGTTTCCTCCAGAGCTTTCTGTCATGAGTTCTGAATTTGTCTCGTGTTGAGGCTGCGTATCTTCGTGTCGTAATCGATCAAAGATTGGAGAAAAATCACCTTGCTACCACGAATTGACAGCCAACGTCATTTTTCATCTTGACAAGTGCCATGAATTTGTTTTTGAGCCCAACTCAATAGCTAGCATCACCCTTAGGCTAGACGAAGAGTATTTTTCTTTGGGGCCCGTTCGCTCTCATTTCTCATCCTAGAATGCTACCAATTTGTTTTCTAAGCCCTGGATGCAGCAATTCACCGGTTACGCCGGCACTGAGCCAACATTCCTATACTGTCTCCTAATAATTAGATTCGGGGGTGGGGGGAGGGGGGTGGGGGCTTGTCAAATGGCAAGCACGGTCACCAACGCTATAGTCCCGTGCGAATCGCGGTAGACATTCGCAGGTGAAAATGTCAGGTTTTGTAAAAATAAACCCGCCGTGCGCCTAATGTCTCCACGTTGAGTGGCAAAAAAAGCTTCAGGAATCGATGATAATAATTTGATGATGAGAGATTGAACTAGATGAAAAATAACGATGACTTTCATTGCTTCCTGCTTGACGGCAAAAATGCTGCAATGGCATTAAAGTAAGAGTTGACAACCTAGCTCTGATCTTATTGGCTTCTATAACGTGGGATTGTGCACAACAAAGGATCGAGGGCTAACAAAGAAACGATGATTTAATCCGCTCAATAATCGGCCACTATAGTAATGAGATTATCAAAGCTCTCGGTTTCTATAGGTAGTAAGCCTTCTAAATCCGGTTAAGATTTGTAAACAAATAATTAAATGTCCTGTTTTAAGTACACGTCCGGGTAATTTTGAATGTTGCATTTAATATCTTCAAGTCAAGGAAATCGGAAAGAAAAAAAAACATACCAGGGGGCACCCGGATTTGAACCGGGAACCTCTCGATCTGCAGTCGAATGCTCTACCACTGAGCTATACCCCCAACCCCGACAAAAGTTGTCGAAATTATCGAGTTTATAGACAGCCGAAGTCTAGTTTTAAAAAGGGAAAGTAAATAACTATTATTAAATATCTACACTGAGACATCTTTCCAGTATAGCTGTAAACAGGCCTAATGTTCGATTTCCTCGCCATGCATTCTTTGTGTGGTAGCATATGTTAAGACCATCAAAGATTCAGTCGCATACATCTTCTTGTAAGCACATCCGATTCACATAATCGTGAAACGATTCTTCGTCTGCCGATATCTAAAGCCTGAACACTGGAGAAGTTTTGAACTCTGACCCAAGACAAAGAACAACATAAGGAAGAGAAGAAAAAAATGAGGCAGAGTGGTCCCGTGAGAGAAAGGATAAACCGCGGGACACCCGTCTGAAATCTTGAGCATATATGATTTATTCTTAGATGTAAATACCACTGCTGCTATATTTATGCACACCCTGGAGTAGGTATAGCCATATTTGGTCATCATCCAGTAATTTCATACCAAGGCGATTATATCTTTCAGAAGTGGATGTCTCAGTGATGTCTGAAGAGAACGATCTTGAGAAAAGGAATTGAGAAAATGGTATTGGTTTCAATCGTCTCATAGGAGTGTCGTACAAGTTTGTGTATCGATTAAAAAATGTATAGTGAATATCGCTATTTGCTTAGCTATTTTTATCCCGTAAAATAATTGTTATCATATACTTTTTTTTATTATTTAAGTTTACTCACTAGTGTGTGAACATTTTGAACAAACCAAAATTCACCTATATTGTGTTTGCATGCGTTTGTATTGACCGGCAATCGTGGTCGTCGGACAAAAGAATTGGGAGGCAAACAATGGGTCCACGATTGACACAACGTCAACGATCTCAACTCGTGTACAAATCCTATGTCGATATCATCCGAAAACGTTGGTACAAACAAAAGAGGAAAGACGGTCGGACAATGCCCCGTCCACGATTGCCGGTCTATACATGACTACATGTACTTGCGCGTTGTATTTTATAGTACACATTCGAAAAAAATATTCACTCAGTCTAATTTCATTATTTTCTACAAACACGCACATGAATTCAAAATGTCCGCGCGCAGGAAGGAATGAAAGTAATTTAATATAGCGCTATATGATTTTAACAGAGAAAGTCAATAAAGTACTTTATTGAATAAATACTATTTTGAATTTCTACTGATATTCTCATGGTTGTTCTGTATAGAGGGGATTCTTATAACAGATGGTCATCGACCAATAGACATTCAGTAGCTGTTTAGTAACTCCTTGCTGCCGCCGCCAAAAAATCTATCGGACTCCAGATGAAACAAAAACATTCCTGGAATAATTCTCGCAAATTCTCGGCGCGTCACGGGATAATAGATGATTTTTAGCATAATATAGACGATGTGCCCCCTGACGTCACGTGTTTACATCTTATTGAAAATGTGCCCGGCAGTATGTGCTTGTTTCCTTTTGCGATCGAGGATCGAAAAACAAAAGAAAACAAAAGGAACAAAAGATCCTCGAAGGACGGTTTCTTTGTCCTCGATCGGCAAGATAAGCGCAAAGCAATGGGGTTAGGTTTCAGTAAAGGAATAAAGGAAAACACAATAGGGAATCCTCGGTCGTAATGGCAATTCACGAACTGTTGCGCACACATCGTGTTTTACATAACATTATTTTGCTTAAAGAGTGACGTCGCAGGTCAGATCGCCTTTGAATTATGTGACCTCTGATGTCATCTCTTAACCAAATTTATGTAAAACATGATGCGTGCGCATACTGCCGGGCACATTTGAATACAGATGTAAACAGAGGGCACATCGTCTATAGAAAGCAATGGTAAAATGGTAAAACCCGACAGTGTTTAGAATACAACACGGACAAATAACGAACTACTCATAAGAAACCGGATGACGGCTATTTCCTGTCAATCCAACGACATCATCCCCGGACTATTTTCCCAGATCTGGAAAAATCATTTCTTCGAGTTAAAAAGAGAGATCATAATTGTGTTTGTTAGGATTGATTCTGCACGCGGATTCCTAGTTTTACATGCGTCAATTAAGAGATGATTATTTTTAAGCGTGTTGGGATAGCTAAGTTTGACCAATTTGGTGAGTCTGTTTTCAATAGTAGTTGAACCCTATAGTGGCGCGCTTCTGTACCCCTTGATTTGGGAAATTAGCTTGTAAAAGTCGGAGTTTTTTTAAATTAATGTTGGTACCATAGAGCTATATTAATGTATAGCTCTATGGTTGGAACATATATTTCTTTTATAAAAACACCCTTTGGAAAAGGCAATTTGTAAAATTGTTACCATCTTAACTTATGGAAACTTAAAAATCGCATAACATGAAAGAGAAATATCGTGCCAAAAAATTACCTCTCACTCCCGAAAATCTAAAATACATGTGGACTTGTGGAATCAAAGAACTAGTTGCGCACTAGTTCTTCACGTCGTTTCATTTTTGTTCTCACATTGCAAATACGCAATATGAGAACAAGGAGAACAAGGAGAACAAGGAAGGAAAATCTGGATGTGAAGGTCGTATAACTTAAATTCGATTTACAACTGAATTCTCATCATCTGTTTGTTTCTTGTGGAATGCCAAGATAAAATTGAAATATTTCTCGGGCTTGGTTGACCAACGGGACCCTCGCAAGAATCATGCTTGTTATGTTAGGCTATATAGTTGGCTGTGATACAAAACGTTTAATTCAATGTAGATTATAGTAATGACCACGGAGACAACCCATGTTGCAACAGCAGCGCAGGAGCCGCATACCACACAGCACGGTGCTGCGCCGTCAAAACCGCGCACCTTTCTCTGATGTCACGTCGAACTCATTCCGATATGACGTCACGGGTTGTGACGTCACATTCAAGCATTTCCAAAATAGCTTGACGTAATCAAACCCATTCTCTGTATTTTCTCGTGAAACAAAAAAGATCGCCCACCCTATTTAAGACAAGTATTATGATGCGAGCAAGAATAATAACAAAGTCCAAAGCTTAAAGGGATCGTAAACGTTTGGTAATTGAAACCCACTGTTTGTTTCAATCCTATATAGTTATAGATATATACCATAAAAATAACCTGTACAAATTTCATTTCAAAAGGTGGTAGCGATTTTGAGATATTGCCGAAAATCTGGAGCGGTTATGTCCACGCGCAGGAAGAATAATCTGCATTGGAATACACAATTTGAGAAACGTCACTGCAGTAACACTTCACAGATTCAAATTTTTGGGGATAAAAAGTGATATCTTTTTCCATAACCGCAGTACTTCGAAGTAAAAAGTTTCTAAAAATGCATTATACTATCCAAAGCTGCTGTACTTCTTACCAAGTAAGTTTCTATTGCCATTAATCGTTGGAGTAATTACCAAACGTATACGATCCCTTTAACTACAATGACTACTAATGACTATAGAAAATAACATCAATTACACAAGATCATTTAACATTTTTTATTCAATTTCCCTCTCAAATGTCGGGACTTTCATTTGAGGAGGAAGACACTCTAAATGTTTTATGTATAATGACAGAAGATAATAAATGTTGTCGGCTGTTGAGCTTGGCTTTTCCTGACCAAACGTAGACAAACATTCCTGACATTAGATTCCCACCGCCTACGGATAGTGCGTCATCCATGCGACTTCCCCTGGTATTAAACATTCCAACATTAATGACACGAATGCTTCATAAAACGGCACTTACAAGAAATATTGTAGATTGTTTGCACTCTTGGGAATCTTTAGGAGAGACACTTTAAATGGTCAATTACTCCAGAGAGGGTTTAAGTTGATAGACCCGTACAAGTTGCAGTTCATTCGAGATCAACGCCCACGCCATTACGGGGTTTTCGAAACCTTTGCTTCGCCTTCGGTTCGGCTTCGGCTTTGCCTCCGACTTCCAAATCACCGAGAAGCAAATAGAAATGGAAGCAAATGGAAATATTCTAACTTTTATGTTTCTGAAGTACAATATGCAACAAGATGTGGCTAGAGTTCCTGCAGATAGGAGCCTAAAATCGCATTAAGCCAAAGACGAGGACGAAGGCAGGGATTCGAAAAAGCCCAACATGTATGTTGAAGTCAGATTGGCGTAGTGTGGTTGCACTCATGGCTTTCAACCGCTGTGGCCCGGGTTCGATTCCTGCCGTGGTCCACATTATGAATTGGGTTCTCTTTCAACTCTAAAACTATAATTTTGTCTTACGTACATGTTTCTTCTGCGCTTTCGAGCTGCGTGTACATTTGGTAATTAACGAAATCGCGAAATTTAATTGACAAGAACATTATTTTGGTGGTTTGTTTTATAATAAAAGCCTTAAGTATAATATCTAAAATAAAGTTAAACACAGGAAAACATTTAAATTAGTAAAGATGACCTTTGTTTTACAGATACAGAAATGCAAATAGTTTTTACATAACAATCGATATATCTAAATTACTGGAACAAATGTCCAGTTTTATTTACAAAATGTATCATTTTTGTTTCATGCAAAAGGCGTCGACTAAAAAAAAGCTGCGTATATTCTTGACATTTCTACGAGTAAATATAATAAACAAATATTTATCCGCTCAATATTTCCAATTTGTAAACAGTATTCACACCAAAAACATGAATAGGATTTTGGCAGCCGTACATTTTAAAGACTGCCGTTCCTATATTTCTTCCTTCATTTTGTGGCGTCATGATGTAAGTAAATAATAACTTTTATCAATTTGCAATTTCTCCACACTTGAATATTTTAAACCGACGTTTAACAGAAGCATTTTCAACTGAAAGTCATGTTCCCAATACTGTGATAAGTTTTATGGCATTTTTCGACCCATGAAAAAATTCGACGAGTTAAGGTAATTTTACGAAACCAAAACCGTAGCCAGTTTAAAAACCTTGTGCACGCTTTGTTTGATCAAGTCTCCAATCTCCCCTCTCTTTTTTTATACATATTTTACAGTACCGTTATCTTTCCTTTCAAATAAGTTAAAAAGCACAATTATATAAACAATCATCTTTATAAACATGCGATGCGAATTTTAACTGGCGTCTTAAATAATGCACGAATTATGCACGAATGAATATATATGTACCATCAAAGTGAATCAAAGATTGGTTGGTTTTTTGAAGGAAAACACAAAAAAACGAGTTATTTTGCGCTAATACTAATAGCAAACCGTGATTGTAAACATCTTAGCTCATTAATTAGGTAATTTTTGTCATTGCAAGACTGATGCTGCTTTTGATGAAGGGCAGGCTCTTTATTTCTGAATCGCGAGACCGTTGCCAATTAACCGTCATCTACTTGGTTGCTATGATCATGTGACCAGCATCGTTAAAGATGGTTTGGTACCCCGTGTCCTATACCTCCGTCAAACCATGAGCATCTCTCCCACTGTGAGATCACATTGACACTGTATAGGTTTACAGCGCAAATATGCCGCATTCCTTTGCCTAGTTCTTGCGGCACGTTGTCTCTGTAATTTACTCGATATCATGGGGATAATTTGACGGAAGATGCATGTTGATCCGACTCAGTGGAATAAAAAGCGTTGAGCAGCATGCCATTCCATTAAGGGCTGGTGGCATGACCCAAGTATTTGACTTTTTCTATCTCATAGTCTAACATCCCCGTGCGAATTAAGATCTTGGCCGTGCCACGATGCAACTTGCCAATATGCTTCTATAAATACCTCACTGGTCGTTTAATGCTCTAATAATGACGAATAGCAACAAGTTTCTCTGGTATGTTGACTTAACTCATCTTTTAAAATGACCTATTACCATTCTATATAATTGTTGACAGCCTTATATCTTTCTGCACAGGTGACTAAAATATTCCAATTTACTCTTGACGGTTGAAGTTAGGAATTTGGAGTATTTTCCTCCACTGTCATAAATTAGAAACGAGTTCAGACGGCATTTAAATGGAAGTGTGGTTAACTCCAGTAATCCCTATCACTTATATACCAGCCAATACAAAAGATGTGTTGGCAAAAAATGAATGAAGAATAAAATGTTAGATGGACAATATTCATGGTTGGAGTACAAATTACTGGGTGCCTGTAAACGTTGGTAATCGGTTACAATTCTGTTATGTAAGGGTATAGCCATTTTGAAAATTGCGTCTTATTTTTACACCGAAATCTACATTCATGCTTACGTTGTTGTCTGGGAAACAACAGTTACCGAATCCGTTCATTTTCTGAAGGAATCCGCATCACTGGTATTCATCTCCTCCACAAAGTAGGCGCGCTTTCCTCCTCTGGGCGCACCCTGGCTACCGTCGAACATCATGATTGGTATCTGCCTTTCTCTGGTGTCCGTCAGGGGCACTCGCGGTACCTCCACGGTCAAGATTTCCTTATCGGACAAGTAACACTTGACGAGGCTGACATCCACGTCTTCCGGTAGCGTGTACTGGCGGTAATACTCGCGCTGCACGTACCCCGTAGCCGTGTTGCCTTCCCGCTGCTCGGCGTGGACCGTCAGCTTGTTATCCTTGACTTTCACTTCAACATCTTCGGGACGATACTGACTTACATCCAGGGTCACCACGAACCGGTGCTCGTCGCATTCGACCCGGCTGCTCTGGCGAGCCGGCTCTGGAGGACCCGACGAGGAGGGGCCGACTATTTTGGTGGTGAAGTTCGGCTGTGACGATGACAATGTCGCGGACGACGGTGACGACCCTGTGGGTGAACTTATGATAGTCGGCTGTGGTGACGTGACGTAGTAGCCTTGGTAGAGCGTGGGCTTGGTTGGTGCAGACGGTTGGACATTAACCTCCACTCGCCTGCCGGTTGAAGTCCGCATTGTAGCTGATTCGACGGTGGTTTGCTGCGGGCTGCCCGTGGTGTAGACCTGCCTGGTGACCATCGGTTTTGACGACCCAGCAGCGGATGACGATGAGACGATGATGGGGTTGGATGCTCCATCCCCACCGGTGATGCTGTACTCCATGCGTGGATGGGACAGCGGGATCTTAATCTCGATGTTCATCCCGACGGTTGATACCAAAACTTTCTCAGTCTGAAATAATATAGCTCCTGACAACTCACCAATGTCTTTTTGTAGTCCTCGCTATAAATGATGACTGACCGGTCAATAGTTCAGCACTGTATAGTATAGCGTGGACTTTTGGTATTAACTCCATAAACAAATACAAAATGCGACGCGAGAGTTCCCGTCAGTGCAGTGATGCCGCGACGGTCGTCTGATGTGATATGCTCGTCTGATGAAGCGCGTTGGTTGAAACAGCTTATAAACGCAAATCGCATCGGTAACCCAACACCAGCCCTCCGTGGTATGTATTCTAGAAGATCTTTCAGAAGCACACGCCTTGGGTTTCTCGGCCTCCTGCGGATTGTGCCAACAGAGCAAAGATGCCGCCACTCGGCACTAGTTTGGGCGATGCAAACAACCAAAAAAAGCAGATGGAAGACCGGTTGACTTGTGGCTCATACGTCTATCAGTATCAGTCATACGTCTCCACCTTTAGTAGTCAATGGGAGAACAGCATTCCTGCATGTGGACACGTTTGCTGACGTCACATCCCCCGTGGCCAATGGCATGCCAGCTTGTATCTTCGTGTGAGTGGACTCTTTTCAAGTCTTTATAAAGCCCAAATGGTATTTCGATTAACCGTTAAACAAAATCATGTTAAAATGCCAAGCGTTCATGGTCATTCGGTTGCTCTTGTGTTTCCCTTCAAAGTTTTTAAAGTTTATTTTGAACTTAAACACCGCACATGCACTAGCTCATTTATAGGCATATAGTCTGTGAGTCAACGGTGTATTCGTAATGCCAATGGTGATCTGGAAATTTGACATAATTTTGAACACATTTAACATAAGTAATAGGGGACCCTATTATGACAGTAAACTGGAGATGTACAAGCCATACATGATTATATGTCGGTCGGGAAAACTACATCTTGTTATATAATGCATTTTCCTAACAAGCCTTACTCTTAACCAAGAGGGCGCTGTAATGGGGTATGGGTATAATCACTAACAATTAAAAATAGTATAAATCTAAGGTAACTCACGTCAGTTTAAACATACCTACAGGCCGAAAATGACTGTTCTTTCAGTGTTTATTTTCAAAATTTGAGCAAAGTTACTAAAAAATTGCTTAAATAAACGTTATTTTGTTAGCTGTTTGTACACCCTTTTTAAACACTGGGTTGAGAATATTCTTACGATTACGGATCAAATTCATCTAAGCTGTTGCCGAAAGGCAGCATTCAAAGATCGATTTCGTCCATCAATCAATTTAAAACGTGTTAGACGTTTGAAATTGAATGTGAGAGTTGGTGAATTTAAATAATAATAAAAAAATAAAATAGCCGGAAAACCTTTAATTGGCCCTATATAACTGTTATCGGAATTCTTGCGAGGATAAACTCTGTCATTTTGCATTCTCCTCCATATCATCTGTGGCCATGCAGACAAATTTAGAAGGTCATATGGACGGTGCATGATTGATGGAATGATGCGAGACAATGTCATGGCCGAATGTTGCGTGCGAGACATCAGACCCAGCCTCACTAAAGTCCCCCTATGGAGAATGGTTCCTCGACTGCGTGCAATATGAACCGAAGTATACAATACAAGACACTGCGCCAATTAGGGAGGGGAGGGGAGGGAGGGAGGGGGGGGGGGGGGGGGGGGGGGGGGGGGGGGGGGGGGGGGGGCTCGGGCTCCTTGTTGATAAAAGAAACGTACACATTCCTGCTATACACCTAATATCAGTTACCCCCCTCCCATTTTAGACAAGGCTTGCTCCACCCCTGCTTAGGTTACCGGCGGGAACAGAATTTGATTAGGTTTTTCTCGGCTTAATACAATGGTCCTCCCCAAAAAGGGTTGTTGTCTAAGTATTAATTCAATTATTAGTTCATCTAAAAAGAATATTACAAAATATACAAAATAAACAAACGGTCACAGAGTAGTGAAACAATTCGTTAGTCGTTCATCAGTATATAGATTACTTGAAACCATGCCGGTGTCATAATTACGAAAATCACACTCTTATGGAAAATTGGACCCTTTCCTATTAGTGGTTGAATCCTCTCACGTGACCGGTCAAACATGCGCAATACTACTGATGAGTCCGAATTTCACATTCTGAAATTCACGCTGCAACTATATCATTTTATGTTCGTCTGAATCAGTGTGTTGCAGCGTTTCAGAAGTTGTCCCATTAGAAATGTATCTGAGAAAAAGAGATAAGTCTGTTGTTTAAAACTTGCGTGACTTCTAATTTTCAGTTGCTTTAATGACCAATAAGGCAAAAGTGAACTCAAGAAAAGGTGAATTTAAAATCACTGAGTTTATTTAAACATTAAAAGAAAAAAAGTTAATAGTTTTTGTTTTGGGGAGGAAACGGCTCAGTGTGTCAACATGAAGCTGCAAAAATTACTTTAGAAATTCAAGTAGGCCTACTATTTGATTTTGTTCGGCTGTAGGCCTAAAAAAAAATTACTAAAAGATTTTTTTTTCTTAAATCGCCTAGCCGAAATGAAGGCCAAGAACGTGGTGGGGAAAAGTAGCTAGTCATTTCGAGCAAAGTATATGTGGGCAGTCGCGGATCATGCGTGGAGGAATGTATGTACTGTACATGTACTGATGTCACACAATGTTTACGTGTACCCTTTATGGCTTTTATAAGGGGGTTACTAAACCGTCATCCCACACCCCCCCCCCCCCCCCCCCCCCCCCCCCCCCCCAAAAAAAAAAAGAATACGTGTAAACAAAGTGTGACGTCATCGGTACACAGGCGTATTGTCCAGTCGCTACTTGAGTGGCGTATTATTTTTATTAAGTTTACTCGGGACACAGTACAGACAGCTGGTGTTTTTATCCAGCCGTTTGCCATTTGCCGTTTGCCAATTTGCCGAATACATGTGCCACTCGGCACCGCTGGCCCCTTCTGCCAAACCCCATTTTTACCTACTCACAATTGAACGCGCGGACCAGCGAACACCAGCTGATGATGCCGGCCACGGCTGACGCCATCTTGCAAATTACCCACGTTGCTTTGCTCTCTGCGCAGTCGCAATTCACCCAACGAGTACAATCACATATTCGCAGCAATGGAGTCGTACCAGAATCAATACCAGCAGAACCAGTACCAGGTTTGTTGTAATTCTTACGGTGTTTTAGAACCGTTTTTGTTGAGTTTCATGATCTAATTGCATTCTTGATTTCTTTGCAGGAATCTCTTGGGGATCCGATGCAGCGAACGCTGTAAGTATGACGTTGTTTCTTCGATCGGAAAGTTACTGACTTAAGTACCGAACTGAAACTTTCCCTATGCAATTACACGTGTTTAATGTTCAACACATCACTTCACACACACAACATTGTTGCTGTCAATGTCTTCCTGGTCATTACTTTGACTGAGTTTCTGTGTTTCAATTCTTATCATGCTCATCCATTTTTCTTCTCCAGGTATGTGGGGAATCTCAGCAGAAATGTCACAGAAGAATTTGTAACCGCACTTTTTTCGCAGTTTGGACACTGCACATGTAAAATGATGAATGAAGTGAGTATATTGTATTATGTTAAATTAGATCTTAGATACATGTACAAGCATTTGGTTAATCACCAAAACAGCTGCATAATCAATGTTGCTTGTTGTCAAAATATAACTTAACTGAGTGTTGTTCACACTCAGTTTTATTGCTTGACTGAGTTTGTCATTTGATGTTAAAATGTTATACTTCAAACTCTTCAAACTGGGTAAACCTTGTCCTTGACAAATAATTTCCTGGTTTTGCTACATCATTTATTTGTCTCTTTTCTCTTCTATTGTCAAGCTTGATTTCAGATTAATATAGACCTATTTGATCAGTAAATTTGGATAAGGAAAAATTCCATATTCTATATGAAACCTGAATTCCATATATAAAAATTGCACAAAAGAGATTGTCTATCAAATGCAAGTTTACACAAGAGGGAAAAAATACTCTAGTTGTATTGTAGATTCCCACTTCCTATACCCCATTCCAGAAAATTGTTTTCTCATATATTGTGTGTATGGTATTCAGGAATTGAAGAAATGTTGTCATTGTTGTTTTACTTTTCAGTGAAGTTCTGTAGGTTAGCCTTTCATAAAATCAATTGAAAGAAAGTAGTATCCTGTCACCACTTCTTTGGTTGTGTAAAAAGTCTATTAAGAGCCCATTGACTTTTTTCTAAATCCCAGATTCATGTCTGTTCAACATTTTTGTAACGACAGTTCTTCATTGAGATAATATATAATATGAAAACAACTGGTGTCGAAATGCAACATTCTTTCTAAATTGATTTTTAATTTCGTTGAGAGAAAATGGAATGGAGTTTTGTACATATGATCTTTGCAATTAACCAAAAAAAATAAAAAATTTCATTGCATTTGTGTGTATTTGTTTTACTAACATGACACAATGAAACTATTTTCCTTCATTAATTTTGATTTGTGACAGTGTTTTCAGTTTTAAATTAAACGAACATCAAAATTTTTACTTGTTTTTGGTTAGATCTCCATCGTTATTATGAAGCCACAAATTCTTTAAGAGATTAGGCTGGTTCACTTTTACGTTGGGAGTTTAAATGTCCTGTCTTCTGTGTGTTCTAAGAATGCTGTGAAAAGTGTGTTACAGAATGTGCCAACTTGACCTCTGACCCATGTCGTAGGTCATTAGGACCCTTGTATAGTATATAATTATTCATTGTGGCCTTCTCCCCAACTTCTGATCATAAGGTCCGACATGTCTTATTTTTTTCTTTCTCTCCCCAGTTGAAGCGCATCCAAGGGGGAGGGGAGGTAAACTGATTTTTCATTTTTGTTGGTTAAAAGAGAAATATTCACATTTTTGTGTGTGTTGTCTATGATCAGGCTACAATATTTTAACCCCATGGCCTGCATTGTGGCCTGTGATAAGTTAGCCTGTTCATGTAAAGGGAAACTCTTAACAACTTGCTCGACAAAATTCTGATTTCTAGCCGAAATTAAAGCCAAGATTTGTTCCGAGCATCCAACAAGTTGGTGTGGACATCATTTTGAGATCTTGGCATTGAATCTAAACAGGGCAAGTTTGAAAAAAATCTCACTGAAATTTGACCAACTCTGTTCTAAAAATAAAATAAAAAATCTATCAGCGATTATAGTTTTGACTTTTGATATTGCTTTGCTGGGAAATACACTACTGTTTTCCCAAAGCGGGACCCCTCTGGTTCGAATCCCACCCGTGAGCAAGCTTCTTTTTTTTTTAGCTTTTGGGTTACACTGAGTTTTACAAAAATAACAACGGTGAAGGTACGAAACCCATTAGTAAAATGTACATGTTTCAAAGCCCATTGATCCAAAAACTTACTGGAAATAATTGTACTTATCTTTATTAATGAATACATACTGTTTACATTTTCGCTCTAATGCAACTAAATTCACAATTTGTGTATTTATTGGGAGTCGTTTATAGACTTTGTACGCTTGCGAGACATCGATATGTGTTGTCTAACTTCCTTGACGTATCTCAAAACAATGATCCTTTAAACAAAAGAAAAAAAGGAAGTGATCTGACACTGAGCGTTGGCATTAGTCCAGAGTTTTTTATTGTAGGGGCCAAATTTGTATTTATTACATTTTGGTTAACCAAATTATCCCATGGGTATAGTCGACTTCCAGGTGCAAATTCAAATTTGAAAATGAAAGTACTTCATAAGAGATCTAGCATCTAGGATTCCAGAATGAAGATTTGTTTTGATAACTTTCCTGAATCCTACAAAATCCATCACGGATTAGGAAACCAATGGAACATGTACAAAGTCGTCAATTTTGCGAATGTTAACGTTGAAGCGCGCGGCATCTAATAGCTAGTTGTATGTGTTGTGTCCCCCCCAAACCCCCCCAAACCCCCCCCCTAAAAACCCCATTTGAATTGGTCCTATTGTATTTTATTTACTTGTTTCTAATATTGGCCCTATTGATTTCAATTTGTTGTAAACATGCTGACCTAGCCACACAACTATATTCATCTTACCAATAT
Source organism: Crossaster papposus (assembly GCA_037893245.1). Classification (NCBI taxonomy): domain Eukaryota; kingdom Metazoa; phylum Echinodermata; class Asteroidea; order Velatida; family Solasteridae; genus Crossaster; species Crossaster papposus. Next base: position 88,678 of record JBAIAA010001310.1, read on the forward strand.
TGGAAGTTTTTTTTTACCGTATTGTGGCTTCATTATGCATTTCGAAAGTGGTAAATCTGGCCCCACTAATTTTTAATTTGCTGTAAACATGCAGACCTATCCACCTAGGCTACAAATCTAAGATCATGATCATCTTACCCATAATTTATTGGCATTTTTTTTTACCGTGTTGTGGCTTAATCATGCACTCCAACAGTGGTACAAAACAGTAGCCAAATATTGTGTGTAAATATGGATTGTTCCTTGTGGCTGCTGGTTGCAGAGTCAGAGGTGTTAACCTGAACCCATAAATCATAAATGCCTACTCGATTCATGTATACAATGACTTTTGACTTTGTGCCGAGGTAGTCTATAGGGTTTGTGAACATTGTAATCACTATTATCAAATCATGTAAAATTGTTGCACGACTTGTATTTATTAAAACAAGTTTCTATTGTAGATGAAGTGATTAGTTTTGTTATTAAAAAAGGAATTTTGGCTTATTTTATTTTTGTGCCTTTCAATCTTTGCAGCAAAGTGTAAATGACCCGTACTGCTTCGTCGAGTTCGGAGACAATAAACATGCAAATTCTGCATTAGTATTGAATGGTAGAAGGTTATTTGAAAAGGTGAGTACCATTTTTTTTTATTTACTAATTAACCCTTAACCCCCCCCCCCCCCTCCCTCTCTCCCCCAAGAGTGATTTTCTATAGGAACCTTTCTCACTCTGGCAAAATCCAACACATCATGGCGATTCATACGCCCAAAGTGTTGGACTTTGATTATGGTGGTATGTCTAACTAACCCCATGCAAATGCCAGTTTATACTTGACACAAATGCAAATGTGAATTTGTAGCTTCACAGCAAGTTTCTGCGCTGCAAATTCCCCAACAAGTTTAAACTTCAGCAATTCAGTATTTAAACTTCAGCAAGTACTTTATGATGTCAAATTCGCATTGCATCCGTTTGAATATGTTGGTGTGATATGCCTATCGGCAGTTTTTTTTTACCGACTCGACCAAAGAAAGTATGAACCCGTCTTGAAGCAAAATTAGTTTGCTACAGCAGTACTCACTCCCAACAAATTCCAACAAAACATGCAGTTGGATTTGAAGGGTTGGGCAAGTTAGTCAAAAGTAAAGCCCGTCACGAGTCAATGTGGCTCATCAGGCTGGTGTTTGACTCCGGTTTCTCTAGCATAAAACGACTGAGAATATTTGTATTCCTCCTGGATGGGATACTAGTCCATTGCAGGTTACTGCCCAGCTAAATGCCGGTACCCATTTATAGTCTTGGTTGGAGAGAGGCAATTGGGGTGAATTGGCTTGCCCAAAGACACAACATATGGCCAGCAGCTGGATTCGAACCCCGCCCTTCTGATCAGGAGTCACAAACCCTAATCACTAGGTCACACGCCGCCTAATTGGGGCAGTACGGGTTAACCCTAACTGAACTCTGTACTTAACCCTAACACTAACACAGCGCAGTGCATCAGGTAAAAAAAGTCTGGTGCACTTTGATGCTTTTAGCTGTCATAAACAGTGTATAAACAACCATAGTCTAAAACTATGGGAGCTAATCCCCATTGAATAATGACAGAGATGGATACTGCTGTTTGGGTGACCACAGACTCTGAAGCAGTTTGACCTTGAGATTTCTGACCTGATGGATCTTGCTGCACTCTGCAGCCAAGTCACTTTGACAAACGATGCAATCTGATGTATTTGACAGGGTTTTTAGCCCAAACAAACTTGAGAGTTGGTTGTGCACGTTATCAATAGCAATATTTTCATGGCATAGTGCAGCGGGGACCAACTATCGGCAACAAATGGCAGACAAAAAAACTTTGTCGTGCAAACTGGCATGTTTTTGTTCATGTTGATTTGTAATTCTGTCACTTTTGTCACCATTGTACGATAAGAACGAACATTATGTGAGTTTTCCTAAACTACGCAATAACTATTACGGTGTAAATAAACAGAAATATCATGTTGGAATATTGTTTTGCCGGGGCGAGTACGATGTTTTCGGCGCCACAAAAGTTGGACAATAGTTCGACTAGAGTCATTCGCACTGCAACTGCGTTAGTGAAGTCACAAACCAACCACTTATTGAAACAGTGGTCAATGGTCGAACTTGCACCATGCATGTGTTATAGCGCCCTCTGGTGTCCCAACTCTTCCAGTTGCCATTGCTGACACATGTTGCAGGAGTGGGTGTCGGAGACAGCTGTATACACACAATGTACTGGGTTTGTCTGGAGAAGATGAATTGTTGAAAAACTAATACCCCACTGCAACTTCGGAGCCCTTGTGTCCATTCAATTATCCTTGAGCTTTTCTCTAGTCTTAATACTTAAAAAATTGTTATGTATTTTTGGAATGACGAAATTTAATTAATTTTGGCAGGGTATAGAGTGCCGAACATGAGTGATGCATTTGCCAGGATAAATAATACACTGGTACCGCATGTATGTTAGTTATAAAAATGCTTAATAACAAATTACATTTTAATCTTGCCTGCTAAAAAAAAAAAAAAAAAAAAAATTATAATCATTATTTTTCTTCGCCACATTGTGTGGCCTGGTGTGTATTATTTTTTTCAGTCGCTGCATAATTCTCGTTCTTTTTTGGCATTTTCCCTGACATACATTTTGTAATTTCCTTGCACCGTCTTGTTGGAATAAGATTACAATTCGACTCTTGTCAATACAAACACTGTTAATACAAATTCTGGTTATAGCAAGCAAAAAGGCCCCGGTCCCGACTCTGCATTTTGTGTGCACAGTGCATGGGACCGGTGCTCCACTTAATACAAAATGCTGATATAACAAACACTTTTAAAAGCAAGGTTCATTTTGAATTTGTATTAATCCTAACTCCCTAGTGTAATTTACTAGGAACCAGTTTAGATCCCAACAAAACCTGGTGTAGCAGTTTTACTAGATAGGGATTGCTGGAGAGTCGACTGTATATGGCCCAGTGTCCATTAAAAAAAAAAAAAAAAAAAAATTATTCTTAAAAAACAACCTGAAAACGTTTTAACCTTTCTTTTGGTTAAGAAAAATAAAATATTCCTGTTGGCCACCCTTCCTTTTTTTGCCGTGGAGCTTTCCTCAGGATTGGCGGCGTTAAAAGCAAACGGATTTGACCCAAAATCCACCCTTTAAGGGAAGTAGGCAAGAGAACGCACACAAATTCCTGGCTCTCCGGTTCTGCGGTGGCCGCGCAGATTAAAGCCTGTCGTTGCATCGGGCAAGACTTAATGATGGTTGATGGATAGCCCGTCAGTGGCCTTTATGCGGGAACCCAACTTTTTTTTTTGTGGCTCCGATTCGAATAAAATTCGGGTCGGTGTATACTTCTTTGTAAGCCATTTACCTTGATATCAGAGAGCAGGGTCGCTTCAAATGAGGTTTTTTTTTAATGGCAGGTGGCGGTACGAAAGCTGGTAATCCTTATCGAAGAGGGGATGGGGTTATGGGGAAAGAATAGGGGATGGAATAGGGGATAGAATAGGGGATAGAATAGGGGATGGGGTAGAGGTAGAATTTGTAAGGTGGTTCAGAGTATGGATGTTCATCGGAACCGGGAAGTACCCGACCGTTGATGTCAGGAACTGATTCCAGATTATGGAATCAATCACCTGTAATTAACTTGACATCTATCGACCTGGGACCTAATGACGTAATGGCTTTGTTTTTACATGTATACGCGCTGTCCTGTGGAAGTGAAGTCGGGATGCCATACGAAGTAGGACCCTGGCACTCGTAGGAAAGCGCGTAGAAAAACAAAGCGCGTAGAAAAACAAAGCGCGATGTCATTACACGTATGTAGGTCTTCGTTCTATTACTTAGCAACTTTGCATACAATAGGAAAAAAAGGTTTTGAATGTCATTCAATTGAAATTTAAAATATGTTTACTTAGAAGAGGACCGTTTCTATTAAAATTCATCACTCTCTCTGCTTCTTATACATGTATTAACCAGTTTGCGCTGGAGGACGTGTATATTTACACACAAAGTTTTTCCCAGATTCAAAACGGATGACGCATAAACACTTCACGAGCAAGGCCGAAAATTTCTGTCAGCAGCGAGCAAGGCCGGGAATGTGTGGGTGTGCTTCCTGGTACCATCTGCCTAAACCCACCTCGGATCAAGTTCCGTTAAGAATAATCCCGCGCCTCGGCTCGGTGATGTTAAAATAATCCTAGCGCGAACTAGTTAAATGGAAACACCAATAAAATGGTGGTCGATTTCTGATGGACTTAGCACACATGGCATTAATAACAACAGCAGCACTGCATGATGGACGAACTCAATCAGATTCCCACCAGATTGACCACTGACCTTCACGAATTGACCATCACTAAAAAATTAATTAAAAAATGTCCCTTATTTGAAAATAACAGCACAAAATATCACAGGATGCTTGAGACCCTTATTCATTTATACAGTCGTGTAAGGTGAACGCTTTCTTTAATAATTTGGTTGTTTTGTATTTTGATGTTTTGCAAATGTGGGTATAATCCCTTCAAGAAATATCACGCTTTTCTTTGTGGTCGTGACTGAGACGACCAGATAATGCTGGAAGCAAGAGAGACAGGAGATCATTTTTCAGAGTCCGTTCCAATTAAGAAAAAAGAAAAAAGAATTAGACGTTGGAGTGACTGAAGACACATATATTGAAACTGTGTGTATAAAGCTAATAAATAACACAGATGTGGCTGTTACACAACCCCCCCCCCCCTTTCTAAATGTATTTTCAGGATTTTATATTTAACTCTCTGGCAATGAGCAAAACATTGACAATCAAATTAAATTTCAAGTCTGCAAATTTTCCACCGCCCCACCCCACAATTATTATTATTATTTTGGTAGATAATGGATTTTCAGGTACCCACAATTATTTTGGGGTTTTTTCTGTTGATAATGTATTTTCAGGTACACTTTTGAGCCGTTTTTACCCCAAGTTTATTTCAGGTTTTGCGACACCCACTGTCAAGCAGTCATTCTATTGCATACATACCGTTGACATTTCTTTGTATTTGTGTACATGTAGTTGAGAAAAATGTTGGCTAAATACTTATTTTTTTCGCTTCCAAAAAATATTTTGAGTTTCGTGAAAAATAATCCCGCGCCTCGGCTCGGTAATGTTAAAATAATCCCGGCGCAAACTGGTTAAAGGTAGGATACACCATTGGTAATTGCTTGAATTATTATGAATGGGTGGATTTTGGGGCTTGTATTTATAGTAAATATCGTTAACTGACCTATCCAAAGTTTTACAATCATAGATGCTGAGAAAAGCTAGAAAAACGGCGTTCGTTTTTAATCGGCACCAGTCAGTGGTTTTTATGTTCGGTTTTTTTCGCAATCGCTGTCCGACGATCATAAATTTTTTAAAATACAATTCTATTTTTCGGAATAATTACAGGATATCTAGCGCAATCATTTTGCTGTATGCCTACAATCATTATTATTATTAAGACATTTCTTAATAATTCAGTAGTTCACATTTTCAATATCTGCAAATGGTGTATACATTCTTCCTTTAAGACAGTCGGTGACAAGTTCATTATTGTACTTTGACTCTCGTGGTCTGGATGGTGCGAGGCCCCCGTGTCTAGTGTCCACCCTCCCAGCCAATTAATGACGACTGATTTCATTCAGTTCGTCCCCTCAACACCGAGGTGGTCAGCCTAATCAAAACGTCACTATTGGTTTCCGATAAATGCCCCGGCCTGGAATAAGTGGCCAGGGCATTTCATGTGCTGATTAGGACGTCCTAAAAACTGGAACGTGTGTTCCGTGAAGAAAAGCGATGCTTTGCATTGTCTGTCCGAAAAGTGATAAAACTGATACGATGTCGACCAAACGAACCATCTGAATTGTTTGAACACAATTGGCTTCGTCTCTTTTTTGATAAAAAAACACCATTTATTTTTCATTTTAATGTTCATTGCTGGAAAATCATTTGATTTCCAAAATATTTTTCAGCATTTTTCTGTTTGAGTACATGTAATTAAACCGCCGAAGCTCTCTTTCGATTTTCTGTGATTCGTCATATATTTTTTGTAGTCTTTTTGTCCCAAAATATGGAATGTATTTAATAAAACATTTTAATATCGAGTACATGTACTGATGGTGCGAAATACGGTACCCTCTGGAGACATGAACACAATGTGTACAATGGAGACAAAACGTCTCCGGAGGGTAAATTTCTATAGATGAATAGGTCTCCACTGGGAATTTCATGAATTAGATTTTTGGATTTTACTTAAATTACTCAAAAACTAGCATTAGGATGGGGGTTAGGGTTAGTGTTTGGGTTAGGGTATAATATAGGGTATATTGGGTCGAAATTTCAACCCAGGAAAAAAATTATGGTGAAAATGGGAGCATTTTGAAAAACGTGCTCGACTTTCTAACCATTTTGTACACGAGAACAAAGCCATGTCTCCACAGTGATACAAAAATGCGAATGTATGTAGGTTTACATGTACTGATGTACATGTAGGTTGAAAAAAATTGAACTGAAAAGGGTTTTAGACTAATTTTTATAACAATTGAGACATCTTTAAATCTCCCTTTTACTGCAGATATTCCAGAAATTGATGCAGAAAAAAACAGAAAATTTAAAAAAAGTTTACAAGTCCTCAATCTTTGTAACTTAAAAAAAAAATAATCCTTTTAAGTTAAACGGGCTGAGAAATCTGGTTGAATTCTTACTGTAATTGTCTGTTGATACCTTCCTTCTTCACTCGTTTCGTCCGAAGCATTATATGGCAAAGTTGGCAAACTGCCGAAACCAGCCATGTTGAAACATGCATGCATTCGATCCAATTTAACGGAGACTAGCAAAGTCGACGTGTGTACGTTGTACAAATAAAAATGTACTTAACCGGCCCCCACATCCTGGTCTCGGCAATATTCTAATGCATTCACAATTTTAATTAATTCCCTTCCTTACTTTAATGATAACGATGCTTTCTTTGCATTTGGTCATTAAGAAGTCAAGGTTAAGTGGAAGGACGCGAGGTGTGTACGGGATTTCATAATGAGTTTTTGATTAGAGCTGTAAGGAGACGTACACAGTGCGTTCTCCTATAATGACTAGGATTAGTAACCTCATCATGTCTATTCAAATAGCTGTACTCTTAGGGTGAAAGAAATGGTCATACATTATACATGTGCGTTTGCTTTTGGTAATCAGGTACCCCGCTCCATTAATAAGAGAATGAAAAGACACTTTTACGTTTTGGAAATTAGTAGACGATACAAACCGGAATATATTTTTGTGTTTGAAATTACGAAAATAGTTTGAAAAAGAAATCATGTTGATCAGCAAAGCTTAGTTTTGTTGAAAGAGGGCAGGTTTTGATTCATGAGGGAAATTGTGGGATAAAACAGCAACCTAATTGGGGACAGACAGTGTTTAAAAATAGTCAAGTTTTTCTTAAATTGATACGAAATTCCACTTTTCTTGAAAACTTCTTGAAAACAGTATGCTTGTGACTGCTTTTAACTTACAGTCAAGTAATATTTCATAATAATTTAGTATGTTTTGTTTTTTGATGTTTAAAAAATGGTCCAACTTTAAGCCAAAAATGTTGATTACAGTTAACGGAAAAACGAAAAAATTTGCTGGGAACGAATCGACATGCGTTGCACTTTGCCCGAAATCCAGTACGGATGTCGATTCAAATCTGTCGACTTGGCAATAAAAATACCTCCGCCCTCCCCTTGTTTTTAAACAATCGCATTGAATCCCCCACTTATCATTGATGAACATTTTGGGAGGACCGGTTTCGGGGAAATCGTTAACAAATTTGAAGCGCCACCTAATCATTAACACAAGAATTGATTGTTAATTAGTCTTCGCTCGCAGAATGTCAATTCTAGCCTGTAAGCATGTGCTGAGAGGCGTAAGCGTAAATCCCCATAAGATGCCATAAGTCACTGAACCTTCCCCTGTTTGCTCCCCTTTGCTCCCCTCTCCTCTCCTATCCTATCCTCCCCTCTCCTCACCCCATCACTTCTTGCAAAATGCTCCTCGATCGTAAGTAATTTGCCCCTCAAATTAATATCCCTTTTTTTGGTCGCCCTTTTGATGCTTGGGGGGGGGGTTGTTCTCAGAAACTTCAAGGATTGTCCCGGGGGACGAAAAGCTACTGGAATTTCCCCGAGTTGGATTGATCCGAAGTGACACTACATTCATTTCACTCCGCGGAGACCGTAGTCGGGAGTCGTTAGAGGCTTGTACGGTGCCAGTTTTGATACTGGGGCCGAGCTGCGAAATTTGCAGGTGTTAATATCAGGTGGTTGGGAACTTGGGGACGGACCAATCAAATGGTAGCGCAGATCAATTTATACCTTGTCAGCTTTGAAATGTCTTCATTTATCGTAAATGTATATATATGACTTTTGTAAAATCTTTTGAAATATTGTGAACGTGTCCCAAGTAAATGTTTATCAAGAACACATTAATGCATTACTACCGGTAAATGGATAGTTTATTTTGAGTAGTTTTGTGCCTTACAGGTACATGTACCATGTACTGTCAAGTTATTTTTCTCTTTTTAATAAAAAAAAAAGTGTGTATATTATCTATGCGGTCATGTGAAATGACGCAGACCGTAAATGACCGTGCATTCGTTGTATTCACAATAGTGTGTTAATTTTTCTATTTCTTTGCCTCAACTCAACCCGTAAAAATAAAAAAATACCCTGAAGACCTTGGAAGGTGGTGGGGCTCATCGTGTACCGCATAATCCAATTTTTCTTGGATATTTCCCGCACCCCCCGTGAAAACACTCAGTATGGGGGGGAAACCAGGGCGTTTGAACGATGAATAATTGAATGTGTACGGGTGTAGGTAAAGGATGGCGCGGGCTGGCCGACAGATAAAGCTTTGAAATATTGATCGCAAATGACAACTTGGCACAGTTTATGGTGAAGATGCCGTCTACAGTTTTAAGCTTTCGTTCCGTTTATCTCGGTTGGGCTTTAGGCTTAACACACCCTAAACTCGCGAGTTCGAGTTCGTGTCGAGATCTAGTGAAACATAGCCCTGGATTTGAATGCCTTGGAGACATTGCAAGCCTTGGAGACATTGCAAGTTGAAGGATTTGTACCGTTTGGCTTGGATTTGTTACATGGAGTTTTTTTATTTATATTTCCTATTAACCCCCCCCCCCCCCCCCCCCCCTCCCAGTTGTGAATTGATGAATTTAGCACTGTTTTTTTAATTTTAGTTATTTTAGCTTAGACACATACTTTCATTTTTTTCCCTGAGGTATCCTTGACTTTTAAAGGCTGGGCTCCTGACTGGATACCCAACTAAGTACCCGACCTTTGATGTCACCATTGATGTCGAGAACCCTTAATCAACTTCTCAGACAATAAGAAAGAAAGGTTTTCAGAGTCATTTGCGGAACATTTTCCAATTGAAAGGCAGGATTCAGTTACACGTACACGTACAGAAGAAACTACAACCTAAACGTGTTTGATGTTTAGATTTCCCCCAGCAGTGCTTCAGGCTTTAAGAGGGTAGAGGGGAGGGGGGGGGGGGGGGGGGGGGGGTAGATTTGGGAATGTAAGAGCTAACATTATTTGCTTTTAACATAGAGGATAGTTTTAATTTTGTGAGGTTCAAACCTAAATTACGGCATGGAGTTATTCAGTTCGTGCCGGATGACGTATATAAACGCAAAGTTTTCCCCAGATTCAAAACGGATGACGCATTTATAAACACGCCACGAGCAAGGCCGGAAATGTCTGTCAGCAGTGAGCAAGGCCGGAAATGCGTGGGTGTGCTTCCCGGTACTACCGGCCAGAACCCGCTTCGGATCGAGTTTCGTTAAAAATAATCTCGCCCCTCGGCTCGGTGATGTTAAAATAATCCCGCCGCAAACTGGTTAAAGTTGCTCAATAGGAATCGTTTAGGAATTATATTACTGTTTGATAGTTAACAACTTTTGAATTTTCCTGCACTCTGTAATTTGTGTGGGGTTCTGGCAAAATGAGACGGAACTGGGCAGAGGTTGAAATGAGGGTTCTCAGGTTTTATAGAAGAGGATAACATTCTCTTGACAGTGTTGTTTCTTGCACTTCAATCGGACGTTCCGTTAACAAGTTATATCTGTTTAAAGATCCCAGACGTTTCAAGTTTTGTACATACATGTAGTATGTGATATGGAAAAATGCTAATTTATTTTCCTTTAAAAAAAAAAATATGTTATTATGCTACTTCCGTACTGTTTCTTAACAACAAATTGTTAGTAGGCATACCAAGTATTACAAATATCAATAAATCTGAAGAAAAAAAATTAAAAATAATCTGATTATTTATTAATTTTGCAGTTTTCTCCACTATGCCCTGTGCCCAGTTCCGTCTCATTTTTTCCAGTACGCCTCTCATTTATTTCTGTTCGGAAATTGACCCGTCTGGCAAACCCTCACAAATATTTCCCCTCAGTAAGCATATCTACAGGTTGCCCGGCTTTTGCCCTGTATCCCTGTGAATCCACACACATGTTGCCAGCCCACGCAGTCAAAATTCCACTCCAGCTGTTGCCAAAATCATCTCTGCCGCGTCAAGAACAAAATAAAAAACAACCAATTAATCCATCCCTGGGCAAATTTATTCTAAAATTGTTTGGCATCTGCTATGTGTACATATGTTGGAATTTTAATTTTGTTTTAACCAACATTAAGGATTAGCCTTTTTGATAAAATATTTGATAAACAAAAATGTATGCCTTCATGTGTTGCCTGAGGTATGGAAATTAAAATTTAAAATTAAATATTAAATTGTTTTGGAGATTCAGCTGTTCAATTTAAGAGTAGTTCAAAACGTAGTTCAAACGTGGTTCAAGCCTAGCTACAACAACACCACAAATTACGACTTTTACCTTTAGGTGATATTTTAATTAGCTTATTTTCCCAAAGTTGTTTGTTTTTTGTTGGAGAATCAACGTAGCACGGGGTAGTGGCGTTATTGACGATTTGGAAGTAAATGTTAAAGTAAATGCTAAACTTCACATTTTCTAAAATGTGACCCAGCATGAGTAAATGAGACACTTTGAGGCAAAAATAAAATTTGAGATTTTGATTTCATCATTTAAAGCTAAACAAGCTTTAAATGATGAAATCAAAATCTAAATTTTCATTTTTGCCGCAAAGTGTCTCATTTACTTGTGCTGGGTCACAAATATCTTCAGTAAATCTTACACCATGAGTAAACATCTTTAAAAAGAATGCAGGTCGCATCTTTTTTAGATTAAACAAAATTAATATAATTGAACTTTATTTGATCGCATTTACCTCTTGGAAAAAAGGCCAAATTACAAATGCACTAGAATGTTATTATTAAAAAGAAATTTGAAAAATATTTGGAAGAACTATAAAAAATACCTTGTGTCCTAGAATTTATACGTAAAATAAAAACATTCACGTTTAACTTCAGAATTGAATTGGATCCATTTTTGTTCTTGTAAAAAATATGGACTTAACAAAAATGTCTTTATCAGATCACTGAATTTTGATTACCGTGTGAATTTTGTCGTTTTAGTCCTGCCTGTATATTAGAAAACAACCTAAATCATGTTAATTTTGTAATCAATATATGTACATGATGCTACAAAAGGTGCCGTCTTTAGTGCATTATCTATGCAGTAAAGCAACAGGTCTACGTGTGTATTTACCGTACGTGTATGTAGATGTGTTTTTTTAAGGTTGTATACACCATTGGCAATTGCTTTAATTTTCAGGAATGAGTGGATTATGGGGGTTGTATTTATAGTAAATATCGTTTTAACTGACCTGCCCGAAGTTTTACAATCATGGATGCCGAGAAAAAAAGCAAGAAAAATCAGCGATCGTTTTTTCAATCTTGTTATATATTATTTTATCTAAAATTTAATTTTTCGAAAACAATTACAGGATTTCTAGCGCATTCATTTTGCTGTATGCCTAGAATAATTATTTACTTGCAAATAAGTAAGATTTTCTAAATAATTCGGTAGCGAAAATGTTTTGATATCTGTAAATTAATGGTGTATCTTAACATTGTGAAGATAACATTTACACTGACGGAATTGCCTATCCCCAGATCACATCATGACCGCACATGATTCTCCCCATGGTCAAACCAATCGAAACGATCAAAGCCCCGTATTATAAGCAGGCCTCAATATATCCCCACTTTGTCTATAACCAGTCATCCATGCAGCCCCTATCCATATGCAAATGTGCTATGGGCGGGCGCACAGGGTTCCCCAGCCGACCAATCACAGACAGGGAGCCCCATCAATAGTGCTGTGTGCTTGTAGGGTAGGACCAACCATGTGGACTTCATGGGCTGAAGTGGCAGTATAGTGTGTGTGTACTGTGTAGCCTTGTGTACGTGTACACTTGTGCCCAGACTATATACCCATATACACCAGTACAGTACGTACTATAGCACATGGTGAGTGCACGATTACATATGGGCTGTAGACCTCGCCGCCGTGTTTAATCCTACCACGCTGTATGCCCAGTGATGCTCACGCACTCGTACACACAGCACATCCCTATGCTCGGACCCCAGATTCTGAATACCCAGCGTGTACCCATGGAGCCTACCGGTGTCGTGATGATCCCCTACCCTTGCCCGCAAGCTGTTCCCGTTATCATGCAAAATCCTTTACAACAGGTAAGATATTTTTTTTAAAATATATAAATTATGCCAATATTTTTTTTTTTAAATATTTTTTTTTAATTTCGTAATAGTTTAGATTGCATTGAATGTGCTGCTTATCCGTTCCAGTTTGAATTTTTTTTATTTTTGTGTTTTGATTAGATTATTTTTAAATGTTCTTGTAATTGGTCATTTTTTTGTTCTGGAAATATTTCAAAGTAAGGTATGCATATACCCACGGTTCTATCGGCGTCCATGTACATACCAGCATTTTTGATATATTTTATTTTTTAAACAAATAATTCTTGTGTTGAAATGTTTCCAAAACATTTTTTTTTATGCTAGTATTGTCTTGTGTGCAAAGTATGTGTTCATTTTATTTTAGTGAATTGTAAAAGTCGCACATCGTATGCTATTTATTGTGTTGCGATATTTTTTTTTGTAATGGCCCCGATTGCAATTTTCATTTAAAATTTGAAACTTGTGAAATTTATTTTGTCCTGGGTACATAGGATGTACCTGTCTTCAGTACAAGTCCTGCCTTGTTTACGCAGGAAGATTGTCTAAAGCCGTGTCCACGCTGGACTTTTTCCGGGAAGGTTTTACTGAGACAATGGTCAATTAAAAAATGGTCAAATGTTACCACTGTCCGCACTTTGACTTTTGACACAGGAAAATTGTACCGAGACCGCGGGAGAAGTAACCGAGCTGTCAGTTTATGACTCATGAGACGCTTTGCGTGACCTTTCTGCATTGACCCCATGTACCCAAGCAAGCGCACGCGGCTTTTGTCCGATCATAATGCAGTTGTCGACGTTACTATATACTGACGTACATGTACGTGCACACGCTCTTTTCAGTTATGCTACAAATCTAAAACCATTTAAACTTCTGACTGTATCAATAATGTTTGCCATCATTTTTGACCAAAGAAACAACAATTTTTGTTGGCGGAATTGCCACATGCGATGCCGCACTCGTGCACTGCGGTAAAGCACTGTGTAACATGACCTCGCACTCGGGCTGGATGTACGTATATGTACATGTAGCCTCTTTTATGACTCCTGCTGTCTGCACTGGACTTTGGGTCTCGGGAAAAGTTACCTGGGAAGTTTTCCTGGGCAGCAGTTGGCCGGTAAAAGTAACCGCTCGACTCAGAAAAAGTAACTTGGAGGAAAACGTTCCAGGCTGTCCGCAATGGACTTAAAATGGGAAAAGTACCGATCATCTCGGTAAGTTTTACCCCAAAAAGTACAGTGCGGACAGGGCTTAAAGAGTGCTTGCTCACAGCTGCACCCGTGCAGTCGAACTTTGTCTAGTTACAAAGTGATTTTGGTCAAGGAGCACACCTGAAATGGCCCAGATCAAGAAGATTGTAAACAGTTAGTGTAAGTTCCAAAATAAAGACACAACCCGCTAGAAGAGTACAGTTCGTCTTCGAGGTTAATTTTGTGACTTTTGCAGAGAAAAATCTGCTTTGAAAGTGAATGTTGTTTTTATTTCATTATTACCACAAACCGTGTTGAACTTAAAAAACACCTGCTAGCATAAAAAAGAAAAAGAAAAAAAAAGACCAAATTATTGATCCAAATGCCTCGCTTGACTGTAACTGAATAACAGTTATATAATATATCTAATATCCTGGTGTGCTGTTGGTTTGAAGAAAGGTGGAATTGTTGAATCGATTTCCAAAGATGGTCGACTTTTCAATCGTTTGAATAAAATTGACTTTTTGTTTGTTCTCATTCAAATACTACACCCAATTTGTCAAATTTAGTTAATCCACATTTTGTTTGCACTAGGTTACACAGTCTGTGAATTGATATTGATATTTCAACATTTCTAATGATTGAAACAGAAATAGAAACTTTCATTTTTAGAATTCTCACTGAGAGTGAGATGCATTGGTAATGACAATGTCAGTTATCTGTCAGTGCCCGGATTTGCGTCTTAGGATCAGACGTTGCCCACTAAGCTTACGGTACCTCTGTCTTGTAATAAACATCGGAGACCCTTTCAACTGATCCATGCAGTTGATTCGATCTGTAATTTGGAAAATCGTCTGTTCTCTCTCTGGGTCAGTTGGTTAGCAGCACAAAGATATATACAGCTGTGTCATTTGTGTGCACTGCACTAAGTATTCCTCAGATAATCAGATTACAGTTTGTGCTTCTTTCATTCAACTGTGCTTCACTTGAACTTAGTTCCATTGGAATAAGTGTGCTGTGAATGACTTCAGTGATGAGGATGTGCTGTTTTGTTCATTGTGTGTACAGTATCGCCCCCCTGGGGAAATCCCTATCCACTGTATTCCACAGGGTAATGCATAGACAACCCAAAAATGGCACAACCCACGAGTCATTTGATACAGATTTGTGTTCCACGATCCTGGAAACGCATGCAAAAGACTGGACTTGATATTTGTGCATATTTTGTCAAATCATAGGGAGTTAAAGGTAGGATACATACACCATTGGTAATTGCTTGAATTATCATGAATGGGTGGATTTGGGGGTTGTATCTTATAATAGTAAATATCGTTTTACTGGCCTGTCCGAAGTTTTACAATCATTGATGCTGAAAAAAAGCAAGAAAAACAGCGTTCGTTTTTTAAACCGGCGTCAGGCAGTGGAACCTATGTTCGTTTTTTTTTTCGATCACCGTCCGGCGATCACAAATTTTTCTTTATAAAATTCAATTTTTTCGGAATAATTACAGAATATCTAGCGCAATCATTTTGCTGGATGCCTAGAATCATTATTTACTTTCAAAACAGTAAGATATTTCTTAATAATTCGGTAGTAAATATTTTTGATATCTGCAAATGGTGTATCCAACCTTATATTGAGGAGATGGAATGCATGTATGCCTGGTACCTGGATTATTAGCTCGTCGGGATTAGTGGCAGGTGTTTTGTTAAAAACAGGTGGATATCTATTCCACATGTTGCACACATAATACTGTCCTCTAAAAAAAAAAAAAAACTTTTGAAAAATGAAATTTCAATCTGTTGCACTCTGAAAGTACTGCAAAGTTCAGAGTAAAAATTTGGTGTTCGATTGAAAGTTTTATGAGGAAAAAAAAAGGGAGAGTATCACTGAAATGGAAATACAGCCTGTTTAAATGAAGAAGTTTTATTCGTAAGCACCTTGTGAAATTCTGGATAATTGGTGGGCTGTCATTTTCCAGAAAAGTTAAATTTTTGTATCAATTTCCATCGATAGTCAGCCGATCATCGTTAGGAAAACAAACTATTTTTAAATATTGACTGCGATTTACACAACAAACACCTTTGCAAAAACAGGGTTACGGACCAAATGTTCAGGTAATATATATTGTTCGCGACTGGTATTCAGCTGGTTTTTGCTTAGCATAAAAAAGCACATGGGGTTTTGGCTGGTAACCTGCTTTTACCGAGCGAGACTTTTTTTTGCGCTAAGCAAATTTGTGTGCTTAGCAGCTCCATAAAATTGGCCCCAGAACTGGGTGAAATAAAAAAAAGAAAATAGTTATATTATCTAATAATGCGACTTTTGGGAGAGAGGTTGTGTTTGGGAAGGAGCCTTCGTGATGCTAGCGTACTATGCGCAGTGATGGATGTGCGCCACCTGCCCCTATCAATAAAACAAGATGGGCATGTGCTGATCGCGCTGCGTATTGCCACCATTGCTACGTGGTCTGTCCTGTGAGGCTGTGCAGGCAGCTAGCTCCTCGATACCAAAACCGGCTCGTAATTATGCTCGAGGTAAAGTGTAATGAAACCGCTGATGCAGGGCACCAATATTAAAATTTAATGATATTGAATATCCCCTCTCCATATGGCTGTATAGAAACACTGCATGTACGGCCCCACACACTCGCTAAACGCCCATTACAGAAAAAGCCATTTGGCATCAAAAATTCTTCCCTGGCAGTTGGCATTTCAAGGGGAAACAAAATAGTGCAATACAATTTTATGTCATGAATATTTTTCCGGGGAAACTTTCAATCGAGTCTGTAATATCCTTTGCATTTTTATTTAAAACAAATTATTTTGGAATGGTGCTTTGACGAAAAGTTAATTTCTTTTGGAATAATGAAATTATTGACTTTGAATGACACAAATGGTATCTCTACTTTTGAATTTACATGAGATTTTTGTTTCTGAAAAAGAGGCTTGTTTTATTTTGTACATAATTTGATTCTTTTTAGGACGGTACATGCAGAGTTCAGGAGCTCAGAGATGAATTATAATTTTTTTTGGGGGTGAGGTGGGAAATAAGAAAAATTGAAGTAATTAATCGGGCGTCTACAAAGTAAGAAAGACAAAAATGGTAAAAATCTATTGGTACAGAGCGTAAAGGAAGGAATCATTGATTCCTTGCGAGTGGCGATACTTACGGAATGATAAATTGTCGGTTGATTGTACTTCGAATGGCATTTTTTCATCAACTACAAGGACAAAAAAAAAGAAGACAAAAAAAAAAAAAGCAAATATAAACAGCGTTAATAGCTTGCCATAGTTGAAATTGAAAGCAAACAAACGTGCCAGCGTTTGCTGCTTTTGAAAATTTTTCTATCATTAGCAAACACATCAATTAAGAGGTTTTAAACTGGCTTCTAGTGGAAACCTGTTGCTTGTGTTTGGCTGGGTTAATGGATAATTGTATTATATTGGTCCTGAAGTTGGAAGGCACGTGGCACTCAGCTTGGTGATAGCTCTTAGTGGTTCGTGGGGGAATTATGTTGGAGGTGAAATTTCAGTTTGTACGCTAAGATGGATTCCAGGGCAAATGATGATGGAGCTATAAAACATATGAAAGTAGAATGGAAAGAATTTTGTTTCAAAGGCTTCGCACGATTGGTTTTTGGCCATTAAAGTAATCCATATTTGTTTTGAAGAAAGATATATGTAGTAAAATTCTCTTGTGAAAGTTTCAGCCTCATCGGTCATTTCATGTCCAAGAATAAAGCGAAAATTTTCTGAACGATTTCTCACCAGCATCAGCGGATTAATTCTCATCTCATGAGACCCAAACTAATTGTTTTACTCATTTCTCGACGACTATAGCATTTCAGGCAAAACTATTAAATGGGAAGTTTTCTAACATCATCATGTTTATACCGTGTAAGTTATTTGTAAATGTTTGAACATTTATGGTTTTCGAGATTCCTAAAAGTGAGTGGGCCTTTAATTCATGTTTGTTGAAAATTGGATTTTTAAAATCTTTTTTAGTTTCCATGCAAACTTTTCAGGTGCGATGATATTTTAATAGCTTCTGTATTTTAGTCAAAAAAGGCGAACGGTATCAATGTATATATATTGCAATAGGAGTTGTCGCTTTTAAAAAAATAGAATTTTCAAAATTGTCCCAACCTCGTAAAATTGGTTTTGGGCTTATGCATAATTTACTCATTTCTGGTGCATAGGAGGATCTATTATCTCCTACGGACAAAAAATAAAATAATGGAGAGGTCAATTTACGGGCACGTCCGAGTGACTTCCACTTTGCCTAATGAATTTGATCTGTTTCCATTAACCTCCCGACGACGCCAAAATAATTGTTGTTTTCTGTTTAAAGGCATTTTGTTTTTTGACCTGCCCAGACCATTGGCGGAAATAGGCATTTGTTAAGTTTATTTCCAAAACAGAAAATATTTATTGAAAAAAGTGAAAATTTTGCAACGGTTTAAGAAAAAAACATTACATGTAGATAACAGCCCCTTTTCAATTTTATTGTTCACCTCGTTGTAATGTACATGTAAGGGTGTGTTTGATAGTATAACAGCTAGGGCTGTTAATTTTCAAATAATTTAGTATTAAATTATTTGAAGATTCATTTCACCGAATATTCGAAACTCATTGATGAAGTTTTCACACATAAACCTTAAAGGTAGGATACACCATTTGCAGATTTCGAAAATATTTACTACCGAATTATTAGGAAATATCTTACTCAGTTGAAAGTAAATAATGATTCTAGGCATTCAGCAAAAGGGTTGCGCTGGATATCCTGTAATTATTCCGAAAAATATAATTTTATAAAGAAAAATTCGCGATCGCCAGACGGCGATCGCGAAAAAACAAAGATAACATAAGAATAACTGCTCGACCCCGGTTGAAAACAAACGCTGTTTTTCGTGCTTTTTTCGGCATCCATGATTGTAAAACTTTGGAAAAGTCAGTTAAACGATATTTACTATGAAATACAACCCCCCAAATCTACCCATTCATAATAATTCAAGCAATTACCAATGATGTATCCTATCTTTAACCTACTGGTCAAAAGTTGCGCACAAAGTATGTTGGTTACAATTTACATGTGACGATAGACATTATGAGCTTTATTCAAAAGCAGGCTGTATTAATTTGAAACCGAGGTAACATTTTCATTTTGGGAACTTGCGTCTAGAAATGACCTAAAGTTGATTACAAATTAATACCAGTCTGATGAATAATACAAAATTTGTGATTAAACGGACCTTAATGTTTTATTAGGCCACATTTAAAAAAAAAACTTGAAAGTGACTTGAAAGCGAGGCTAGAATGAAAAAAATAGTCTGGTACCATCTCGTTTAACAGTTCAACAATTTGTAAAATACATTCAGGAACATGACCAAAATGGCTTCCTCGTGAATAATGCTGCGTTCCAATCGCGTCGTTTTTATCGTGTTCACCGTGAATTTCTCCACGTTCACGAGTGGGTTGCATTCCAAACGCTACTCACCAAGAAGCACGCGCACAGTCGAGTTAGTCGTGCGTTAATGACATTCTTTATCGCGCAAGAACTCGTACGTGGACCAACACGCATACGCGAGGAGTTTCATTCGTTATGAAGTTGTGAACATGGAGAAAAAAATTTCACCTCGAGTTCACCACTGGTGAACACGAGTTACCAGGTGATTAGAACGCCATTATACGACTCGTGAACTTGTGAACACGATAAACACGACGCGATTGGAACGCAGCATAAGGCCAATAGGCCACAGGAGTGTTTTGTAGTATTACTAAATACACTACTAATTCACAACTGTCATTGGACCTTGGCCATGCCTTAGAAGGGAAGTTATACAACCACATTCATGCACCCACAGAGACACCTAATATTTAGACACCATGCTTTGGTACATATTACCCCCATGTTTACTGTAATACGACCCATGTTATGTCTGTTTCTTGTTGACTTTTCCCACTTGCTGGGTAAAGATTAGACTTCTGTGAATTGTAAACTATGGTCGGGAAACCCTTCCGTTTCTGGGTTACCAAATTTTAGTTCGGGCTCAGCAAGCTTGAGCTGTTGTTTTGCTCTCTGGAGTTTTTGTATCGCAGTTGTTGAAAATTTGGGTCAGTTTTCAGAGGGGGTATTTTTTTAATGGGGTGGAGCACATGTCCACTTAAAGGAAAGGTAGGAGACACCATTTACAGAAATCCAATAACAAAAATTACTGCTGAATTATTAGGAAATCTCTTACTTATTCGAAAGTAAATAATGATTCTGGGCATTCAGCAAAATTATTGCTTTAGATATCCTGTAATTGTTATCGCCAAAAAACAAAAAAAAAACAACAAGAATAATTCCAAATCTTGGGGCGATAAACAATTTGCTGAAAGGAGTATCCTCAAAAAGGGTTGAATTTTTATTTTATTAATTTGTTTTGGGTGGGGTAGGGGATTGGGAGGGGATGGTTGGGGGGGGGGGGGGGGGGGGGGGGGACACAGTATATTAATTGGGAGTGGAATGGTTTAAACGTACTATCACAAAATGGGATTGAACCCCAAGGTAGAATTGAATCTCCCAAGGCATACATGTATATTGTCTGATAATTTCATTCACATGCTACCAAGAAGCTCTCAAAATAATGACTCCCCAAAGGATCTTGCCCTTTTTCACTTGAAATTAGTGTTCTTTTTTATATATTTTTTTTATGGAGGTATCTACACAATGTAGAACCATTTTTCCCAAAAGGCATGCTGGAATAATAATGGTCTGGTAATGTAATAACTCGGATGGTTCGAAATGAAAACCTGACTGCATTTCTTTGAATAGGTACGAGTTGGCTTTGAAAAAAATTGACTTTTAGATTGATCCCTCAAAAAGCGCGATGTATAGAATTTGCAGCAGAGTTAATGCCGCTCAGATACAATTGCTTTGCAAATTCGGTTAATTATGAATCAGTACAAGTGGGATTAGCATAATGTGAATTCACTGGCTGTGGAGAAGTGCTCTACAACTACGCAGGTCACTTGGTGAATTGAGGGTAAATATTCCCTCCCCAAAATGGCGACGAAATGCGGAAAAAGATATTGGGCAAAAGCAGTAAGATTGTGTCCTGGGTATTGAGACCGTTATTAAAATTGCAATGTGTTTGTGGCGTGTATTTCTACCCATACGCTGCGTGTGATGTCCTCGAGTGGTCTTCGTTCAAGCTTGTATGCAGAAGGAATTTCGTTTTCATTTTTTGGGGGGATTTCTTCTTAATTGCCATTCCTGATGTTTGTACTGGTACCTGACTAACCAGCTTGCTAATTTTTGTGAGTAAAGGTATCGCAGTGGAGCTTCCAGCCTGTCGCTCTGCAGCAGGCATCCACCAATTAGATCATGACTTTTTGGTCAGGTGACTAGTTTTAGCTCGGTAAAACTGTGGCACAAATACCGTGAGAAAAGTGTACACAAGTGTACAAAAACGGGGTGTATGATGGCCATATTCGAAACGGTCGGTGTTTTCAGACCAAATTGCTAGGGAAAAAGGAAGTTTTTTTCCCCTCTTCATCCCCACCCACTTCCCCACCCTGTATGGCCAGCATTCTCCATGTTTAAAACCCTAACCCACTAACGGTTCCCCAAGGCTTTCCTGCTGAATCCAACACAGTCCAATACACCAAGTTGTTGGGTACCTGAACATATCAAATGACTTGCCTGCTAAATCCAACAGCGTAACTGTGACTCGTATTATTTTACTGCTCAGTCCAACACAGTCCAACACAGTCCAACTCACCAAGTTGTTGGGTACTTGAACATATAAAATGACTTGCCTGCTAAATCCAACAGTGTACCGGTAACTGTGACTCGTATTACTTTACTGCTCAATCCAACACAGTCCAACTCGGCAAGTTGTTGGGTACCTGAATCTATCAAATGACTTGCCTGCTAAATCCAACAGCGTAACTGTGACTCATATTACTTTACTGCTCAATCCAACACAGTCCAACTCACCAAGTTGTTGGGTACCTGAACATATCAAATGACTTGCCTGCTAAATCCAACAGTGTAACTGTGACTCGTATTACTTTACTGCTCAATCCAACACAGTCCAACTCACCAAGTTGTTGGGTACTTGAACATATAAAATGACTTGCCTGCTAAATCCAACAGTGTACCGGTAACTGTGACTCGTATTACTTTACTGCTCAATCCAACACAGTCCAACTCGGCAAGTTGTTGGGTACCTGAATCTATCAAATGACTTGCCTGCTAAATCCAACAGCGTAACTGTGACTCATATTACTTTACTGCTCAATCCAACACAGTCCAACTCACCAAGTTGTTGGGTACCTGAACATATCAAATGACTTGCCTGCTAAATCCAACAGTGTAACTGTGACTCGTATTACTTTACTGCTCAATCCAACACAGTCCAACTCACCAAGTTGTTGGGTACTTGAACATATAAAATGACTTGCCTGCTAAATCCAACAGTGTACCGGTAACTGTGACTCGTATTACTTTACTGCTCAATCCAACACAGTCCAACTCGGCAAGTTGTTGGGTACCTGAATCTATCAAATGACTTGCCTGCTAAATCCAACAGTGTAACTGTGACTCGTATTACTTTACTGCTCAATCCAACACAGTCCAACTCACCAAGTTGTTTGGTACCTGAACAAAGATTAAATGACTTGCCTGCTCAATCCAACAGTGTAACTGTGACTCGCATTACTTTACTGCTCAATCCAACACAGTCCCATACACCAAGTTGTTGGGTACCTGAACATATAAAATGACTTAATTGCTATAAAATCCAACAGTCCAAACTTTGACTCATATGACTCTCCTGCTCAATCCAACACAGTCCAACACACCAATGACTTGCCCGCTAAGTCCAGCAAGGTCCGACTGTATCTTCCTGTTTGGTTGGTTGCTTGATCCAACAGAGTCCAACTCGGCGCTATTATTTACCAGTAACCCAACAGAATGCCATTCTGAACGCTTTCCGGAATATGTAAATTGGGTTTACTGCTCAATCCAACGGGGCCCGTTTCAACGGGAACGTATAATAGTTGGATCCTGGCGGATCCTGTTGGATTTAGCAGGGTTGTTTACTACATTGTAAATAACCACCAGGATGCATTTCCCAGTCGCACATACGCGAAGATGGCACTGAATTATCCAAATCCATCCGGTTGACGAAACCCAAGCTTGGGCCATCGTTTGGAGTGGTGTTTTTGTCCTGTACTTCACGGCGCAAGCTTATTTGCAGTCATTGACCCTGCATGTTCATCTTTCCTTTCCCTTGATTTTGTTTTTCTCAAAGAGATTTTGTTTCAAAATTTAATTTTTTCTCTGCAAGCAATTTCTAATTATGATTTTATTTTTTATTTAAACATTGTCTTCACTAAAAAAAAAAAATGGAAAAAAAATATATTTTTAGGAAAAAATCTCCATGTATCATTATTGCAGAAATGTGTAATTGAACATTTAAAGACTTTGCGATGTAGAAAAGAATTCAATTTGTTTTTTTGTATTTTGTATTTTTGGTTATTTGGTATTTTTTGTGCTTGGAGCAGGTTGAAGTACATGTACTTTCTGTATAGTGCAAGATGTGCATTTTTGTTTTGTTATTCAGTCAAATTATGAGTTTAGAATGCATAAAAATGTACCAGCACGCTGCACGGAGATGCTTCGCCACTTGACTCGTTAATTGAAACCTAAGAATATACCTTGTTGACCTCCCAAAAGTAATTTCCCGAAATTGCAGTAAATAATAGTGGCTGTAAATTAAATTTTGTTTTTATAAATTTAGTGCTGGTACACATGTATACAAGCATGTGACCCACATATTTTGTTTCTTTTTATTAGCTATTGGAAGGTGCAGGATGTTCTATTTTTTTTTCATTTTTCATTTTTTTTTTTTTTAAACATTTTCTGAAAATAATTGTGTACCCAGTAATTATTGGCAGAAAGTTGTTCGCTCCAGATCTTCCAGCGAAAAATGCGGCGGCTGTTTTATCCAACGGAGCGCCATGTTATTAAAAAAAATATTAGAAGAAATGATCCGTGCCTCGGTCAATAATGTAATCCAAATCCCCTTAACCTACTTAACCACATATCGCCGGTAAACCTATCAGGGGGGGGGATTTTCATGTTTTACTTTACGAATGTGTTTTGTCTGTTTCTGACATCATGTTACGTTCAGCTGCACTCTCATCTCCTCAACTCAATAGGATCGGAACCTATGGAGATGACACGTTCTGAAAACAAGGTGGTTTTCTTTTTACATTTACATGTCTATACTTTGTGGGGCCTTTATTTTGATGTTAGTTTGTCTGTGTCGGGCAGTACTGTCTCGGTCTTATTATAAATGCAACCGACAGGCGTTTCAATTTGGAATTGTATAATAAATTTTTAATTTTATTTTATAAAATGCGTCGTTTTGTTAACCACCTTAATCCTCCAAAATCATTAGGCTGGTTTTTTTTTAACGATTTCCGTCGGATTGAGGCTGAATGGCCAAAAGTGTTGGTTGGTTTTGGAGCATTCATTGGGTCAAGCTTTTACGTGCATTATACAACACACGGACCTACAACTTCACGTCTCATTCGAAGGACGAAGCAATAGTGGTTAGGTGCATTTGTTAAGGACATGCGTGTCAAGACGTTGTTATTGGTGAAGGATTTTGAAGGAAAGAAGAAATGGTCATGCCCCTCCACTGAACAAATACAAGAAATAACGGAAGATTTTAGAGGATTGAGGCAGAATCCAATTTTTACATGGTGGCAATTGGAGGATTTTTGCAGGATTGAGGATGTTTTCTAGCCAAGAAGGGGTTTAGGGTTAACACCTGAATTCTAACCAGCCACATTTTTATTTTATCCCGATCTAACTCCATGTTTTGGGATGGGTTCAAGAAACTGTCTAGATTTCTGAGCAGGTAATAGTCTCAGTGCTGGAAGGGGAAAGTTTTTGTTCCACGAGCATGAAATGTTAATGACTTGATACATTGTCGGCCCCAGGCCTGTGTACGTGAAAGTCACGGGATTAAAAGATCAGGAATTAAAGTGATTCAATGTGAGGTCTTCTCTTAACTATTCACATGCATGGATGGGATGAGAATGCTTCAACGTAGGAAAAAAGAAAGAAAATAACTGAAGGATTTTGCATCTTTCATTCGAAACACGAGTGATTGGCAACTGGGAAATTTCTCTAGCTATCTTCACAGTAGGCCGATATCCAGACATTAAAACTAAGAAAATACTTATTTACAATACACTCTTAAAAGTGTTTTTTTCACTTTATTTAATATCGAGAGGAACCTTTTGGTTAAATTAAACCTGAAACTTTAGATGTCATTAAAATATCTTTTGAGAAAAATGTTATAAAATTTTGAAAACAATTGTCACCCTCTCAACGTTGAGTGGGCCATTACCGTACATGTAAACTAGCCTGACTTATATAACTTTTTTCTGGAGCGGATCACACTAACATTTAACTTTTTGCGTTGCGCAATTTTCATTATACAATAATTCACTTCGAGTCGGGGAAATAAACCACAAAATATAATTTGCCTGTTTAGCGGAACTACTAAAAAAAAGAAGACAATTAAGTTGTAAAGGGTTCTGAAACTTCACACTGTCACACCGAAAACATTGACTTATAATCTCCATAAACCTTAAGACTTCCCGGTTGTCTTGTGAATATCCTCAGCTTCGCACCTTTCTTGCAAAACCGATCTGCCAAAACCAGCACAAATCAAACTCCTTTTCACACCATCAGTTTTTGTATTTGTTATTTTGGGCTTGATGGACGAAGAAGAATAACCACACATCACGATGGATTATTCATCTCAAGAACGTCTTTAATTTATTTGAATAATTTTAGAAAACCGACACTCATTTTTTTTTTTTTTTTTTTTTTTTTTGTGGAGTGAACTAAAAGCGGATGACGGTGTGGAATGCAATACGACCCATGATGCATTTCACCTTATGCCGCACTTCTGTACGCCAGGCCAATTTTGTAATTATCTTTTGCATCCAAGCATGAATTTTTATCGCTATTTCTAATGCCGTGCCTCTTATAATTTGGTTGAATAGACCTGTCTGTGTGGGATATTGTATGCAATGCTGGTAGACGTACCTAATTGTTTGTCATTTTAATTTAGAGAGGGAAAAAAAAAATGGGACAAATGTGCTGGTCTTGAAGGTACCGTGCCTTGAGCATATAGTAGTGATTGCCTGCCTGCCTGCCTGCCTACTTGCTTGCTTGCTTGAAATACATGTACAGATCTCGGAAGTGGGCTCAATTTGCGACGTCTTAAATTTTCTCCAAAATAGATCTGCCGTTGCATGTCCATCCATAATTCAAATCAAATTTGCCCTGCCTCTGAATTTACTCGGGGGGTTGTGGTCAGCCACTCCCTCACGAACGCACCAAAGAAAATCAAATTGCCAAAAAATTCAGCCTGCATTGCAGCTATCGACGTCGAGATTCTGTTTTATTGCAAGACTACTTGATATTTTCCTTGAGAATTGTGAGGGGCTACTGGGAAAATAAGACATACGGTAACTGGGCAGAGGTTGAAATGAGGGTTTTTCAGGCATTCGGCAGTTCGCGCCGGGATTATTTTAACATAACCGAGCCGACGCGCGGGATTATTTTTAACAAAACTTGATCCGAGACGAGTTCAGGCCGATAGTACCGGGAAGCACACCCACGCATTTCCGGCCTTGCTCGCTGCTGACAGACATTTCCGGGCCTTGCTCGTGGTGTGTTTATGCGTCATCCGTTTTGAATCTGGGGAAAACTTTGCGTTTATACACGTCATCCGGCGCGAACTGGTTAAAAAAGGGAATAAAATAAATTCTCCTTACAATACCGTTTGTTGTGCTTCAATCGGACATTGTTAATGAGTTTTTAAAAAATCAAATTTCGACCATCGTTGGAAATTGATACAAAAAATGTACTTCTCGTGGAAATGACAGCACTAGGTTCCACAATTTAACAGAATGCTTGAAACTATTATTCACATGTACCGGTCTAAGCAAGTAAGGTATTTCCTGAAATAAATGGCTAGTTTTGTTGTTTTCGTTGTTTGCAAGTGTTACGGTACCCTTTTAAGTGTTCCATTTGTGTATTAAGTATTCACATCCCCATCTTCTCAAATGATCCGAGAATAAATTGGATGAGAATTCGCCTCCTCCAAAGACCTCGCCAGTCGTGCCCCAGTCTAAGACCACACAGGGATAATGCCCAGCTATTTATAGATCCGATGCACGGTGATCAATTTTATTGATGAAAACATATCGTTAGCTGTTAGGTGATGATTCCGCACCGCTTCGGGGTTGGCAGAGGCAGTTTTACCAAACGACTTCCTTTTTTTTCCTTTCTCCACAACGCTGACGGTCACATTTTCCCTTCACACCATTTTTTTCCTCCTCGAACGTGACCCGGCGATGGGTGTTGGACTGGAAATGTGAATAATTTTAGGCAACATGAACATATTTTTCGAGCCTATAACTCATCGAGTAATATGTAACAGCGGTCGTGTGTCATTTTCCTCCCAATGTTTGGGCAATTCCAATGGCAAAGTGCAAATTGTTGAAACCATGCACAAGCATCACGATGACAAATGCGGGACAGCAAGGTTTCTTTGAGTGGTGTGTCAGTATCTAAGATAAAGTGAGATTTTTTGTTAAAAAAACCTTCATTTTGGGGGCTATAATTTTGGATTGGATTTTTGGTAGTCATTTTGGCACTTTGTGTTAAAGGTAGGATACACCATTGGTAATTGCTACAATTACCATGAATGGGTGGATTTAGAGGGGTTGATGAAGATTGTTAGGGTAAAAGTAAAATATTGAAGTGTTTGTTTGAAACCTGAAGAAAAAAAGCTTGTGTTTGTTAAACCTGTAATGCTTGCAACCGTTCATTTGCTTCAACGTTTCAGTGATCTCATTTTTGTCGATTCTCTACCGACTCGGTTTCACCTGGTGCCGGCTGTCTTGTTTCCAGGGTTGTTTGTTTTTGACCATCTTGAAGAGTAAGACAAATTCCGAGGCATGTTTGCGCCCCACTAATTACATTTTTCGGTGCTCAGTTTAGGACAGTGTTGCAGTTTAGCGAATGCGCCCAGTCGTTTTGTGGGTTCAATTTAGATCTTAGACTGGGTTGAAGTGACTGCTGTGTCATCGGAGATGGATCGACAGTTTGAAGGCGTCGGACTAACCGCAGATCTGCGCATACTTTAAGTAGATTTATCCTTGGTTTATTTCTGTTTCTTGGACTTGGTTACAAAATGTAGGAAGTAACCGTCCTCAATCCTGCAAAACCTGCCAATTACATGCTTGTATCATCAAAAGCACAATTCCCCCAAATATTTCCTCTATCTGCTCCACTAAATATTTTAGTTATATTGATATTTTAATATTGCAATGTGAAATTAGTCCAAATCCGAAATGAACGTAAATGAACATTCGTATTTGAAAAGGATGAATTCAGCACTGTTTGGGGTTTAAGATCATTTTTATGTTGTTGATAATCCGTGCCTTTATTATAACCAAGAATCCTAAAATATCACTGCTAACCAGTTCACGAAAAAAAATATCAGTACCTCGCATCATTTAGGCATCAGTGAAGAACCCACTTGTGAAATGGAGCACAAGTAGAGCCACACGTGTGTGGCCTTAAGTTCTGTCTGTTGCATCTAGGCTAGCTGACCTGACAAAAGGCTGGAGTCTGCCAACAATGGACCACCCCATCAGCTGGTTAACTGATAACAATGAGATTGAGACAATAGGCACTTGTCTCTAGGTGTGGGATGAATGGGGGGAAGATAACTGGGAGAATACAAGGCCTTGGGAAGGGCTGGCTGTCTGCTGAGGGCTACAGTTGGTGTAGCCAGACTGGATAGTATAATAGATGAAGTGTCTTGGTAGTGCAACAGCTGGGAATTGGAAAGGAGAACACTGATTCCAGAGCTGAAACAGGCTTCTAGAGCTACGGCTATTGTCCGCATTTTTTCCATGTAGTTGCAATGAGTGCACGCCTAGCCTAGACAATAATAGCCCTAGACAAGTTTCGGATGCAGCTGTATAATTTACTAAGTTAGGAACCATACCCATCCTTGCAAATCCCCAACACATATGGTAATAAAACTGTACACTCAAATGGTTGGACTCTGATTCTGGAGGTACCGGTATGCCTTAATACCCAGTGTAAAAAAACCCAATTAGGTTTAATTAGTTGTCCAAAACCCATCCTAACATATTCCAAATAAACCTGGGGTTGGAGTTTGACTAAAGCCCTGTTCGCACTGGACTTAAAATGATAAAACGTACCTAGACGATGGGCCCTTTCCCATTTTAAGTCCAGTGCGGACAGCCTAGGACGTTTTCCTCTCAGGTACTTCTCCCGAGTCCAATGGGTACTTCTACCGGCCAACTGCTGCCCGGGAAAACGTCCCTGGTCGCTTTTCCCTAGACGATAAGTCCAGTGTGAACAGCGCGACTCGGTTAAAGCGTCCCAGGAAAACGTCCACCCGGCCCTCCAGTGCAAGGTCACGCTATACAAGGCACCGCGCATGCGCTCTTTGCATTGTTTACATGCGGGCACGCTGATACATGCAAACCGCATCGTGATCACATTCGCACGTGGTTCTGCAAAAAAGATTACGTGGGGTTCCTTTGGTCAATATTATGGCAGATATTATTATTGATACAGTCAATGATTGGTGATACCATTGCATCATTTCCAAATGATAATAAAGAACATCAACGTGTCTTACGACAAAAGAAAGCACGACAATGGATGCGATGGCGTCAATGATTTGATCGGGTACACCGGGGTCAATGCAAAAAGGTCACACAAAGTGCCCTCACGAGTCATTATAATGACAGCTTGGCTACTTCTCCCACGGTCTCGGTAAAATTGTCCCGTGTCGAAAGTCCAAGTGCGAACAGTGGTAGCATTTGACCATTTTTTTTTTTACCATCGTCTCAGTAAAACCTTCCCCCAAAAAGTCCAGTGCGAACACGGCTTTAATGGGATTGTTATGTTAGGGTTAAATAATGATTATATTGAGCTTTATAATCAAGGTAACAATTAATTTATCAAAGCTGATTACTGGAAAGTTTACTGGAAAGTTTAAATTCCGATCCTAGAAAGTTCACTTTGTACACTATAAGGGCTTTTTTGGATTTGGCTTTCAAAGGCTATTTTAGGCTCCTAACTGCGAGAACTCTAGCCACATTCTGGTGCCTGTTGTGCTTCAGAAACATTCATTCGGTTGATATGACGCCAACAATTTGTGATATATTCCATTCGGTTATTCGGACGTCGGAGTCGAAGCAAAGGGTTAAAAAAACCTCATAGATGTGTACCAGATGTTTTTTACCGATTGCTTTTTTTTTTATACACACACGAATTGCAATGCCTTATTCTGCCTTCCAAGTACATGTACGTACCGGGTACACGTACTACAGGAAAGGCCGTGTTAATACACCTTAGGCACCAGACTATTTATGGTTAGGATAACAGTCAGTGTTTGTGTAGGCAAGGGTAATATTGATAACGGGTGCTGAACAATATAAAATATCTTGGGCAGTCTTAATGTGAGTATATACCTGTGTACAATACCACCCCAACCCTTCAAAATCCAACTGTTTTGGTAGATTCTGTTGGAGTAAGGAGTACGGTAGGACTGCACTAATAAACTGATGATGCCTAACCAGTTCGCGCCGGATGACGTATATAAACGCAAAGTTTTCCCCAAACTCAAAACGGATGACGCATAAACACGCCAAGTCAAGTTCGGAAATGACTGTCGGCAGCGAGCAAGGCCGGAAATGCGTGGGTGTGCTTCCCGGCACTATCGGCCTGAACCCGCTTTGGATAGAGTTTCGTTAAAAATAATCCCGCCCCTCGGCTCGGTGATGTTAAAATAATCCCGGCGCGAATTGGTTAATAGTAAATACCACGGTAATCGGTCCAACAGTTTGGGTGTGGAGTTTATCATATGGTGTTGGAATTTGCTCACTCAAGAAGGTTAGACTTATAGTTTTAAAACAAAAAACTTGCATTGTGAAAAACTTTTTTCCTCAACTGTTCGTTTTGTTTAGTTTAGGAAGTTTAGAGAGATGAAAGTATAATTTTTTTTAGCATTTTCGTGGTGTCATCTTGAAGACTTCTTTCGCATCGTCGTTCAACTTTGCCATTGAATACAGAAGCCCTGTATATGGCAGATGTAGCAAGTTAAAAGTGTGATTGCGAAGCCGTACATGTGTATAAGAGATTTCATTTGCATTTTGCCCACTGGGCCCAATTTCAGATCAGTTACAACTTTTGCTCGAAGCCAGATCCAGAAATTAACGGATTAAAGTGTCACTTTCATTGAAGTACTTGTTTAGCTTCTAAAGCCCAGTCCTACTGAATCAAATGCCAGTCATGATTAAATTATTCACCGCGGATATGGATTTTTTTTTTTTTTTTTTTTTTTAGCATTAGGCTGATCGCGGTGTTAATAATTTAGATGTATCAAATGTACCGAGGCTGAGACCAGATCTGGCATGGAGAGTTACGGTAGTCGGTTGGTACCTTTCTTAAAAGTGTAAGGACTTGCGGTCTGTTTCTCAACGATCGTTTACTTTCCCCGTGGAGAGTTGATGAAACAGTTGAAGCCCCAGGATGCTCGGGGTTCCCGGTTCATGGTGTTGTTTATTCAACCCGTGACAATTAATGACAGAACAAGTGTCGGTAGTACGACATCTGGATGGGCGACCCTCTCCTCTCCTCCCCTCCCCCCCCCCCCCCCCTTTCCTCTCCTTCCCGAAGCCCTTGGTGAGTTGACTTGATCGATAAGTATCGAGGAGGAAGGCGCGAAGATCAATAGACAGGCCTCCAGGGGATGACACCGTGCAATAGTGGTCAAATGTATCACACGGTGGAGAGCACTTATCAGAAATATACAGAGAAGAAAATGTTGTCAAATAAATTCCTATTTTTGATGCGTGGCAAGGGATATTGGAAATGGAATCCCCCCCTCTTCCCCCATTTCAGATATTCTGTTTTGACACAATCTTGCCAATTCCTGCATCTGTTGAGCATTCCCAAGTCTGTTGAATGCAACAAAACTCGACCGGCTCAAAGGTCATTAGCTGCTCGCTCATACACTCGTATCAAAATCACCAGGTTTTGTTCGGAGTTCAATCTCATCCCGATCAGGCAGCAAAGATGTTGATGAAGACATCGAAATTGTTCCTTATGCTTGACTAAAATGAGTAACTGTTGGCTTTCAATTTTTCTTTTTTTTTTCTTTTTTTTTTAGTTGTTTATTATAATCTAATGAAGAAATTTGTTTATTCGTGTGGAGAAGAGCATAAATATCTTTCAAATCTTTGAAAGGAGGCCTCCAGATTCAGCCCTTTAACTTGCCGAGACGCCGTTCGAAAAAAAGTTGGATTGAGTGCACAAAATGGTGATGACATGACGCAGATTAGAAGCAGCTTGCGAGAGGCGGGCCCTGCCAGGTTTGGCTTGAGACGTTTAAACCGGCGAGCGTCGAAATCGTGTAAACCGTCCAGCAACAACGAGAAGGGTTGGTTATTTCCCCCG
Source organism: Crossaster papposus (assembly GCA_037893245.1). NCBI lineage: Eukaryota > Metazoa > Echinodermata > Asteroidea > Velatida > Solasteridae > Crossaster > Crossaster papposus. The sequence goes on from JBAIAA010001310.1 coordinate 121,142, forward strand.
AGACTCTTAGGATAAACACGCGGGCAAAGAATTGGATGTGGAGGAAGGGTGCTAAGTCCGCAGGTCTCCCATCCGACCTTCCATCACCTCGCGCTTCCCTTCTCCTTCCAATGATAACAATAATAACAAGAAATGACGCGAAAGAGAAGGGGGGGGGGGGCAGCGTGTATATATATTCATTAAAGGTGCAGTCATGCATGTAGGCTTTGGGGTAATCTTAACCCATTGGGAGAAATGCTTGAAAATTGGAAAGAGTGTCGGACAAGGGTTTGGCGTTATTGGCGAAGCTGTCCGGGCATAGGCTAGGGATGGGGGAAACAAGGTGCTTACTCTAAAGATTGGATACTCTGTTGCAGAGTTTTTAAGGCGTTTTTTATTTAAGGAAAGTGATTGTGAGGCGTCCTGGCAAAAGGAGCAGAACTGGGCAGACGTCCAATTGAGGATTTGCTGATGTTGCGAAAGAGAATATAATTTCTCTTATACAAGTAAAGTTTGTTGCACTTCAATCGAAAATTCAATGGGGAAAAGGAAAAAACCTGAGGGAATAGGCCTACAAAGGTTTAAATTGTTGTAATTGTGAAACCGAAAGATGCCAAACGTTTTTCATTAAAAACCACTTTATTCCACATATTGTATTCTGCAACTATAAAAGATGCATACCGGTAGTAGATTTGTCAAAGGTTACAAATATGAATAAATCTTTAAAAAAATTGGGGAAAATCGCACATTTTTTTTTTTTTTTCACTTTGGACCGTGCCTAGTTTTGTCTCATTTTGCCAGAACGTCTCATAATTCCCGACGTAGCGTATATATGGCGTTGCTTGTCTTAAAACCCTAACGGAGATATTGCATAAATCACCTACAAAAACACATTTCATACGGCTGTTTATTTTTAAAGGACATGAAATATCCCACTTTTTATTTTCTTCATTTATTTTGCTACTGCCAGTTTGAATCTAGTATTTTTTTCTTCATAAAAAAAAAGAAAAAAAGAAAAAAAAAAGGTTGTGCATCAAAAACCTTGAATGACAGATTGTCTAATTTGCGGCTACTTGCGGATATATTCCTGTGCCTTATTGTGATCATCGATGCCTGGCAATATTTGGCAGGTGGCCCTGGGAGACAAGATGGCCTGAATAGGTCAACCCTTAAGAACCAGTCTTGTGATCTACACAGAGAGAGACACTAAGACAGAGACTAAGACGGAGAGTGAGAGACTTGCCGGCCGACGTAGCAGGAATGATTCATGTTCCACAGAGGGAAACGCTTTCCCTGGGGAGCACAGTTGGCCGAGGCAACTTGGGGAGGGGGGGGGGGGGGGAATTATTGGTGAACACGAAGTGGGACTAGAGGAGCCAGAACGGTCACGGTCAACCGACGAGGCATGTCTACAAGATTACAGGAATCTCCCGTCATGGACGCAACTTGATTACATCCCCAAGAACTTCCGTTATTGTCTTTAGCGGATATCTTTCCTTTCCTTGTCTGTTCTGTTGTTTTGCGTCGTTAATAATTACTTATTTGATGGCCTAGGAAGGGGGGCCCAGTTCATGCTTGGTCGTACAGTGTAAAGGATCAAACAACGTTATCCGTTGAGGATAAAGTAGATTTTAATGAAGGCGTATAGATAAAACTAATACTCGGGACTTTGTCGTGTGTACCCGTCTTTAAGGTCAAATGATGTTGATTTGACAGGGACGAACACAGCTCAATGAACTGCATAGACTTGGGTCTCGCATTTAAATTGTTTGGCATGTGACTCGCATCTGTGTGAAGGGTGCAAGAAAGTGTACGACGCGAAGAGCATAAAATGTGTTGCAGAATGCAGAACAGGGCTTTGATCTAGTCGATTTTTGTTGCAAAAAAATGTTTGGAGAACATGTATATCTGTCAAGTTTGCATTGACCTTAAGAACACTGAGATGGCAACTACCATGTATGTATAAACATGTCCAGCCTGTGTTTAGGTACATGTATCAATCTTTAATCCTTAGCATTCGGTTGCTACTTCGCCGGATGGCCAATCAATCCCTAATATTTTTTTAACTTGATGCAGTTTGGACTGGTGCACCTGCACAATCAAAAACCAGGCTGATCGCTGAGGCAAAGAGAAGCTCGTCGATTCGGCAGAATTCATTTATTGGTCAGAGACCTCCTTTTTTTAGAGGGGAGGGGGGGGGGGGGGGGGAGGGGGTTAGAGTGGCCTTCAGATTCAGTCTAGAATGTTCCTTTCGGCATTTATTCCCCTCAGAAAACGGCAGTCAACCTTCGACTGTTTCCCCATGTGTTTCCTCTTCTCTTTCCACTCGACTGCCGTTTGATGTCTAGATTCAATTGTCCACTTTCGGAGCCTAGCGGGCATTGCCACGCGTAAGCCACTTTTTTTTGGGTGGATGAGATGTTTGCTCACCTTCTAAAAATTGCCTTTCAAAGGTACCGTATAATTTCCTGTGAAAATTTCTTTAGACAGAAAAGAAAAAAAGACATGCCCAGGAGCTTGGGCGGGCGGTTAATGCAAGCAATTCAAAGCTCTTGGAAAATCCCCCTGCACTTTGGGTAAATTTGCCTTGGCGAGCAAGTGGCTTTTATCGACGACGGTCTTTTGTGTTTAAATGTTATTGAGGTTGGTTTAACGGATGCTTCGGCAAAATGAATTGATCATTTCACATGTACCGGTATCATGGCAATGCTTTGTCGACTGAAATAAATTACTAGGTTGTTATGAATTTAAAAAGGGTATCAAAAGGAGTAGAATAATAGAAGGAATGATTATATTGAAGAACAACTTTGCAAATGACTAAATAAAGCACTTTTGAAGACGGAAATGATTATTCCAGTAAAATGGAGTTTATTTGTATTTGAAACGTTTCACGCGGATGGCTTTATCATACTTTATAGACTCTATTAGCACTGCTGCTGCTATTGTTATTTCAAGCTTCGATCTGCGAAAATTGAATGTCCGCAGAAAAAGGCCTGCAATTTACATCTACATGCAGTATTATAGTAAACACTCGCTGGCAAAAACAGCGGCAACAGCGTAGGTAATATTGAGGTGTAGTCTCGGCCTACTGTCATCAATCAAGCATTGCTGTAATATCCCAGTTCCTTATTGCCTCCGAGCCCGACCGGCGATCAAGAAAGGAAAAAAAACGACGGCTTCAACCAGCCTGACAGGGTACCGGCTAATGAAACTGGATGTCTTATTATGCTTGATTGTACCCCTCGTAGTACACGCTATACTGATCTGCCTTTTAGCCGGTAGTCTGTATTGTAGTCGGTAGCCGGGTGTGCCCTCCCGCTGATAGAGATTGATACCGTATTTCCTGAGACTGAAAATTCTATTAATTCTGAAATCCCCGTGATTAAGAGTGATTTAAGAGTGTAAATTCGCATCGGATGTGTGCGCAACAAAAAGGTCTGGGCTGTCTATTGTTCGTGACGGTTGCTATTAAATGAACGACTTTTTATCATTTTCTAAAGGCCTACCTGGTACATTGTACGTGTACAGAATTGTCTAGCATTGATCTTTAATAGTTAAAATTTTAGAGTGAAAAAAACATGAAATATGCGATCTTATTCTAGAAAACTGCAAAGGCCATGTTTATCAGTTCCTCATTCATCTACTTGTTGTTTTTACTCGGCGGATATTCAGTTGAGTTTCTGTCCTGACTTTGTTTGGCAGCTTCGATGCACGGACTTTGATCTTGCACTCTCACATTTCCGACTTTTTTTTCATTACCGTTGCCTCAATTCTATTTTCTCCAATCCCGAAACAGTCCTCGATAAAAATAGATTAGGAGAATACCCTCAGAATGTACAATGTAAGAGTGAATCGAAAGAATGAATTCATGAATTTAAAAATGAACAATGGAGCAGAAAATATCATCAGTCTCTTTTTATTACTGGTTGATTATTCCGGAAAGGAAATGAAATCTAGTCTGGATTTTTACTGACATGTTTTGATAAAGGTACTGGTACGTACATGTACGCCTAAACAAAAATTATTCTTTGAGTTTCTTGCCTTATGCTGCAAAGCTTAAATTTGTTACATGTACTACCGAATTATTAAGAAATATTTAACTTATTTGAAAAATAAAATAAAATAATGATTCTAGGCATCCAGCAAAATGATTGCGCTAGATATTCTATAATTGTTTGAAAAATCGAATTTTATTTTTAAAAAATCAAGAACTACAAGAACAACTGCCCGACGCCATATTTTTTTGGCATCCATAAATGTCAGTTAAACGATATTTACTATAAAATACAACCCCCCAAATCCACTCATTCCTGATAATTTAAGTAATTACCAATGGTGTATCTTACCTTTACATCTACTCATTCCTGATAATTCAAGTAATTACCAAATTACCTATCTTTAATTTATCTCTCTCATGGTGACTGAACTTCTATACATTTTTTTTGCTGGACCGTATACAGCCTTTTGTTCTTTGGAAGACTGAGTCACTGACCGACTTGCTGACCGCTCGATCATTACTATACCTCATACATATTCATGATCTAGATCGGAATTCTCACTGGCCCATACTCCATCATGTGCCAGCTGCCATATTTTCTGAATATGAATATTCATGAGGTATAGTGAAACAAATATAACATGGTTTATTTCAGGTGGGTGGTTGATATTAGCTCCCCGGGGTATTGGAAGTTTACAAATTACCGATAACTAATATCGATTATACAACACCTGAAAAAAAGAATCCTCGTCATCTGAACGGTGGTTCAGTGAACGCATCTATTGAAATAGAAGTTCTATTCAATAGTGAATAGAACTTCTATTGCATGGTTGCGCTCTGACTAATCAGATGACAAGGATTGATTCAGGTGTTGTATAAAACAAATAATGAATGTTTCGCGTTCGTGCGATGGAAAGAATAATTTCATTTGGAGACGGATAAAATGTTGCCCTCGGATTCATTATTTGTATGCTATATCCCCCCCCCCCCCTTCCTTCCCTTCTCAAACCGTGGTATGTCTCACATTGAGATTCTAATTCACCTTGACTACACAAGCCCAGACTTGTTTTGCGTTTTTTTGCCCACTTCTCCCGTGTACTCTTATTATCCTAGCCACTTACCGAGTCGGGGAGACGGGTTAAGGCTAAAACCATGGGCTTGTGGATAATAATAAAAGTAAAAGATGACAGCAACCGTGTTACCATGGCATCGTGTTTCCGGCTGTGTCTTCTACCCTTTTGGGGGGCAGGATGGATGTTTTTGGACATTAAGGGAAAACCTAATGCACAGTGCAGCATGCAAACGACCAGTTGCATGACGAACGAGCACGCAGTTGGTCTTTAATGTGGCCTACAATCTTCCCATCCAAAGTGCGATCACCCAGTCGGACCAACTAATATGAACCCAGCGCTAGCCACCTTACATTACCACGCACGCACGCATGCACTCTCCTGTCTGTCGGCACGGGCTTATCTAGTGCATTAATCCGTGCACTAATTACGACATAAAGCAAAAAAATGGGGGAAACTGTAGGGGTACACAAGTATGCCGACTGGTTCTTCATTGACAGAATTTCCGTTAAGCGAGGCAGTAAAAACTCATCATTTATTAAAGAATGATTCTATAAACCATTACCATCTTTTCTCTTTAAAAAACCTCTTAGTGTAGGCATTTATTCTGCTTGATTGGGTTAAGTTAGTGCATACATTTGTCAGCTAATGGAAAAGCATGTGGATGTTATTCCCTGTAATATTTTTTTTCTCCTCAAAGTAATTATGTTCGTCTGTCGCAGTGCGACAGTTGGTTACAATTTGGAGTAATTTGGAGCCGATTATAATTAGCATAATTGGTGATGAGTTTGGGTTGATGTGGTGTTCAGACATTCTGTTGCCTGTACTTTTACCAATTTCAAGATACTTACAGGTGGTGGGAATCTGATCTTAATTGAGAAATTTCCAACAAGAACAAAACGTTCTCCGAATACTAAAAGCCCAACACAGAGCACTGTACTTTATGTAAATATGTAAATCTTTATCCTTCCAAATCCTTAAAGATAGGATACACCATTTGCAGATATCGAAAATATTTACTACCGAATTATTAAATAATATCTTACTCATTTGAAAGTAAATAATGATTCTAGGCATCCAGCAAAATGATTGCGCTAGATATCCTGTAATTATTCTGAAAAATTGAATTCGGCTATCGCGAAAAAAATAAAAAAATAACATAAGAATAACTGCTCGACGCCGGATAAAAACAAACGCTGTTTTTCTGATTTTCTCGACATCAATGACTGTAAAACTTCGGACCGCTCAGTTAAACGGTATTTACTATGAAAATATTTCCCCAAATCTACTAATTCATGATAATTCAAGCAATTACCAATGGTGTATCCTACCTTTAAACTAGCAAATCTCTCTTTAAAAAAAAATTCACACTCTAAGTTACTGAGTCTAAGTGAATAATTGTTTCAAGGATACTGTGAAATCATGGCACCTGTGGTGCTATCATTTTCATGAAAAGTGAAACGTTTGTATCAATTTCCAACGATGGCCAGCCGAAAAATGTCCCGGATTTTAAGACCTCCGAGAATGGGTGCAAGCTAGCTTAGCTAAGCTATGGGTAGTCTGGTTCCCTGACCTGACAATTCCCAGACATCTGTGCATTGCTGTTTTGTCTGAAGTAGGGTCAGGGAACCAGACATTTGTCTTGGCCTTTTTCTGAGCATCTGCGAACACAAATCATTAAACATGCCAGTGTAACAATTTTTAGACAATTAGGGCGATTCACAATGAAGTGCGCCACCAAGCGTTTGACTCAAAAGAGCCACTTTTAAACTTTACGGTCGACTTCTTCCGTATATCATACTGTAGTGAAATATCTATTCTTCATTGTTCACGCGAGGTTTAACACAAACGAAAATGTATCCGGCAGCGTCGTTAATTAAAACATTGTTATTTGCAACAAAACAAAAAAAACTTTAATCGTGCGCGTCCAAAAAGACGTAAAAACTGATGAGTTCATGCAAAATGAATACTGTTTTTAAAACCGATGCCGACTTTTTCCCATGATGCACTGCGGGTATAGCAGGATTTGCGCCTCCAACGGCAGCTTCTAGGTATTGTGAATCGCTCGAATTAGTCCATTTTGCACTGTTGGGTTTTTGCACAGAAGTGTATCGGGGGTATAGAAGGATTAAGATAGTTTTTTTTTAAATCAACTTTTGCACATAAATGCAGAAATCTTCTGCAGTAAACAAATAGAAAATATGTGAAACGACCCTATGGATTCACATATTTGAATGCACTGGGCATACAGCGCATTGTAACCTTGCATCGCTAGATTATGCGTCGATCAATTTTCACCCTTTCTATCTTGTCAAAGTCTAAAATTAGATTGAACAAAAAGGGAGAAATAAAAAACAAATTCAACCCACAAGAACTTCAAAGTTTAATTTATTTTGAACCGTTGTGCGGGGCAGTCCAACCAGCAATTTTCTGCTACCAATTTAGAACGGAATAATTGATAATATGAACATGGGCGTACAGTGTACATGTACAGCGAATGTTGCTGGTAGCTTGTAAATGTTTTCTGTAGAGTCTGGGAAAATCCTTTGGTATAAATAATTGTCAATCAAAATATAAAAGTGTTTTTTTATTTTGTTAAAACTTTTCTATTAATTAATTATTTTTAAAATGTTTTCAGCAAGTGAACAATACCCAGGGGACTGAAGAAAATCAAACCTTTTAAAATGAACGTTTTTTGGAAATGCGGTGGTTTTGCTGAAAGCTATATGAACAACAAATTCACACTGTGGCCACACAACCATACAGGGTTTCTTTTACGACAGACTAAGAAAAGAAAAAAAGCAAAATTGTAAAAAAAACAACTTGATAAATTTGTTAAAATGTTGGCGTAATTTTCAGAAATAGTTGGACTCGGAAATTGTTCATAGATGCCGGCAAAATGTTTTTACAAAATTATTGTTTTTGTAGTCTGGTTCCCTGAACCAAATTCATATAAAATTGAGTACTTGATAATTATATCGGTAGATAATTTGCAATTTAAACATTTTTAAAAATGCAAATCTATTCTGTTTCCTTCAAACTAAAAGTGAAATAAAAGTCCCGTAATAAAGAAATGAATCATCCCTTTGTATGCATGGAATCATTTTGATTGCAGTATTTTATTAACCAGATGGTTTGTCCATTATGTCTGGGTTTTGTGCATATCATTTTATAATGGTAAAATTACACGAAACCGGAGCAGACGTAAATTGGTCACATGATTCATAGCACGGATCTGTTTCCCAAACGAGCGTACGACTTCTACATGTAGCAATGTACGTCAGAAATTGATATGAACAGACAAGCGTGTTGTTCACCTCCCTGGGAATTTTTTTCTTTCTAAACACGTTAAATTTTAAACTAATATATAAGCGGTTTCATTTTTTTGGCAGATTGGAAAATGTAGGGGGAAAAAAAACCCCATGATATTAATCTTAATCCCCAAGGCCCTTTTGGCTAGGAATCCTTCTCGATCCTCCGTTATTTCTTGAATTGTTCAGTGGAGGAGTGCAGCCCATTGCCTCAATCCTCCAAAATCCTCCACCTATCGCTGTAATGGGTTGAGGCAGTGCTGATGACATCCAGGATAATGAGACATGCAACTTTACCTCAGATCAGCTGAATTCCTCGGTTTTTTACTTCACACTTACCCAATTAAAATTGAAAAAAAATTGTACAAAGTCTTGCAAAGAATCCGTGGTGTTTTGGGGTACATGTGTCATGCATTAATGACTGAACGTAAACAATGCAGTGTACAGCCAACGAGCTCAACACAATGCATCGTTCAAAATCAAACCAACGTTTTTCATTTTTTGCCATTCATCCTCAATCCTCCAAAATCCTCCCAATGTGGATGTACATTTACCCATGTGAAGAGTTCAGACGAAAAAGCCGCTAAAACGCCAATTCCACAAAAAATGATTTCAATGATATCAACTGAAAACTCACTGTGCATAGTATATAAATATCAAATATTCTTTGCTGGCGTTTAGCGACTTTTGTGCCTGAAGCCCTGAACTTGTCGAGTACATGTACATGTACATGTATACACGTAGAAAGTGATCAAATAGATACATGTAGATCTGAAAGACTCGGTAATACTCGTGAGAATAGCCAGTTACAATGAATAGATGGCTGTTCCTGTCATCTTTACTGTTGAACATTTGTCTCGCGGGAACAAACAACTGCACTATGCGCATTTATTGCAACCATCCGACAATCAACATGAATGCAACAATATAAAATCGTCTTCTAAAAAAACTGCACTGGGGATATACCGTATATATAGGCTGCTACAGTGCGGTTAAGATCTGCTTATTCCCCAGCGGTTTATGAGTGGAAATTGAGATGCTAGTCCTTGAGAAAGGGGTAGTTTAAATGAATGGAAGTTAATATCTCGCTGGCAAGAATTTTTTTAAAATGCAAATCGCCCATAACAAGGCCAAAGGCCACTCGAGGTGTGGACTACAGAGGAAAGTGTTAAAGAACCAGCCCCTCACACTGAAATAAGACAAGACATTCTGATCTCTTCACAGTATGAATAGGGTTGGGATGGGTAACTACATGTAGTCCAATGTAAGGCATTAATAATGCCCCTACCAATATTAGGCGTAGAAGGGCCATAGCCCAGGCTGGGCTCCAACCCACAACCTGCAGAATTGTCAACAGACAACGAATTCAATGCGCCAGACCACTACATGAACATGTGCATTTAGGCCACGGCACTTTTACAATTGGCTACAACGATTGGTTTAAGAGGTTTTCCACCTGCCGTGTTGAATTGCTAAATTGTTTCTACTGGTACATGCAGCTTTTTCCCTGTTTCTAATTCTTCCTTTTTAACCACTTCTACATTCGTACATGTACTGTTTTGTGATAAATTCATGTGCATCTTAACATGGTACGTGTGTTCTTGGGCAAGACACTTGCTACAATCTCCTGCCCCATCTCAGTAGACCAGAATGCGTTGATCGGGAGCTGCTGCAAAAATGATCCTATGGCCCGGTGAACGGTGGTAAAATTAAGAAGAGCTTTGAGATCTTTGTTATAAAGCCGTGTTTCCTTTTTTGGTTGACGTTATAACTTTTCTGTAGAATGTCAAAATTGAATCCAATGAGAAGGTGCGTTAGACTATTAACGTCTCTGTCAACCTAATGCGACTAGGCCGAAAGTGGGCATGGAAAGTTTCCACTCGGCCGTGGAAAGTCATCAGCACCAGCAATGTGTGACGTTCTGGCAACTTCGAAAGGATAATTAACATTCCGTCGCCGTAAAACAAAGTCCCAGTGGGAATGCACGGTAGAATGACGCAAAGGCATGTAAAAGTCCGATGGGAACACGGCTTTAGCTTCATCACGATTGACACTTATCTAATAAAAACCAACATGTTACAAACAGAGAGCACTGTTTTATCGTATTTTCTGTTCGGTTTTGCATGTTCCAAACTTTAATCTCATGCTTTTTTTTTTTTTAGAATTGTTTGAGATTTGGTTATTTTGTACTGTAAGGGTTGAACAGAAAGCCATGCTCCTGGTAATGAATCGAAATAGTATGCAAACAGCACAGACATTGCTACATTGCTGTTGCATTACAAACGGTTCAATGTTGATTAGGGTTGTTCCAAGGTCGTGGCTACTGTACATGGATGTTGTTTTCTGTCGCGGAGCCGAGGCAACCCTTGTTCAGACAGACTGCAAATTTACTGCAACGGGAAAAAAAACAAGTTCGGATATTGCCCCTCGTTGAGACAAGGTCGCGTGGCCTGTCGCATATCCGAAGCCAATTGGATGCACTAGGGAAAAAAAACCAACAAAACGTAGTCTACTGGAACTAAACAATATCCTTAAGAAAAAAATGAAGATAAACGTGTAACCACTAGATGATTGATGTTATCCGTGCAGGTATCACAGGATCATTTTGACTTTCAAGTTTGTTTGGATTACTACGGAAACGTAATATTGTATTATTTGAAATTTTGTCCAAGTTTACGTCCGAGTGTTTGTTATATTACTCGGGTTGTCTGGAAGCAGTGTCAACTAGAACAGCTCTTTATGACGGCATTCATTTCTAATATTTAGACGCTAATAGTTTTCTGTTTGGGATTGTGGAAAGATGAGGGTACACAGGTAAAACCGGGCCTCTCATCGGTGCTCTTTTGCCTTTTCTAAACAAAAGACGATACGAGCGCGGCAATGTTTTAGAAGCTCTGCGGAGCGGCGGCCAGCCCTTGACTGATTCCCTAGTGGCTCCTGAGGCCTCAACATCAGACACGGTGCCGCTTCCTCAAGCTGAACTGCCAATGAATGCCTTTGAAATTTGATGAGGGTTTAAGGAGACCCTCAGAGAGTCGTTGCGTTGCCCGGGCCCATACGATTTCCCGGGCCTCGCTCTTTCTAATCCCCGCAGGAGGTTGGGAGAGAAAAAAAAATCATTAGCTTGTGTTGGATATCCTCTGGTAAAATAAATGGCAGGGTGGGTGGAAAGAGGACTTTACTCGTTTGCCGTTTACACGAAAAAGCTCTTTGTGGGTGCACTCGTGTAAAAAGCCCCCTCAAGCTTAACGTCTGTCAAGCCTCTAGCTAAAAACTCTAACTGTTAGGAGTGTGGAAGTCCGTGTAGATTCTAGCAAGATTGGTTATAGATTTAGAAGAAAGCAAAACAAAGAAGGCCGAGTTGTATAGTGTACATGTGTTGGGAATGGTTATCATTGAAACAGCTGTTGCTACAGTCATTTAGAGTCCCTGGCCTGGTTTCAATTTATCTTTAAAAAAGAAAAAAAAAAACCTGTTGTCGTAACGTGAAGTGCCACGTTGCACTACAGCGCACCTGTTAATCTGCCAGGGTCTAATTTATGATAAGCGTATAACTATGGATAATTATTGTTATTATCAGTTTGAATTTTTCTCTCTTAAGCTTTTTGTGTTGGTATGGTGGCATACGAAACCGCGCTGGTCCAAGTGCCTAAAGTTGTACACGTACCAGCATTTGAATAATTGGCGAAGGTAATAAATGTCCATATACCAGCAACATGAAGTAATTAATACCAACGGCCTAGAAATGGAATAAACCATTTCTATAAATCATTCATGATCGGAGGATAACAACTCAACTTACATGTACATACGCAGTGTCTTCTTTCAAAAATTAATAAAATTATTATATTAAAAAGTATAATTTGTACGTGTGCATGTACCGTACAGTGTACAATACAGTTGCATTTGCGTCTATCAGAAAAGTAGTATACTAAAAGTACAAGTGCCCCCCTTCCACCCCCCCCCCCCCCCCCCCCCCCCCCCCAGGCCTTAAACTGTTAATCATCAAACGTTTACCGATATATTGCTTTTGTATCCAATGAATCCAGCAACTAGTTTGTTCTTCATACTGCTAGATCTCATTTTAAAATGGTTTGAGGTGATTTTTGTTTAACTCCAACTCATGAGTGTTTGGTACATTGTAATTTAATTGGAACCCTACCCATCCTTACAAATTCCAACACTCTATGGAAAAGCGTACACCCAAACTGTCGGACTCTGATTCTGTAGGTACTGGTACATCCATACATATAACCCAGTGTAAAAGATTAGGGCTGAGTACCCATTCTAACAGATCCCAACAGGAGTTTGACAGGATGAGGATTGTTATGGTTAATGTCTATTCTGTCACATATTTCAAAGGTGTGCTAAATGTTTGAATTTGTCCACATTGTTCGTCCAGTTTGATATTGTGACTCGTAGTTCCGACGTCTGCACTCGTAGATGGGAGGTTGTCGGTTCGAATCTTGTCCCGAACAGCCAATAAAGTTCTAATGTATATCTGGCTGCTTGCAAGAAATGGCAAGCATCACTTTGATATTAATGGAGATGTCCGATTTCCGTCTTTTTTATATTTGTATGGTGTTTACGAGTTTAACCCTAGCTCCAAAGGGTGTGAAAATTAGTATTGAACTTGATGGATTTGGCCCTGTTAGGGTTATTGCTTTTTTGTATTTATAAATTTTAACTACCATTTTTGTTTTCTTTGTTTTTATTATGCAGGATATCAAAGTAAATTGGGCTACTACACCAAGTGCAAAAAGAGACACCAGTGGTAAGTGACTGCTACCCTTTTTTGATAAAGGGAAAACAATGCTAAAGTATATCAAAATGTTTCAGATTTGTTTGTTTCGTTTGGGTTTGTTTTAAATTTCACGTTGCTGACTTTTCATTTCTAGAACTTTCCTAAGATCTCGTCCTTTTTCCCCCCCTTGTACCGTACAATTGCACCCTTTCAGTCGTGTTGTGTATGTGGCCCGGTTTGTTTTTGCGTACACTCGGTGATCCTAAGCGTCGATAACTGATCCGGTTCACGTTTTAAGGGATCCTGCTCGCGAGGTGGGTTCCCTAGATCTAAGATGGCGACATTCGCGACGGACAGAGAAAAAAAAAAAAACTATTTTTGAAGATTTGAAGCATAAAATGAACTTGTGTAACTTATCTCAGTAATAGCCCGTCTGCTTACATAATTCAAAGCAGACGATACTCATCTTGTGTGTTTGGATTTGACGTGCGAGAGTGGTTCCGTTTGTTTTCGCACGGCGATGGATCACATGATCTTGTGTTTTAAACAAACAGGCAATAACTGTACCCAACTGTCTGCACTCACAAACCCTCTTGTTGTATAGATGTAATGGTGACACACATCACAAGTAGGTAGTAATTTTGTGTATTGGAGATCATTAGTAGTTGTCATCGACACCATTAGGGCGGCAAAACTGCCGGAAATGTACTCCATGGGTGTAACTCATACGGCAACCAAAGATGGCAGCGTCGGGCGTCGCTATTGGTCCGAGCATCTGTCGCTAAATTACACCCTGCCGCTGCGTTCTTGGGTGTTTTTCACTCGAGCGAAACCAAAGACGTCGGTACTCTGGCTGAGCGAAGAAAACGGTTTGGTAGTCTAGCCGGTTGAATTGAGTCTGCTTGCTTGCCTGCTTGCCTGCTTGCCTGCTTGCCTGCTTGCCTGCTTGCCTGCTTGCTTGCTTGCTTGCTTGCTTGCTTGCTTGCTTGCTTGCTTGCTTGCTTGCTTGCTTGCTTGCTTGCTTGCTTGCTTGCTTGCTTGCTTGCTTGCTTGCTTGCTTGCTTGCTTGCTTGCTTGCTTGCTTGCTTGCTTGCTTGCTTGCTTGCTTGCTTGCTTGCTTGCAGCAATGCCTGGTGTGCGCATGGAGCCTGGGTTGGGAGAGTCTGAAACCAGACTCTTTTAATTAAGGTCTATTTCATTAGGCAACTTAACGTTTATGCATGATTGGCATTTAGTTTAACGTACAATGTCGCAGGGATTGCTGATCACATTGTGGCAGTAATGGAGAATTTAAGGCAATTTAACATAATGTGTACGTACCTACTCAATTGTTATTTAACCAGTATGCATAATACTTCAAAATACTACAACTAGACAATACTACTACATGTGGTATGCCAGTGTAGTAAGAGTACTGCATACTACAATTTTCTTATATAAATAGTTAGTATTTTGCAGCGTTATATGAGGTTAGGCCCATAAAGCACATTTTTCTGTGGAACAGGTTTTCATAAAACTGACATTTCCTTTGGGTCCATTTATTTTTAAAAGCACAATTTACCATGCTTTTCCCAGACAACTGAGGGCACCTTTACCGTGATGTCACTGTTAAATTGTTCAAGGGTTTTATGTTCAAACTGTGAACCCAATAATTGGCTTCTTGAAAAAATAATTGTGAAGGAAAAAAAAAACAACCTCAACAAAACCAACTGGCCACACTTATTTTTTTATTCACTCTTGCACACATACACTGTCTCTCTTTCTCGCTCTTTCGCATTCTAAGTGCAATCTTCAGGGAATTTGTAAAACAAATTCTGACATGCATTTTGCAAATCTAAATATCCCCCCCCCCCCCCCCCCCCCCCCTTTAAAGAAATTATTCATGCAAAGCAAATGAAGTTGAACAATGAATGGAGTGTCATTTACCTGTAGATGGCAGTTTTCCGATAAGAGCCTAATTTGTCATCCGGTTATTTAGGTTAATGTTTAATCCCCCCCCCCAAAAAAAAAAAAAAACCCACAAAAACCGATACTCGTACACATACCGGGTACTTACTTTAAATTTTTCATCTAAACATTTTTTTTTACTATTAAATTGTCGAAGCGAAGCCGTTGAAAAGTCCGCTATTACTTTAATTGCAATGGAGCTGTCTGATCATTGTGTACTCGTAAACAGCGTGCGTAGCTCCAAACCTACCGACCTGCTTGATCTATATTGCAATCACCAATTGCTTTAATACCGACATATATCATCCAGTCCCTTCCATTGTCAAACTCGAAGTTGTAAAAAACGCATAAAATATAATCATCTTGCATATCGGAAGGGATTTATTTACGGCACAGAATGCGGACTGCAATCTAATGATCATTTTGCAGTGCGCAGAGGACAAATAAATGCATCGTTAAAGGAGTGATTGACAATCGAGACGTGGACACGACTGGGGTGGATGTTATTACGAGTCGTCTTTAATCGCTACTTCACGCTTGACCCTTGGACTTTGTTGGTGGGGTGGGGGGGGGGGGGGGGGGGGGGGGGGGTGGAGGTTGTATGTGATCTGCGATCTGCCAAGAGACCATGGAGGGTTTGGGTTGGGAGTGATTTGTCGACAGTGTAAATGGCGTCCTTGACTGCGATCATATGCTTGAGGATGACATGATACCTCGAACCAAGAGTGCTCGGAGATTGATGCAAAATTCACCCCTTCTTTTAGCCTTCTCTCCTTCTTTTAGATTTCTCTCCTTTATAATATGCTTTATTCACGAGTCGGCCATATTAAATTTAAAGCGAGGTAAAATCTTCGTTTTTGAAACTTAGGGATACAAATGACCTAAAATGGCAATGACCTAAAAGTTGATTACAATTTAACACCGGTCTTCTCTGATATATAATTTATAATTTGTAATTAAACATACCTCAATGTTTCAAGACACATTAAAAGAAAAATATTGAAAGTGAGGCTAGAATGCAAGAATGCAAAAAAATAGTCTGGCACCATCCCATTCCACAGTTCACAAATTATAAAATACAGTCGGAGAACAAGCGCGACCAAAATGGCTTCCTCGTGATTAAGGTCCCTATAAAAAAAAAAACGGTGCCCTCGATTCCAGCTAACTGCATTTGAATTCTAAAGAATTGCAATTCTACAATCTAGAAATGTTTCCGGAGTGTCTATAGCTATCCCAGTTTTTGACTTGATTTGTGAAGAGAAACGGTGTACATATAGACGACATGTACATACATGTACATGTACATCCTTCGCCAAACCAAGATGTCAGTCAAGATGAGTAACACTGAGATTGTTTCCCTAGTGTTTATCCCATCTGTGTTTTTAGGAATTCAACACAAGCTTAACGTCTAGACGGTTCTACATTTTCTGTCTTGTGACAACAGACCAACATCAATACCCACAAGCCAATGCGAATTTAACTCTGTTGTTAGTAACGTCCTCTCTATTTCTTCAGTCTTATTTTAGAGCTTAAAGCTTCTTTGACGTGTGTCACCACTCACCAAGTACATGTACAAAGCTCACCACAAATACGGACAGTTGTGATGTCACTAATGATGGTCCTCTTTAACCTGTTCGCGTCAGGATTATTTTGACATTGACTGGGCCCAGGCTAGCTAGCCCAGGCGCAGGATTTTTTTTTTTTTTACGAGCCTTGATCCTAAATGGGTTCAGTTCAGCATCTGTGGGTAGCACACCCTTATATTTCTGGCCTCACTTGCGTGTATACACGTCCTCTGAAGCGAACTGGTTAACCAATGAAAGAATGATCTGTGACTCGGCAACCTCGTTTACATATTGACCTTTGACCTTAGGTACTTTAAATCACACCTCTCCTCTTCCATCCTTCCAGGAGTTTTGATCATCAGTTTGTCCACCCCGGCTATGTCGCTGATGTCCTCTTTGTTCAATAAAAGTAATGTCTTTGACTCCACGATATCATTTACTCCATGACCTTTGACCTAAGATACTTCACATCAACAACCTCTTCCTCTCACACCTCCAAGGGTTTTTGATTATCTCTATTTCATTTTTCAGTCAACAATCATTCCAGTTGCGAAGTCACCGATGTCCAGTAAAACAACAGTCTGAACTATCAGTTGTACTTAAGGTAGTAGCCTTTAAGCACTTCACGCCCCTTCCCCATTCTGTTTTCCCTCTCCAGTTTTTAAAAAAAAATCATCATATGCCAGTTTGTTTGCCTCTCTGAAAATTATTCCAGAGGACTTCTGCCGGGGTTGGCAGGTGGTGTATTAATCATGTCACAACATCAGTATGGAGAGCTTGTCAACATCCGAGGGGTAGCTTGAAGTTGACTGTCGGAGAGGGGGAGAGGGGGCTCGGAACGACGGGGTGAGAAATCAAAACCCCTCTCATGAATTATGCTTGGACCCCCCAGTTTGGAGGAGCAGTGGTACTAGACCGCGTACTAGACCGTGTAAACATGATATGCCACTTATACATTGGAGGTACTGGTATGACTCTTGAGATGTCGAGGAAGGCAAAGTATTTCCAGCAAGATGATGATAAGTTGGTTGGTTGGGATTGGGAGGGAGGTGTCAGTCGGAAGTGCAAAAAAACCACAAACATACAATGAGCTACCATACACTTCAATTCTTATCTTAACCAGTTCGCGCCGAAGGACGTACCGGTATACACGCAAAGTTTTCCCCAGATTTAAAACGGATGACGCATAAACACGTCACGAGCAAGGCCGGAAATGTTTGTCGGCAGCGAGCAAGGCCGGAAATGCGTGGGTGTGCTTCCCGGTTTTGTTAAAAAAATAATCCCGCGCCTAATTATTAATTATTAACCCTAACTCCTTAAGTGTTTTTGCCAGGATGCACCTTCAATCCCGCAAAATCCTCCAACTGCATCCATGTGAAAATTTGAGTACAGCCTCGACCCTTCAAGATCCTAAATTATTTCTTGAATTTGTTCACTGGAGCTTGGGGTGGTCGCTGCCTCAATCCTGCAAAGTCCTTCTGTAGTGCTGTTAATATGTTGAGACAGTGCCGATAATATTCAGAAACAGTGCGGATGGTTTCACGTTTTACCTCGGCCTAAATCTTTGCATGGCTAAGCGTAAACGACACAAGGTTCAGCTAGACCTAGACACAGTGTATCCTACAAAATCAACCAACGATTTTTGCTATACAGCCTCAATCCTCCAAATGCCTCCATTTCGGCAAAGAGGATTTCTGGTGGATTTGGGAAGGTTCAGGGTATTCCCTGCTCTCTGTTGTACACATTCACGGCATTAAACCTTGATGTAAAACCACGAAAGCCACCTTTTTATAAATAAAACCCGACTTTATTTTAGAAATTTAAAAGCAATTTGAGCCATCAATTAACATTTTGTTGGCGTCTGACTTTTGTTATGATTGGTCGAAACAAAACCAAAAAACAAGAAGCGGGAGTTGTTAGTTATTCTATCCTCTCTTGCTCTGTGCCAAGGCAATCTCTATCCCATTAATCATCTAAAAGGATGGAACGTTCCCAAGGAATAAAAGGCTGTCATAAAAAAACGATGGTTTGAGATGGGTATACTGATAATGGGGGAGAGTCGCTGCCTTGCGAAAGGACAACCGCGGTCAGAAACCTATCGAAAATAGGTCGGTTAAAAAAAGGTAAAAAAAATAAAGCAACCCTGCATTTTCATTTATTTATTCTGGCTGTCGCCTCTTTGCGCGTGCGGTCAGCAATGTTAGCAGGCGGGATGTTTCAATTAGATTTTTGTTGCCAGCAGACGTTGATGTTGGGAAGGACACCTTGCACGGTTTGTCATTGCACCTTCGACACGGTTTCATGTCGCGAAATAATTCTGACTACTAATCAGTAATTTCTTTTGGAGAACTTGGGTTGTATCTAGATTTGTTTTAGTCTTGCGTTAGTAATGACCATCATGCCCATCATTTGCATACAGTTAAAAAAAAATTCCAAATTGCACACTATTGTTATTGCATAATATGACATTTAAAAGTAGGATACACCATTTATAGATATTGAAAATAATTACTACCGAATTATCAAGAAATATCTCACTTATTTGAAAGTTAATTACAAATAGTTTTACAATCATGGATGCCGAGAAAAGCACGAAAAACAGCGTTTGTTTTCAACCGGCGTCAAGCAGTTAATCTTATGTTATTTGTGTTTTTTCGCGATGGCCGTTCGGCAAGCAAAGTTTTCTTAATAAAATTGTATTTTTCAGAATAATTACAGGATATCTAGCGCAATCATTTTGCTGGATGCCTAGAATCATTGTTTACTTTCAGATAAGTAAGACATTTCTTAATAATTCGATAGTAACATTTTTCGATATCTGCAAATAGTGTATCCTACCTTTTAAGAAGAGAAAATGTGACATTACAACACTGCAAAGGTGAACTACTAGAACTTATGCAAAGATCTTCAACTAACCGAAATTGCCCGAAAATATTATACACGGTTAAACTGGTAATTTGAGATATTTTCATATGAAAATGAAACGAGTTTATACTGAATTAATAACACGCAGGACTGGGTGAAAAAAACGTGCGTGCTGCATCTCGCACGAGTCTGGTTTCGGCCCGTTATTCCCTTGGAGACAAGAACGAGAAATGGCACGAAGCCAGAGCGATATAGATTGATTGTAATTCGAGACCTTTAATACAAACATCATTAGGATGTTATGAATGTGGGGTCTCTGGATGATAGGATAATTGATGTTAAGGGAGATGTGAAAACCCGCAAAGTCAACACTGAGACTTGGACAAAGCACATACAGTTTCTTCCGAGGATATTAAAAATTCTCAAGTCACATTCACATGCGTCTTTTTTCCTAGGATATTAAAAAAAAAATATATAATAATCTTGGGAGAAAAAAAATTGTATTAAAAGTCATGAAAGTACATTACTTTATTCCTTGCATGGACATACACTGTACATGTACATGTACGCCTGGATAAAAACTGTAGTACTCTTAGTTGCACATGTAGTCTAGTTCCCAGACCTGACAAATTTTGTTATACCCAGGGGCCAATT
Source organism: Crossaster papposus (assembly GCA_037893245.1). Lineage (NCBI taxonomy): Eukaryota > Metazoa > Echinodermata > Asteroidea > Velatida > Solasteridae > Crossaster > Crossaster papposus. The sequence continues at coordinate 141,274 of JBAIAA010001310.1, forward strand.
TCATAAAACGTGCAAGCACCAAAATTTGCTTAGCATGAAAATTCTTCCTTGTAAAAAACAGGGTTACAAACCAAAATTTCAGTTGATGTTTATTGTTTGTGACTGGTATTCTGCTCTTTTTTGCTTTGAATGAAAAAACACATGGAGTTTGGGCCGATAACCTGTTTTTACTGAGCAAGACTTTTTTGTGCTAAGCACATTTTTGTGCTTACGTGTTTTATGAGATTGGCCCCAGATGTCTAAATTGTAGTTCAGGTAGCCACTGGCGACAAAAATAGATCATGACGCACTACACTACGTATCTATTTTTAGATGATGCAAATGATGCAGCAATTCCAATTATAACGGCTTTTCCCCCAAAAAGGCACAATGACTGCATTGGCTCTAAAAGGTGATATTATATTTCTATTATATTTCGTCTATTATATTTCGTCATTTTATTTTTTTGCCAATGCAAGCTTCAATTTTATGCAAACCAAAGAAGAGATTCTATATCTTTATTTTGTTAACGTTTTTTACCTTACAACCAATACTCCGGTACTAAAATTGATCCATGCTACATGTCTTTACTTATCGACCAAAACCGACCCAAAGCCCAACCAAACCCCCCCCCCCCCCCCCAAAAAAAAAAATAAATAAATAAATAAAAAATTATGTCATGACCGTTTCCTTTTTGTGTGTGCCAGAAGTTATCTGTATCACGTGATGTTTTTGAAAACCAGTGTTTGTCAGTAAATAATCGTATGGTACATGTATGATGAAAGCTTCTAGCTTGACCTACTGGTGGGTGATTCCACACGGCACAGACTGTTCATGACAGACTGCAAATCACCTATGCAATCGCGCAGGGGTTGACGCGGAGTAATACCTTGCAGTACTAGGCACAGTGGTGTGTAACCCGGTACATGTACACGTACCTGGTGAAATTCAGAACTGTTTCGATTCATTTTGGGTTTTTTACAATTTGACCTGACCTGACCTGACCTGACCTGACCTGACCCAAAAAACGCAAAACCGAAAACCAAACCCGACTGTACTAAAAAATGGTAAAAAACCGACCGACCCGAAGTCAGGGTCGGGTCGGGTCAGATTCGGGTCGGGTCGAATTCCGGTCGGGTTTCGCGCATCATCAGCCTGTAAATGGAATGAGCGGAAAACGTGATTATGGCAAGGCGGCAAGCCGGATATTAGAATGGTCGTGGACACCATTCATCTGCACTCGTTGACCATTTGCACCTGCTCGGAATGCACTTGCATACATATGACATTATCACCTGTCAATCGCCCAGCCTCACACAAGTTCAGCTCTGAAGACATTGGTGACGGCTAAAAGAAAAAAAAAACAAAACATGTATTAAAGTATGTATGCTAATAGTTGTTACTTTAAAAATGAGGTAAAATTGCAAAGTCGTGTGCGTCAGTCAACAAGTCTTGTCTACCATAACCAAAGTGAAGAATGAGAGAGCAATTCGGGCGATTCACAATGCATTGCGCCACCAAGCGTTTGACTCAAAAGAGCCACTTTTAAACTTTACGGTCGACTTCTTCCGTATATCATTTAAACTTTACGGTCGACTTCTTCCGTATATCATACTGTAGTGAAATATTTATTCTTCATTGTTCACGCGAGGTACAACACAAACATAAATGTATCCGGAAGCGTCGTTGATTAAAACATTGTTATTTGCAGAACAAAATTGGAACTTTAATCGTGCGCGTCCAAAAAGACGTAAACACTGATGAGTTCATGCAAAATGAATACCGTTTTTCAAACTGATGCCGACTTTTTCCCATGATGCACTGCGGGTATAGCAGGATTTGCGCCTCCAACGGCAGCTTCTAGGTATTGTGAATCGCTCGAATTGCAAAGTCGTGTGCGTCAGTCAACAAGTCTTGTCTACCATAACCAAAGTGAAGAAGGAGAGAGCAATTAATCACATTGATTGTCCATTTGGACGAGATGATTAATGGACGAGACCAGGCAAACGGGGGAACCATGCAATGGCTTGTCTGGGTGTCTGCATGATTTATACACTCTCGGTCATTACAAAATGACTAGATACACTGGTACCTGGCCATCAGGACACCGGTGATAATTGTCGATCACTGCTGCAACTGCTGATGTGATCATGACACTGTTTGGATTGTACCTGTTCACTATTTCTTCTTTTTTTTCTTCTTGGTTGTGATTTTATTTTGGAAATTCTTTTTGGAGTTTGGTTTCAAATGCCATTGTCCGATTTTGATCAATGTTCGAAGAAGCTATTTATGCAAAACAAAAACATATTTAGCTGGTACTTGGCACTTACTGCATAATATATTGACCAACTGTATTGACTTTACAATCCAAATATTCTCAATGGGGAAAAATCTTCTTTTTTTTGAGATCTTGATGGAATCTAAATATACACCCTGTCTTCACAAAGCAGCAATTTGTTTGGAAAAAAATTAATAAATAACACGAGACCTGTTTTCGAGAAAGTGTTTGTCTCTGTCTTCCAAGGCATTGTTGAGGATGACCGAATGACCCAGGCGACCTTCTCGCCCGAGATTGCACCTTTCCCACTCGGCTCGGTTCAAATAACACCTGCGTGCATTAGCTGCGCGGAGAATCGGCTGTGAAATTTCACAGTTAAACGTGTTAAAAGACCAAGCCAGAGGAGTTCATCAGAATAGCAGACATTGTGTGAAAGGCTCGTTTAGGCAATTATTGGGGTTGCTAAAAATAGATAGGAAGGGTTGTCGGTGGGGGTGGGGGGGGGGGGGGGGGGGAATCGTTGGTCTGAGGGGAAAAGTGGAAAAAAACTAAACCGTTTTACTTAGTTTTGCCGAAAATACATTGTGATTTACATATTCACACCATCACCTTTTTCATATCGCATATCACGGGTAACCCATTTTGGCCAAGCCAAAATTGTGTGCAGCGCATAGCATTCTTTAGCCCTAGTGGATTTGTATTTTTGTCAATATTTTTAATCAAACTACATCTACATATGGGCCTATGTAATGTGCTTTTCTCCACCTACATGTAACTCTATTTCAAATTCTAGTTTGCAATTTTCTAAGGGTATTTTTTTTTTTTTTTTTTTTTTAATGCTAATATGAAGGTCCATATTTATGAGTCATGCCAGGCAGAACCCCAAATGTAAGGGCTGTTTTAGCACAAAAAGCTGCTGTCGTAAATATTCTTTTCATGAGTGATTTTATTTTGTTGGACAATGTACACATGTACATGTACATGGCAGTAAAGCCAATGAGAAAACCTCTAAACTGAACCATGTCTGTGTAAAATGTCTGTAAAATTACAGCAACAGTGCCTTTAGTTGTCAAAAAAGGAATTTGCACAAAAAGTATTTCTTAGAAGAGAAAAAAAATCATGATTCTAAATTGAATTTATTTCAAAATTGTAATGTGACTATCGGTACTTGCGAACAAACTAAAATGCAATGATGAGAGTATCTCGTGATATCTGGAATGTGGCTAAACGCTTTGTAATGAAAACTGATGCACACATAATGACATCGACTGATTAATATTCCAGCAATTTTCGCCCTGTTTATTCGCCGCGGCTTGCCGGTGCGAAGGGTGTATATTACTAGAAGTAATTGTAATTGCATGTTGATGGTTTAATGGTAGCATTTTGAAGCTCATTATATATTCCTGTTGGCTGCTTATTAAATGCAACGTCAGTTTGCTGAAGGTAAAGTATGGCTTTCCCTTTGTTGATGAGCTCGTTGTTGCATAATTGAAGTATTCCAACCATCAGGTGGTCGTTGCTTTTTCAACCCCCCCCCCCCCCCCCCCCCCCCCCCCCCCCCCCCTCCCCCCCCCCCCCCCCCCCCCCCTCCAATCCTTTTTTTACTTCCCTAAAGACACTACGGCAGGTGTTCACTTCATGCTGGCTGAGAAAGCGATACACAAAAAGAAACAAAAAACCTCCGAATTTGACTCTCTGCGACAGCTTCTCTGATAATCTACTGACAATCAGCAGAACGCTGATGATAATAATATCACTAGGACAGACGTCGTCGGTGTCGGTTGATGGATGAAGCAGTTAACATTGATCGAAGCAGCAGGGGCCACTTTCCTAGTTATACCCCTTACCCTCTTCACATCCTCAGACCAATTATCTCGACTCTATTATTAGATGAGCAGCCTATTACGAATGAAAATTGGATTTGCACTTTACATCCAAGATGCGTCCTTTTTTCTTTTCTTATTAGAATTTTTTTTTTTTTACCCAGCTCTTTTTTCTGTCCGTAGGATTACTCCTAATCAGTTGCAAATGTGCTTTTGTCCCCGCGCCGTCTATAGAAGCTTATTGTTCCCGCAATTTAGGTTAACCTGTAGAGGAACGGACGGTACCGTAAATGGAATTTGTTTGTTTGGTGTTCCTCATCTCCAGTGGCTCCCACGAGTTAGACAGGCGGAAAACACGATGGCTGTGCTAGATGTTGCAATCACCTGGTTGTAAAAATACTTCGGCTGGTGTTCTAGTCGTGCTGAACATGCAGACTTTTTGTGCAGTTAAACTTTCGCCGGGGTTTTATCCTCCCTACTGTAACGTGCAACATTTATTACCAATTCTCTCAACTCTCTCAAATTAAAAATATGTATACATTACAACAATTTAACTAAACAAAATAACAAATAGAACTCCATCTGTATGTGAATAAATAAAGTTTCCACAACTTTAAATAGTACAAAGTACTTTCAAAAACAAATGATTTGGAGCGAAAGGAAGAAGCAGATTAAATTTTCATGAGGCAGAGAGCATTTGTAATTCACATCATACTCTCCAGCAATTATCATTACCAGAGTAATGAAGATTATCGTCATCCATCAAAATGCAAATTTGTGGAGAGTAAGGAAACCAAAAAAACAACAACTAGATGTAAGATTGTTATGCGTTGATCGGGACCACAATTATCTCCAGAATGTTGGTCGTCGCATGCAGTATCATTCCATTTTCACACCAAGCCCCTAGAGCTACCTCTGGACGTTTGGGAATTGCCGGGGTCTGCCGATGGCGCGATTTAGACGCCGCGCCACCTCCCTCAGACAAACCCCCTCGATGAGTTTTTGCAGGTCATCTCTACTTAAAGTCACACCTTTCGTCGTCCTCGCAAACCTCATCAAAACCAAGAAGAGAAATCGGAAAGGAAGAAAAAAAGAACTGACCCCCTGCCTGTTTGTCTTGAAATATTCATGTCGAGGATATTACCGCTCGGTAATTACTCTGAATCCTATCTTTAATAGTCGCTGAGGCCTTGTTTGTATCCAGAGGGATTTTGAACCTTGTTCTTGTAATCATTGTACTTAGGATAAAGCTGCTTGTATTGAAGGATTGGAAGTACTTAAGATTGAAATGGAAGTATTATTTCACTTGACATGCTTAAAAGATAATTTGATTGAAAAAAAATGAAGTACAATGTTATTGTATGGACTGGACTTAGTCAGAAGGGATGTCCAATTGTCAACTGATGACTGACTGACTAAAAGTTGTTGAGCATAAATAATATCTTAAAGCAGGATTCATGGGCCAGCTTGCCTCTCAAAACCCACACTATGAACAAGTTACAATGGATTTTATTGCCAAGTAACAATGGATTTTTATTGTTAATAGTGTATCGTGTTTCTTTTGTTAGATGTTCATAGTTACGTTAACCAATATTTGATTTTGTACAAATGTAAAGTTTGTGCATTTCTTGCAGGAAAAAAAAAAGCGCAGTGGCTCAACAAAAATAAAAAGGTGCAAGTTCATACTTGTACTTGAAAGTGAGGAAAGACGGACAAAGATGTATTGATGGTTTCCTGCCGTGAAAGTGACATATTAATCAGCTCGCTGATGTCAGAGATGACACGATATTAACTCACTACTGCTAGTTCAGTAGTGTGCCCTGTTCATTAGTGTACAGTTGTGTGTGTTAACACCTCTCTAATCTTGACAGAGGACCGCGAAATACTCATCAAACAGGGGAGAGGTTTAGAAGAATTGGGATAAAGGAGGTAGATGGTAAACCTTGTAGATGGTGGCTGCTTATTAAAATTTGCACTTGGTAATTAGAGGATGTCATCCATAACTTCGCAGGATACGACACCGTTTGGTAATTAACAAACCAGACGATTTTTTTTTGTACGGTGTTTTGTTAATTACGCACAGCAGTGGATCGCACCTAGTCCTCCCTTCTGTTTTATTTTATTTGAAGTAATGTCAACCATAACCACTTTCCATAGCTTCTTCCCTTACCATAGCTCCTCCCCTCACCCCACCCTTCTCGCGCCGCCCCGCTCCTCCAGCGCCGCCCCGCCCCTCCCGCGCCGCCCCACCTCTCCAGCGCCACCCCACTCCTCCCGCATCGCCCTGCCCCTCCTTCGCCGCCCTGCCCCTCCTTCGCCGCCCTGCCCCTCCTTCGCCGCCCTGCTCCTCCAGCGCCGCTTCGCCCCTCCCGCGTCGCCCCACCCCTCCCGCGTCGCCCCACCCCTCCTGCGCCGCCCCACACAACCCCGTAGAGCCCCTTTTCATCGCAGGCCGACATGACTGTTGAAGAATAAATTTTAACTGACACACGAGCATAGACCTACACAAGGGTTTCACCTCCCTGGTTGGAGTATTTGACATGCTTTAACACTTCATACGTCGTAATTCTTTCATTTTATGCAAGGATTTTCTGGCTGACTTTCCGGGGAAACCTGGCCGTATCTATAGTTACTTGATTAGTCTGCAATATATTGTGATCACTCCAGCCACCAAGTACGCCTCGCTCTAAACGGAACCAAAATGACATGAAAAGGAGACAGAGTTGGCACAATTTCTAATATTCGGAGATAAATTCTGGCTATTATTCGTGACGGGAAGAACACCTCGAAGTGTTGCATGAAATGTGACAAATTGGAGACTTTTTTTTTTCTTTTTAGTGTCGCACCGGTATGGTATTCGACAGACAGGACTGTTCATATTTATATGGTGCACCATGTGTTATTGCGTTGGCCATTTCCCACATGTAGTTGTCGTAGAAAAAAACACAAAGGTGACGCCGTTGAAAATGAATCTGTCAGTATTAAGTAAAAGCACCACTCACAAATTGAAATTGTAAAATGTGTTTCTTGTTTAGTAAATAAATATTAAATTTGAGACAAATTTTTTTTTTTTTTACTTTAGAAATAAAACTGCTTTGGTGTAAGGAATGCATGTAAATATTTAAATTAGTTGACCCCATGTGTCATGAGGTCAAGAAGCCGCTTAGCTTGGTTTTTAACTTTGAATAGATTACACATAGTACATGTAGAACTATAGATCAACATTTGCAAACATAACAAACAAATATCTTGCTTTGACTGTAAGTGATTAACATTCTCAAGCATCCTGTGAAGTCACGGCACCTCAGTGTGCTGTCATTTTCAATTGGAATATTTGTATCAATTTATAACAATTTTCGGCCCGAAAACCCCCAACAAATTTTGTTTAAAATTGGTTACACAACAGTGTATGAGTTCAAGCCAGCTAGTTCGGTTCCCCGACCTGCATTCCCTGACATCTACAAATGTGTCTGGTTTGTCTGAAGTAGTAGGGTCAGGGAGCCTGACTTACCGACAAGAACACACAATTTTGAACAGGCCAGTGAAGTAATTATTTGTTATGTCATATACTAAATCCCCAAATCCATCAATTTCTGAAAAATTACAGCAAAAAGCAAGTTAGGGCGCGAACTATTGTTAACCATAGTTCGACTAACGTCACTCGAACGCAGGATGTCGTCTATTTGGAACCAGACCCCGGGGCACGGTTGCCGCTGGTTGACAATAGCCATGTTATAATAAGAAAACATGGAGAGAACCAGTCACATAAAAAAAGTGATGGCAGTAGTGGACGAAGGGAAAGCCAGTAACGTTAAGTGAAAATCTGGCAGGTCGAATGTTATTTGTCTTTCTTGTTGTTTGACCAACATGACTAACGTTATGACTTATCCTACTTATATGCATGGGAGAATAGTGCCAATACCCATCTCATTCATGTCGCAAATGTAAACAAAGCGGTTGCCATCTTTTTAACAATAATTTGACTAGAGCCGTTCGAGTGAACTGCAATTGAGCATGCGCATTGGTAAAGCAGAGACTGACTAATGGTCGACTATACAACATGTAGTTCGTGCCCGAACTTGCTCCAAAATACTAATAATGTGTCAGGTGAAGGAAATCTAGCCTAGAGTCGTTGTCTAAATTCGGGATCATTACACACACAAAACAGTTTGGAAAAACTTATGTCCGGGTGACAATCTCCGACAAACCATCAGACTTTCCTTCGTTTGGAATGTTATTGGAGGGGGGGACAAATCCGCTATGTGATGCAGATAAACTTGGTCTTGTAACTAGAACTGATAACGACGGGTGATGTACATGTATAGTGCCGGCGCCATGCTCTAGTTGGTTGTAGTAATGGTTTCCAGGTCTCGATCTAACCGCATCAACGTTCACGGATCAGAATGTTGAGAAACAAAATCGCGCCATAGATACGCATCGTCAAATGCTGGCGAAAATACTAACTGCAGATTTTCCCCGTAGATAAAACGTCTATATTCTGTAGTACAAAACCAGTTGGAAGGGGTTTTCGGTTGAGTATTTACATACATGTACATGTACAACCTTGTCAGTGCATGTCTGGATTTTCAAATTTGTTGAGAGAGTAGATTATTTTTTAAATTTTATCAAATTCATTACAATTAAACTTAAGCTGTGAATTAGATGTGTGGAGTTGCCGTAACATGACTATGTACATGTAGGCTACTTTATTTGGATTAAGAGGTGCTGTATATTTTTCACGAAATGTCATTTAGCTAAAATGATATAATCTTTCTCTAAATCTCCCGCCAGAATCAGATACAAAAAAATATATTAGATATATATCAGGTTGTCAGGTTTGTAGTTAAAAGTAAAACAGTCCCGCTGAATCGAAGACGATTGCTGTGGGGGGCTTACAGCCTGGGTTCATTGGAGGGTTGGATGGTGGTTTAGCAGTGGGCATGGTGCGGCCTTCGGCAAACTCCATGCTCAGTCAAGCACCTGGCTTATTATGAGGGGAGGAGGGGGGAGACACTAGCTGGGTATGCCGTGTGGCTGTGAATGCCGGTATCGCATTGCGGGGGGGATATTACAATCATGAGATGAAATTCATGTACATGTACGTGTACATCATCGTCGTCGTCATCATGTATCGCCATGGTGATAGAGGGTGGAGATTGCCGGTCCTTGCTCCTTGTCCTTTTCTTCGGTTTTGGTTTTTTTCCTGTCTTAAAGGGACAGTATACCTTTTGAAACATTCAAAAAAGCCTCAAACCAAATTGTTGGAAAGCTTACTTGATGTAAAGATATTTGATTGGAAACTCCAGGCTGTGAAATTATTCAGTCTGGCATGCTGTCATTTTAAAGAAAACATCCGAGAGATATTTACAATATAAGTGTGACTTGTTCTGTGGAACCTGACGGTCACAATGGGGTCAACTCACGTAGGCAGTTATCGATGTTCTATATCGTGAATTCATGTTCAATATAACTATTTATCGTAACATCATCGAGTGAACAAAAGTTTACTAATTAATTCATGGAGTAAATGCCAGCTGTAATAAACAGATGTCCAAGCTGCCTCGACCCCCGCAAACTTTGTTCCATGTACTTTGTTTGACATAACCTTTGACCTACATGTAACCCTTTGACCTACATGTAACCTTTCACCTGCATGTAACCTTTGACCTACCGTACATGTAACCTTTGACCTACCGTACATGTAACCTTTCACCTACATGTAACCTTTGACCTACCGTACATGTAACCTTTGACCTGACCTTTCCCTCTTTTTTTTTTTTCCTGTCTTGTCTGCAGGTCATCATCATATATTTGTTGGTGATTTAGACCCTTCAGTCGAGACGGCGGATCTATATAACGCCTTTTCAGCATTTGGAACCGTTTCGTAAGTACCTACAAGTTAACATTTTACCCTGTATTTCATATTTTGTCTTTCTTTTCTTTGTTGGATTCAGTAGCAGATCTTTTTTGTTTCGTGTTTAAATAGTGAGTGGACATAGGCATGCAACGATAGTGATTCTTGTAAAAACCAAACTTTAGTTCTGGATCGTTTGAATCGGTTAAGAATCATGATTAACTTTTGGGCTGTATTTTTGGTTGTCAGCAGTGTTACAGTAATGTTAATCGTGCAAAGATTCCAACGGGAAAAAGCCCCTTTTTCTCTGTGAGTCAATTACAAAAATTCTCGAAACTAGTTTTGTATGGTACGGTTGTATTTCTTGCACCTCTTTAAATAAGAATCGGGATTTTGTGGCGTACTTGTGAGTAAAACAGGACTTTTTGCAAACTCTGGTCTAACAAAAGTAGGGTGGTTTATTAACCATGTTACTGTTTAGATTTGTTAATAAAAAAGGATTAAATTTCGAAATTTCATTAAGTTTTTTTTTCTCCCCCTCGCATATGATGCAATTTAAATTAACTTTTTACAATCCTCACTTGCACATTTGTCCCAGGAGCTGCAATAGTTGAGATTATCAAAGTTTATCAGCGTTGTAAGGTAACGCACGCTGGGCTAAATAATACTAAGCTTATCTGAATTCTGGCCACAACATCTGTTGCGATTGTTGTCATTCCCATTATTTTGATATCTTTCCGTACGTCCTCGTTTATATTTTCATAGTCAGTTTTTTCTTTTCTTTCTCCTATCTGAAGCTATGTATGGGTTTTGTTTATTTGCCCTATCAAGTTTCATATTTTTTTAATTTTTTTTTTATTCTCATTCTATTTTTTTTGGGGAAAACTGTTATCAAATT